>JAQOOD010000008.1:28243181-28739286 GCA_029633175.1 Citrus glauca
CCAGACCGTACCGTGCATGATGTCATGCGTTGGATAAACCCGTTGATTATGTTTGTATTTTATATATGTAAACTCATAAATCTTAGTATAAAAATTATCCTTGTTTGGAAAGCTCTATTTAGCTCTCATTTTGTAAAAAAATCTATATCATGCATTATTCTCTAGTTTTAACTGCTAACTAGAGATGGCAATGGGGCGAGCGGCACAAGCATGGCACGACACGAGCATATTTTAGTAGGCACACGAGACGACATGATACACACGTCGGCTGAGCCGAGTTTAGAATTTTAGGCACATGGCAACATGATTAGAGATAGGTTAAAGTCCGGCACGACAAAAGATCCAAAGTAAGCATGTTTCATTTTTTAATAAAAGTAAATTTAAAATTTAATAATTTTAGAAATAACATGAAATTGAACCTTTTAAAAATATTTTATTAGTGCAAAATTTTTAAATTCATTTAATTTTTAGTTTCAAGAAAAAATACTCTAATTGATTTATGTTTATGATTTACTAAATTAATAATTGATATCATGATTTTAAAAATATGTATTAATGTTATTATGGACTATGATCTATGATTTTATATAAATTCTAGTTAACAATTAAGTTAACCCTTATGAAAAAATTATTATTATTGTTGTTGTTAAGTATTAAAAAGAAATTTTAATACCCTAAGGTATAACTTAGTAATTAGTATTACATTGTCTTGCTATTATTAATTTATTATTATTGAATATGGACTTGAGTTTTGAATTTTTTATTTTATTAAATTTGACTAAAGGCACGCAGACACAAAAAGGTACATAAACTTAAAAAAATATACCAATAACTTGGCATGTCTTCTTAAAAAATTAAAAAAATATATGTTTTTTTATTAGGAACAGCACAGCACGAATATGAATACGTATGAACCTGTTTTTTATGACCGATACGGCCGTTGGCAATCCCTAGTGCTAATTACATTTTCTACTTGTTAATAAGACGATCAATATTTTACCTTAGAAAGTTAAAAGTAACCATAAAATAACAGTAATGACAGAAACCTTTTGAATAATTATTAACAGTACAGTGTAGGGTCTAATTGGATGATTAGATCATGAGAACTAAATGAGCATTTTTTACCGCGATATATTTAAACAGTTGCTTCCTAAAAGTTTGCTAAGATCAATAATGACTGCATCTAGCTAGTTTTCTGCTCATAATTGATTTTATTATCCACACAGGAAAATTATGGCAAAGCAGCCAGTTTAGAATTTCCTATAGACAATGTCTCTATCAGTCGTAGAAAAATTTTCCCAATTCATCTTTCTGTATTTTCCAATTTTGTCAGTTTCCCAGTTATCCTTTCCTTCCTGGAAATTCAGTTTCTAATTTTTATTTGCTCCATAGCTCCTATATATATTTATGAAAGCGTAAGAATTGGAAGACACCCGACAATCAATAAACCCTATACTCTCTATAGCTTTCTTCGTTTCTCTTATTTTCCAAATTATGGGCAAATTTGGACACCATTTTGATCATCAAGGCCATAACAAGAGCCAAAGAAGCGGTGCTAATAAAGGGAAGAAAAATCCCCTCAAGGTTACATATATTTCAAGTCCAATGAAGGTGAAAGCAAGCAATGCTTCTGAGTTTCGAGCTATTGTTCAAGAACTTACCGGTAAGAATTCAGAAGTTAAGGATCATAATTCTGATGATGCAGTATTTCCTCATGCTGAAGTCGCAAAAGTCTTTAGTCGTAATCACGAATCCGATCATCGACTTAAAAGGACTAGTACTTATGCTGACGAATTTTTGAGCCACTTATCTTCATCACATGATCAGTTTCAGATTGATCATGAAAGTTTCTTGTGGAGAGATGTTCCTGCTGCAGCTGAGAGCTCATTTGGAATTCAATCCCCTAATAATTTATCTTTTTATGATTGGATTTTTACGGCTACTTAAGAGTGTAATTTTATGGTTAATAATTAATATATCTGATAACCAGTACTCGTAGATCTTTTGTTTCAGCATTGAATCTTTTTGTTATTATTTAAAAAGAAAAATAAAGTAGGAACGAAAGACAGTTAGATAAAACTCAAAATAAATTTAAAATCACTTATTTTTTAAATTCAAACTCAAGTAACTAACTCAATAAAATTACTTAAAAACCACTCAACTAAGCCATTGAACTTTTTCTGCATGAAATTGAATTATGTATAACATATTTATATGTTTCTAGCTTTCTATCACATAAGAATTTATTTAAGTGATTCAAAACTAATTGGGTATTATTCTAAAAAATAATAATTATGTATTAAAAGTTCTATCTTCGGTAATGGGAAGCATCCCAGTGAGCCACTTAGGCTAGTGATAATCTACACCCTCAACAAAAATTGAGAGAGTGGGTTTAAGTCTTGAATTTGAGGTGTTCTTATTCCTTATCATAATTGAGTAACAGTAGATGTTCTCACTCACAAATACGGACCAGCAACTACCAAAATTACCAGAAATAACATTTTTTTTTTTATGAAAATCAATTCAAATCCAGCGATTGACCATCGCCGGGTAGCCACCAAATCTCTTGTTGTCAACGGAGTAAAATCAGGCGACAATCCATTGCCAAGATTGCAATCAATCCAGTCCAAAATAACACCGCTGCCATCCAATTAAAAATAAATTTAGGAAGATTCAATTTTATATAATTTCGGTACGTAAAACAGAGATGAACAAATACTATTTCCTTCTTCCAGTTTTTTTTTTTTAGTAATACCAAAATTTTTGTCAAATTTATTGATCAAAAGACAATTATGAAGAAAAAAAAATTAGGGGTGACAGCTGGCCTGACCAATCCATCCAATCAACCATTATCACTTGCATATTAATTTTATTTTACCATATTTGCTGTGATTGGCCAAATGTAAATGTATGTGCATGTGTCAAATTCTTAGTACATAGCGGCACAGATAATGCGACATGGATGGGCCCACCTAATTCGTGTTGTCGCAAAAACATTAAACATTCGTATCATTCCACATAAAACCGGCTCCAATGACGGCATCTCATAAAAGTTGCCCCCTTGCACACCGTTGAGCATAATCACGATAAATTAATATTTGGTAAATTAATTATTGGTCTCAATTCGAGATAATGTAATAAATTAATAATTTGATAAATTTATAAGGTAATAGTTTATAAAAAAAACTATTTTTTAATATCCAAATACTATACAAATTAATAATTACTTAATTTGAAATTAAATTCAAATGATATATTATGTAGTTGCCGTAAAATATGTTCTCCATGTTGTTAACTGCTTCTTGAAGTTGATATAGAATTAGATCTCATCTCTAACTCTTTTTATATTGTAAATTTTTAATTTCCATTGTCATTTTGTAACAAGCCTGCGATACAAACTCCATTGGTCATTTTTAATATTGAAAAATAAAAAACTCTTCACTAATCTAATTACTATCCCAGCTTACTACTATTCACAAAAAATGACAAAGCTAAATCAATATGATAAATTCTATAAATGTGAGTATATTTTTCAAATATAAAAAATTTCTTTTTAATTAATATTAATTTATCAGTAAATTAATGAATTTTAAATGTTCCTAAATACTATTGATTTATCTAGATTTTATCGTCATTTGATAATATTGATGTTTTCACACGTTCTTCTCCATTAGTAGCTAATTTAAAAAAGAGTAAGACTATTGACACCCCTTTAAATATCTCTTAACACTATTTTTTTTGCTAACTCTATTAAAATATTTTAAAAAATTATAAAATTCTTTTAACATCTTCGTCAATGACGAAAATACCCTTAAAAGCTCTATTATCTAATTTTTATTATTAAATCTCATTTCAACAATAAATTTTTTCCACTAAAAAAAAGACGAATTTCTTTCTTTTCATTTCAACCACTAGTGATAAATTTCTTACTTGATAATTAGAGAAAAAAATAATCTTTTTAAATTTTAAAATATTGGTTTTTAAAAAAATTATTTAATTTTTAAGTAAGAATTAATTAAAAATTATCTTACTTTATAATCTTAATAAAAATTAAATTATAAAATAATTAAAAAAATTTTAAAAATATTTAGTGGATTGCCAGTAATCTCACTCTTAAAAAAAAAAATTACACGCATGCAGTCAAATCAAAACTCTTTAACAAAGTCGCTGTTTTCTTTTCTAAAAGGAAGTCATTGCATTTATTGTGGATGAAAATTTTCCCATAATCTAGAGGCTCTGGTTCATCCAGCGGTCACATCAAAAGTTGTAGCCAAACGGCATTTCTTCTCTTCGGGTTACATTTTCCACCCATGCTTGGACCAACAGAGCAATGTTGACCGTGTTGACATTTGTAAAAGTTTTTTTTTTTTTAATTTTTATTTTTGCAATGACATGTACGAAAACTTTTTGGACCAGTTAGTTATCTCCTTGACGATCAAATCTCAACAAAGAAAAAAGACCGGAGCTCCAGCTGACTTGTCTCTAAGAAATATACCTGTGACCGCTGTGGCGGTGAAAGCCGGCCATTCAGTGCCCCGAAAAAAGTGGAAGTAATGTTGTAACAGAGGTGACGCAGGAAGTACTAGGGAAACCCTAATTAACCAAAATAGATGCAGGACACATTAAATAGGCCAAAGGAGAATAAAAGCTTTTGCTGTAAATTTGAGCCAGTTATAATTTATAAATAAGAATAAACTCTGTATTCTAATAAGTTATAATTTTTATAGATTCCACCTTCACTCCATATAATAATAATTTTCTAAATATTAGAAAAAATAATAAATTTTTAAAAAATTATTTATGACTATTTATTCTTCAGACCTTTAAGATTGTCTTAAATATTCTTAACAACGTATTATTTTATGTACTAGATTTTTGAAACCATGTTTATTCCTTTTATCAATATCTATATATAAAGTAAATTTGACATACTCCATTAATTAATTATCAATGCAGACTGTATTTTATTTTTGTTTTTTTTTTGCATTAAGGATAACTAAGTCAAAATAGTAATTTTTCTAATTACACCACTATTAAATTGTAACATGTTTATAATAATAAAATTAATTAGTGTCAACATTATAATTATAAAGAGATTTTAATGTATATTGAAATAGGCAAATAGCATACAATGCTTTAATTAGAGCCAAATCAAGCCGAGTGTGATGGTTGTGCAGGAGGTGGGAAGCTCGCAAGCGATCGTTGTCCCTTGGATGCCATCAAGCGGTGTGCATGCAATTTACTAAGCGGTCTTCATAATCTTTCACACATCAAATCTGATTTTCCTCATTTCTCTTGTATACCACCAGTGCAGACGTTATACTGATTTGGGTGGTTTGGTGGATAGACGCACCACGTATTTCACAACATATAACACAATTTTCTTTATGGTTAATGCTAAATGTCACTTATACAGGGCTGGAAATATGCGACTCATTGAAAATATGATGTTACATTCTAGAGACCATAGCCTGAATTCCTAATAATTCATGGCTTAATTGCAAAGTTTGGCTACACTTACCTTATTTATACCTTAGTCCTTAGATCTACAAGTATGCACGGATCTTATAAAAATAATATTGATGGTAATTAATAAAAGAGCTGCTCATATTCTAGACTTTAACTATGGCTTTGGTCAGTTTTTTGGTGTTGTGTCTTTAAAGTGTTGGAGGTACTTAGTATAAAATTTCTATATTTTTAACCCAAAAAATTAGCCTTTTAGGTGGAGTGACCTACCACTCCACCTTATAAACACATGTATTCTCTCTTTACTAGTTAATGTGAGACACAACTCAACAATCTCCCTTCGGATGAAACCACCGCCGGACTTCTGTCCTTTCGTCTGACACACTTGAGTTGTTCCACCTCCACATCCTGGCTACTAGGGTCTAGCTCTGATATCACTTGTTGGGAGGATTTAGCATAAGATTTTTAGATATCCAACCTACAAGACTAGCCTTTTAGGTGGAGTGACCTACCACCTTATAAACATAAGTATCTCTTATTTATTAATTAATGTGGGATCCAACTGAACACAAAGTAACAACAGCTGCAAAATGGAAGCTCTGGTTACCAAATACAAGTTGATAGGTATTTCTTAAAGATGACTTTTAAAGTTTGATAGATTTTAGAAAACCACATAATAATTCTTAATTTTAGTTTCCAAATAACAATTGCAAGCCTTTTAGCCAACACTTGAGCAACTTGTCTTTGACACTACTGCTACTAGAAAACGGTAACAATCCGAGCCTAAAAGCCCTATCTGTTAAAATTCAAGTAATGGGGTTATGATGAATTCTTCTGTATTTTGTAAATTTCCTCCATCACCTCCCCTAAAGAAATTCAGAAGCACTAAAGCCAGAAGCAGCATCCATTTCATTTAGTTATATATGCCAGTTATTGAAATTTTATGTCCAAAACTAGATTCCACGTAGTCTACTTTGATATTTTCCCAGAAATCAAGTGGCGTAATGTCAAAGCATCGAATTGCCATCAATGACAAAAGATGAATCTAATCTATGACTCTCATTTGCAGCCACTCAAAAGGAAGGGCCCAGCACAAAACTATTCCAAAAGAAGTCATGCAGCAAATATCCAAGGTGAATTTATTAATCGTGACAAAAAGATTTTTCAATCTTACGTTAACGAGAGAAATTACAACAAAGCATGACTGCAAATACATATTGCAGTTTCAATGAAGTAGGTACAACAGTAATAACACAGCTGACCTCGGCTATGATGAGAGTCATGGAACAAGGGTCCATCTGATTATTTATTACACAGGCCACCGGATTCCAATGATAACTTAGCTCTAGCTGGAATCAACTAATTGTGACAGGGGTTATACACAGGCCACCTTCAGTTTTCACAGACGCTGATGTGTAAGTAACAGGGGTTGCAGGATGATCCCTCACAACCAAGCTAAGTACCTCAGGTCTTGAATAATGCCCGACCACATCAAAAGCAAACTTTTCCCTTGCTATTTCTCCAAGATCTGGTCATCATTGATAACAATCAGAAACTGAATTTTCACTCCTAAAACAGAACAGAAACACGGCTGAAAGATAACAGATTAACAGGTCTCAAAAGAAAGATGACAAAAGCTTTCCAGCCATGATGGTCCATCGAAGATTGTAAAAGAAATGTTTCTATAATTTCATCCCACAATGGTCATAAAATTTGGCTCGGTTGACTCGTACTAATTGTTATGACTTAAAAAAAAATGACAATGAGATTTTGTGAACAGCGTTCAGATGATAGAGGTACCACTGGCACTACTGTGACTTATAAATGTGCAGACACGTTTGAGGGTATTTCCAACTCCAAGTAAACAACCTTATGCAGTCTATAATTCAGGTTTTCTTTAAATCAACTTGAAACTTAAATCCAGACATGATACTTAAAAGCACAATTAGTTTTGGCAACATGGAGAGAAACAACTAAGGTTAGGCAAAAGGTTCCAAAGAATTTAGTTTAGGGTGACCATAAGCTGAACAGAGTGACCTACCTAAATCAGCTGAGATGAGAGCCTCTCCTTCATAGTTGGGTCCTGCCAGAACAGTCCCAGATGGTGATATGATAACACTACCTCCAGCACACACGACAGAATCCGGTGTGAGGTCCTCTTCAATGCCAGAGAAAACATATTCTGGAGGAGGTGGGTAATCTTTTCTTTGACAGAATTGGTTGGCTGACAGAACAAAACATCCGCCTTCAAGGGCAATGTGAGTCATTGATGCTTGCCATACATCCCTGGAATCAGCTGTCGGTGCACAGTATATTTCAATCCCTGGAAACAGCAACTAATATTATCATTTTAATAACAGTGTTAATAATCGATCTAAATGGTTTTAGGAGGCAATTTTTCCAATTACAAATGCAGGAGCTGTTCTTCAAAATCACAAGCAGCATCAAACAATATTCAGGATTAGAAAGACTTTATTACCAGAAGCAATGCTATGCCAGTGCGCAAAAGTCTTAGAGCCACCATGCTAATCGTAATTCAATTAATTTATATTTGCCAATAAAAGCCATAATCAAATGAATGAAAATATATACTAAGAAAAAAGTTATGAACAAGCACATTGGGAAAAACACCAAGTGCTAGTGTTAAGGTAAATTTCTAACCTTTACCATACAGGGCTGTCCTAAGAAGTGGCATTTTATTTTCCCAACAAATGGCAGCACCTATTTTTCCGATTGGAGTCTGGAAAACAGGAATTGTTGATCCATCTCCAAATCCCCAAATTATACGCTCCGATGCTGTTGGCACAACTTTTCGATGCTTCCCCAGGAAACAGCCTGTTACAGACACAAATTGTCGAGAACAAGAATTGAAGTAAAATAGAAAAATTGAAGATATTAATCGGAGAAAACCTAGACCTCCTAAAAGTACTTCGAAAGACAACACATCTGAAATCCTTCTCAACTAGTAAACTTGAGCCTAAAGGAAAAGACCACAATCCTAAGCTACAGCAAAACTAACACCACTTGCTAAGTTAAACAACACATAATCATCAAAAGATAAATATAAAACAAAAAAATATACGTAGGAGATTGTATCACAACCTTGAGAATCAAAAAACAAAACAGTGCAGTACAGAGTATACCCATCTCTCTCTATCGCACCCATTACCAAATACACCTTGTATTTCCCAGCCATGGCTGCCAATCGATCAACTTCAGGACCTGCTAATCAGCATAAATAAAGATGTCAAGTACCATAATGTGTGCAGAAAAATTAGAAAAAAGAAAATTTATGAGTTTATTTATTATGTCCATGTACAAATGACTAGGGCGACAAAGTGAGTAAAACATTTTCACTAGCTACCTTCTGAAAATACAAGTGTTTCTTTTGTCTTTTGTAGAAACTGATTTATCGGCACAATGCATTTATGCAGAATATGCTTTCAACAGAGCATTTATAAATACGTTTTCAAAAATATTTATGTAAAAGAGAAAAAAATGCTTCCGAAAAATGCACTTACTACTACTACTACTACTAATAATAATAAAAGGCCTCTAACGTTCTTCCAGAAACCCTTATCTCAGTTTATGAAGGAACAATCAAAATTTTCCCCATTTCGAAAATTTAGCTGCTTCTCATCGTTTTCAAAATGTATCACTCTTTTACTTGTCGCCAACAAGCATTAATTGTTTTTGATAATATCACAATGATAGTTTTGACATTTAACACGTTATTGTTTGTTAAAAATAAAAATAAATTTTACACCTAATGATTATAAAAATTATCGATTTTATACCCAATGATTATTAAAAAAGTATCAGTTTCTCACCTAATAATTGTAAAAAAGTTAATTAATTTTCTGCCCAATTATTGCAAAAAATATATATCTTCCACCCATTCTTATACACTTCCAAGGACCAAATATTCATTTTGTTGAGAATCTCTATTATTGTTAATCAAAAATGAAAAAAATTAATACAATTTATAAACTTTGGGTAGACCATTAAACAAATTTATATTTCTAAATGTTTTTCGAAATCAGAAGAGAAAATGGTTAAAGGATTGATATAACCATTTTATTAAAACAAAAGGAAAAAGTACACAGCATTTTATGTCCCAAAATGATGATCTTTGACTCTTCAGAAAGCACTAATAAAAATTTCTCCCCCCAAAAAAAAAAAAATTGAATCCAATCCTAACCTAAGCTCTAATCATCATTCTAAAATATTCTATCAGCCATACTTAAAATTAAATTATATATGTAATTCTTATCCAGTAATTATTAAGCACAATTTTATATATCCTTTCCAAAAAGCACTTCCATTAACATCCCAAATTAGGGAGAGAAACTTTTGCAGTGGTGGGAGTGGGACGGCCAAATAAAATTCTGTCAAGTGGTAGAATGGTGGATCCCCAAGTGTTATAGTAGAATATAAAATTAATTAAATAATAACTATATTTTATGTGTAACACAAACTTACATTCGGAAAATAACACAAACTTAGATTTCAGGAGATTAGTCACACAAACTTACATCCTAGTTTTTTCAGTAACGCAAACTCACATTCGGAATATAGCATCGTCACAAATAAAAAGACCCGAGTAGAATGATGAACTAACCAGGAACATCAATTGCTGAAGCGTGATACTTGCGAAAATCTTCTTTACCCTTAGCCGTTCGATTAGCAATACTCACACCAAAATTTGTACCACGAGGATACCCGCCGATAAATGCTTCTGGAAACACCACTATCTGGGATCCATACCCCGACGCTTCAGCCAACAATCTCTCCGCCTTACCTGTTTTAGATAAAAGGAAAAAGGCTCAAGGGCGATAAGATGGTGACAGAACTTGTGAAATTTCAGTTTCAGTTAGTTTAGTTACATAATACAAATACAAGCAACATTTTCGTTTTTTATATTTTTATTTTTTCCCAAAATTTGAATGGCGTCTGGCTGTGGCTACTGCTAAAGCAATATACCTAAAGTGGCGGGAGTGTCGTTGAAGATGGTGGAGGCCTGAACAACGGTGGCACGAACCGTTGGTGCTGATGAGTCTGTACCCATGTCCACTTCTGCTAAAAGTGGTGCATTGTCTGATGCTACCATCGCCATTTATTTTTTCTATTGTTATTTGTCTGTTTTAATTGAGACTAACTTCGGTATTTATGGTGTTCACTTACCGTTCTCTCATGATATTCATACGATCAGCCATCTTTTTAGACCGAGTCCTTGCTCGAGCGGTCTAAAATAGAAAAACTTATTAAATAAACATTTTTTTAAAAATGATAATGTTAGTTTACTAAGTTTGGATGCTTAGTTGATATGCTCACTTATCTTTTACTAATAATTTAATATCATGTGTATGATATTAATTGATTTTATTATTAACTTATTAATTTATTATTTTTATAATTCACTCAATAGATAACACATGAACTTGCCATATCATTAAATATTCCAATTGATTATTCAAAATGATTAAGCATAACATTACTTCATAAAAAATTTACCAACAAAATTTTTATAAAAAATTATAAAATAGCCCACTTTTTGCGTATCTTATTCGCAATTCCAAATGGAGTACATATAAAAAAAATAACTTGACCCAAACGTAACTTAAAGTTTATACATAATAATTTTTAAGACTAATTTTAACAATCAAAGTTTATTTAGCTAAGTTGTATTGTTTGGTTGCCGAGAAAGTAAAAGAGAAAAGACAGAGAGAAAAATTCTGATTGAAGTAAAATCAATGAATCAATCCACAATTAATCTGATTACAAGGCTTTTTATACCTACATCTAGAATATTCTATACGCGCCAAATACATGAGCTTAAGTAACATAATCGTGCTAACAAACTGAGCTGACTAACAAACCTATAACTAATTTGCTGACTTGTACTGCCACATCACCATTCTTAGCATATTCCTTAACAACCCCCCTCAAGCTTAGTATGGGAAGGACATTAAGCTTGCGTCGAAGATAAGCATAAGTATCAAAAGAGAGAGGCTTAGTGAGAATGTCAGCACATTGATCTGAGTTGGAAACATGAGTGATTTGAAGCTGCTGCTGAGTAATATGTTCCCGGACAAAATGAAGATCCAGCTCAATATGTTTTGTCCGAGAATGATACTTCAGATTGCTAACCAATCCCTCAGCACTCTTGTTATCACAATATAAAGTGGGAGTCTGAACTAAAGAAACCTTAAGCTCTTGAAAAAGACAAGTAAGCCATAAAACCTCTAAAGTTGCTAGAGCAAGAGCTCTATATTTAGATTTAGCTGAAGAATGAAAAACCATGTGCTGTTTCTTTAAAGACCATAAAATAAGATTATTGCCCAAAAATACATAATAACTACCAATGGGCTTTCTATCATCAGGATCAGCACCCCAATCAGCATCAGAATAAGCAGTATCAGAATAAGCAGTTAGAGTTAAGGAGCCTGAGTTAAAAAACTTAAGGCCATAACGTGCAGTACATTGAAGATACTTTAGAACTCGTTTTCAGGCTTACCAATGGAGAACAGTAGGTGCAGCTAAAAATTGACTATGCTTACTCACAACATAAGTTATATCAGGTTTGGTAAGAAGGACATATTGTAGGGAGCCAACAATGCTTCTATATAAGGAAGGATTTCTAAATGCTGCACCTTTATCTTTATGGAGTTTATCAATGGTATTCATAGGAGTATTAAAACTCTTGCTATCTAGCATGTTTGCCTTTTTCAAAATGTCTCCAATGAATTCAGTTTGAGATAAATGCAGACGTTGCATAAAGGGGGTGACCTCAAGCCCAAGAAAATAATTGAACTCACCCAAATCCTTAAGTGCAAATTCTGCACCGAGATTATGAATAATTTGCTCAACAAGTTGAGAATTTAAGCTAGTGATGAGAATATCATCCACATAGATGAGAACAAGGAAAATATCATGCCCAATATACTGAAGAAATAAAGAAGTATCAGATTTGGACATAAAGAAACCCCAGTTCAATAAGAAGCCTTTTAATTTGTCATACCAGGATCTTGGAGTATGTTTAAGACCATATAAAGCTTTGTTAAGCCTGCAAACATAAGATGAGTAGAGTCTATAAAGCCCTCTGGTTGGTCTGTGAAAACTTCCTCTGTAAGAATACCATTAAGGAATGCATTATTGATGTCAAGTTGTCTTATTGGCCAATGATGCATTACTGCCAAACTTAAGACAACTCTCACAGTGTAAGGCTTAACTACTGGACTGAAGGTCTCAAAGAAGTCAATCCTATGAGTTTGATGATAACCATAAGCCACTAAACGAGCCTTATATTTAGATACAGTGTCATCAAGATTGTATTTAACTTTGTAAACCCATTTATTACCAACAATTTTAGTGGCTGCAGTAGCAGAAGCCAATGTCTAGGTGTTATTTCTTTGCAAGGCTTATGTTTCTTCTTTCATAGCAGAAAATCACCTAGAATCTTGAAGTGCTACTTTGACATTAGCTGGTTCAAGGTCTTGAGATACTGTTAGATAGGTTTTGGGTTTAAAATACCAGCCTTAGCTCTGGTAATCATAGAATGTGAAGGAAGGATAGAGGGTGAAGGAAAATGGGTAGCAGATGAAGAAGATGATGATACTGAGTGTGAACTTGATGTTGGAAACAAAGCAGATGCAAGGGTAGCAGTTGATGAGCCTAATGATTACTATCAACAGGAGAATCAACTTTGAAGAAAAGTGACTTGAGAAGGTGTTTGATCAACAGAATTAGACATAACGACATGAGGCTGATTTAAAAACAATTCAGTATAGGGAAAT
Source organism: Citrus glauca (assembly GCA_029633175.1). Lineage (NCBI taxonomy): Eukaryota > Viridiplantae > Streptophyta > Magnoliopsida > Sapindales > Rutaceae > Citrus > Citrus glauca. The sequence continues at coordinate 28,256,444 of JAQOOD010000008.1, forward strand.
TTAGACTCATTAAAGGTGACATGCCTAGCAATGAAAACTTTTCCATATTTATCCAGGCCCTTATAGCCTTTATGTAAAGGGTTATAACCAATGAAGACACTTTTTTGGGTATGGAAATCAAGTTTGTGTTGATTATAATGTTTGAGTAAAGGAAAACAAGAGCAACCAAAGACTTTAGTAAACTGGTAAGTTGGTATTTGATTATGCAACTTTTGAAAGGGTGAAACATTTTCAAGTGTTGGGGTAGGCATCCTATTGATAAGATAAGTGGCTGTATGGAAAGCTTTCCACCAAAATGAAAGAGGCAAGTGAGTTGAGCCAAAAGAGTAAGGCCTGTTTCAACAATGTGTTTGTGCTTCCTTTCCACCACACCATTTTGGTGATGAGTGTGAGGAAAACTATATTTCAATTGAATCCCTTCTTGTTGAAGAAATGATTTAAAGGCTATGAATTCACCTCCCATATCAGATTGTAATGCTTTGACATGTAAAGAATTTTTTTTTTCCACAACTAGTTTGAATGTATCAAAGGCCTCAGATTTTAGTGTCAAGGGAAATATCCAACAATAACGTGTAAACTCATCAACAAAAGACGCATAGTATTTGTAACCATCCATGGACAGTACAGAGGCTGGACCTCATAAAGCAGCATGTAAAAGCTCAAGTGGAGATTTAGTTTTAATTTCAGTAATAGGAAAATGAAGCTGATGTAGCTTGCCATATTGACAGGCATCACAAAAATCAATGGAGCTATTGTTAACAGAATATAAACGGAGACATTTTATTATAGCTTGTAAGGTATGTTTATTAGGATGGCCAAATCTGTTGTGTAACAATTTGATGGATTCACTTTCTGAAGATGAAAAACTTGCAGGATTATGGCCAGAATTGAGAGAATTTGACTCTCGTGAAGAGTTTACAATTTTATTAGTAGAAAAGACAGAAAATATAGAGTTAGGATTAAGATATTGATTTGCAGATTGAGAGGAAGATTCAGCTTGTGACAGTAATCTATAGAGACCACATTCAACAATCCCTTATGCCAGCAGAGTTTCCTCTATCTTGTCCTTAATAAAACATAAATTGGAAGAGAATTCAATGATGATATTATTGTCTAAAAGATGTTTAGATATGCTGATAAAATTTTTAGTAATCTCAGGTACACATAAGACATTGGTAAGGCTTAAACTAATTCCCAAAGAAGTTAAGAAACAATTATAACCAGTGTATGTAATTTCAAGACCATGACCATTACCAAGTAGTAGCAATTGAGATCCAAGATAGGGTTTACCTTCAGTTAAGTTCTGAACATTGTTTGTAAGATACTGTGTTGCTCCACTATCAAATTACCAGCCTTGATCTGTAACACCTTCATAGCTCACCATATAGGCTGCCTTAGAAGTTTGATTCATTGGAAAGTATCCCTGAGCTGGAAAATTTGGAACAAAGTTTATGTTAAACCTATCTTTGCAATCAGCTGCTGAATGATTATGTTTGAAGCAAATCTGACATATAATATTTCCTCTGCTACCTCCTCTGCCAAAGCCAATAAAGAGACCTGAGAAAGCTTCATTTCCAGAGAAACCACCCCTGCCTTGATTAGCATTCCAATCTCTTCCTGCATTATGTCTAGAAGAATTACCAGTACCAGAAAATCCTCCTCTTCCTGATCCAAAACCTCCTCTGTTGTTGAATTTCCATTCCATTTACCATTTACATTTTTATTTCCGGAATTTCCATTTCAATTCCCCTAATTATTATTATTCCAGCCACCATTATTATTTTGCTTCTTATGATTGTTTCCAGTTTGAGCAATATTAGCAGCATAATTCATCTTGATTTCCTTAATTACTAGCATTGGAATTAGCATTTTCTAGTCTAGCCTCATCAGTCAACAACATAGAGTAAGCCTCGTTAATGCTCATCTTAAGGACACTAGCCTCAATGTAAACTACAACAGGATAATAAGGCTAACCTAGAACAAAAATCAAGTAAGTGATAAAATCTAAAAAACTGATTGGACTTCCAGTAACAGCTAATTCATCTGTTGTAGTTCTCAATTTTCCAAAGTACTCAGTGATAGTCATAGATCATTTTTCAAGATTGTTTAGCATCATTTTTAAATGAACTTTCTTAGTTGCTGTTTCAGATCTAAATTGTTGCTCCAAACTTATCCAAAGTTCACGAGATGATTTAGAGTTTACCACAAGATTGAGAATCTCAACATCGATGGAAGAAAAGAGCCAACTCAACAACATTTGATCCTGCTTCTTCCACGCAGCATATGCAGGGTTTTTTGAAGCAACAACACCTGAGCTTCCTGATTCATCAGAGAGTAACTGATCTGGACATAGTTTTGATCCATCAAGTAATCCTTCTAGCTCATTAGCTCGAATTGAAGAAAGTATTTGTGACTTCCAAATTGTGTAATTAGATCGGTCGAGTTTTATTAGATTTGTGAAAGTGGAAGATGAAACTGAAGCAATGATTGGAGAGGTAATGCTTGTATTCAAGCTAGATGAAGCCATAGCAACACTTGATCTAGCTCTGATACTAAATCAAAGTTTATTTAGCTAAGTTGTATTGTTTGATTGCCGAGAAAGTAAAAGAGAAAAGACAGAGAGAAAAATTCTGATTGAAGTAAAATCAATGAATCAATCCACAATGAATCTGATTACAAGGCCTTTTATACCTACATCTGGAATATTCTATACACGCCAAATACACGAGCTTAAGTAACATAATCGCGCTACCAAACTGAGTTGACTAACAAACCTATAACTAACTTGCTGACTTACTGCCACATCACCATTCTTAGCATATTCCTTAACACTAAGTCACTAACCCCTCAAACCGACCTTTTAAAATTTCAAAGCCGTCAATTTGGACCCATGGGACTTATGGACTTTTTTTGTTTAACTAAAATTCTTTTATTATTATTTATTCGTGAATAATTGAGGTCAATAAAACAAACTTGCTTCCCTTTCATTATCTTATGTTTCAACAGTCATTATTACAGGTATATTATTTTATTGTTACATCAATTTTGAGACGTTTAGATTATGTTCGTTTCAATGGTTGAGTGTTTAAGATTAAATGATTATCGATAGATTAATGACATGACTTTTATTGCTAATTAACCACAAATGTCCCTGTTCTCGTCTGTTCTCTAAAACTTCTTTTGTTTTCAAACGAATTTTACTATTTTTAATTTTTGAATTTGTCCTTACCCCTTATATTTCATTTTTATAATATATTCACTCTTGAGATTCCGCAAATGAAAATAAGATGAATTGATTTAAACTTAAAAAAAAAATAAAAAGGTATTTAATTCCGATCAAAATTTAATTTTTAGATCATAAAACATGGAACTAAAGTAAAAAAAAGAAATAGAGGAAAGAGGAGAGAGAAAATTATTATTAAAAAATTAATTTAATCTTAAGAAATTCAAACAGTAAAAATGGTATAATCTACAGGTCTAAAATTGATGAACATATTTGTGTAGCTTTAGGTGACCGTTGTTCTGGCCCTTAGGTAATTAATTATCACATCAATACTAAAGGCATTGCGATTCTCAAAAATAAAAAAAGCATTGGAAATACAAATGCCTCGCATTGATATGTACAATCTAAACACTAAATTTAATTTCATTTTAAGAGTTTTTTTTTCTCTTTTTTCATGTAAGTATATTTTTTTTTTCATGATTTGGACTACCCAATTCAAATTTCAAGAGAGATGAGATACTAAAATGTTCAATTCACCTTTGCCCATCTTCCTGCCTTTTAAATAATAATTGAAAAAAAAGGTTAAATCAATTATAGCGTGTAGCTATCTTCTTCATTTCCATAACATGATTAATTGACCATCTTATATTATGGTCAATCACAGGTTAGATCTAGGAAGCTTCAATTTTTCAATTAGCTAAATCCAAAGATAAAATAAAAAAACAAAAAACAAAAGTTATACAAAAAATTAATATTCCTTGCTAAAATGGGATGCATTCATGGGCAACTTTAAGCATAGGCAAACTACGCAATCGTTTAAAGTCCCATATGTTAGGAAAATTTCATAGTGGTTGTCTAGATTTATTTGATAGGACTTCATTTTTTTAAAAAAAATTCTTTAATATACTCAAATTAGTAGTTTTTTAGGTTAATAATTATCCCAAAGTTAGGCATCTTTTTAATTAATAATTATCGTACATTCAAGAATTTTTGCATAAATTGTATATTGAATAACCTTAATGTTAAAAAGTTGTAATTAATAGTATTGTCTAACCATTAATTCGTTATTAGTTTTTTTCAAGAAAAATATTTAATTCTTTATGTATCTAATGTTTTTCTTAAAAAATCCTTGATTATTTAACATTATAAAATTTCTTGTACTATTCTTTATAAAGAAAATTATTATATTTATTGACTCACTATTGAAAAAAAATTATTTAAACAATAGTTCTAAAAGAAGTAAAAAAATATTCATCTTATTAACTACTTTTCTTTTTTAAAATTTCTTAACGTTAACATTCAATATATAATTAAAATTTGGTTGAACAATAAACTCTTTTTTATTCTCCGAATATTAAAAATACCGCATATGTAGGGTGATGAGAATAGAGACTGATTATGGATTGATTCACTGGTCGTGACAAAATTTTCACATAAAGAAGTAAAGTAGGAAAATGATTGGCCGAGAAATTGTTATATAACTCTCCATCATTGTAAGTAATTGAAGCTGGTCATCATGTTTCTTTTTCATTTAAGTTTTAGTATAGCAAAGACTGTCTTTTGACTTAACAGCACACCAAATATTTTGACATTTTTGACGTGGAGGTGATCGTTATCACTAATTACCCGTCAACTTTTAAATCTATGATAATTAATTAAATAAGTGCAGAAAGTAACCAATATTCCATTACTAATTATTTTATCACTGATGTTAAACAAAAAGTCGTCGACGCTAATGTAGCATTTGGCATATGACTGTTAATTTTAGATTTCTCCTCTTATAAAATAATAATTTTTAAATTAACTCTTAAATTATTATATATTTCAACTTATCATTTATTTTTGTTAAGAAGAAAAAATTTTCATTAACTGACTCTTATTTTTTTCTTATCTTTTGAACAGAAATAAAATAAATTGAAGTTTAATAGTTTGAGAACTATTTTTAAAATTATCATTTTACGATGGAACTAATTCGAAATTTACCCCTACTCACAAATAGATATCAAATAATTTATGAATTATCATATCAATACTATATTCGCTTTTTTTTTTTGAAGTACTACGGTAGAATGAGGAAATTTTTATTAATTAAAAAAAAGATACGCCTAATGAGCATCAAACCTAATGCAATGCATAACACTAAAACCGAAAAAAAAAAAGCGAAAACATTACAGCAATAAAAAAATTAAAATGCATGATAAGTACTATATTTTATATTCTATTTCCGTAAAAATACTCTTTATTTATATTTTCTTTTGCTTATATTTGTCCCTCTTATTCTGAATAGTGGTAAAATTTTTTCGTAGATTTATTTTGTTATTTTCTTAATTAAAAGAGCATTTACCCTATATTTATATTTTACGTAGTCGTTTTCTACAAGTTTTTCAATAACTACTGCATCTTGTTTTTATCTTCTTCTTCTTTTTTATTTAGTTGTTTACCAAATAGGAAAATTATGAAAAAGCAGCCTGTTTAGAATTTCCAAAAGAGAAATCTCTTTCATACTCGTACAGATATTTTTCTGATTCATCTTTTTATATTTTCCAGTCTTGTCACTTTCCCAATTGTGAAAATAAACAGTCAAATTCAGATGAATGGATATTGTTCCCTTATTATTGTCCGCAGGAGCTAGGAATCTAGTTAATTTACAGGGGCAATTTTAGTGAATATAAAGTTATTAAAAAGGGCAAAGGGCAAACTACTAAAGTTCAAAGGATCAGATTATTGAGATTTATGAGCGGGATTAAACGCATAAAACATAAATTTTGACTCAACTCAGTGTTATTTTCCAAATCTTCATAACATCTAGATTAAATTATTGAGAAATATAAAAGTGGAAGCGTACCTAAATCCACGGTGGTTTGTAGTACTTGAGTGTAGGAGATGGATTTCCAATCTTCCCTTTTCTCTTGAGTTTAGAATTATCTTTGAGAGGATTAGAGAATTACAGAGGATTAGAGAGATTGGGGACCTCTTTTATATAGACATCGTGACTATTGTTTTTTTTTTTAGAAAATCCAACAGTCACGTATTTATGATAATAATCACTTCAGCTCCTCATTAAAGTGATGATTAAATTCTGGTGTCTATGCATTTAATCTACAATAATTATACCCTTAACCATTTAATGAACTTCAAATAGATCACTTAATTCTTGACTTATTAAATAATAGCACACACATTTTATTTATTTCATGTGTGGCCCCAAATATATTAGATTAATAGAAAATTAATCTAACACTCAGGGCGGCTAACCAGGGGGCACAGCTCGGAGTTGAGTTGCGCAGCCAAATTCAAACTTGTAATTTACTTTATCTTTTATCTTTATTCTTTTTATTCACTTGCTTGGCTGCTTGATTTTTGTTTTTGTTTTTCATTTTTTATTCATTAAAACCTCAAGTATTATAAAATAAATAGATAACAGAAAAATTTATACTCTTTAAGTACCTCGTTGATAGCTTATTATTTATACCTTTTGTTGATTGACTTTCTACATGCTAGTCTTAAGACATAACACACGTATTTATAGGCTAATCAAAGGGGGGAGGAGTTGCTAACCTTTCCACGTGGGATTTTTTCTCACCAAAATGTGAAGCCAAATATCTACCACACTCCCCCTTAAATTTACTATTTTGTTGCATACAACTTCCATGATAAGAAGTGGTATTAGATTTGCTTAATATTGTCTTGTTAAAACCTTGCCAATAAAACATAGTGGGACAAAACCTAATCAAAGGAAAAAGAGTACAACGCATATTTGTCTAATATAGCTGGAGAAACTCCTATTTTAAAAAAAATTCTCTCCCTAATGAAATGTCTCTTCAAATATCATGTATCAATTTGATTATTTGTTGAGTTGACTCATGTCAATACTGTGGACTAACTTCTCAAATGTCGATCTTGGCAAAGGCTTAGTAAAAAGATCAATGAAATTATTAGTGGAGTGTATCTGCTTGACATCAATCTTCTTGTCCTGCTACAGCTTATGAGTATAGAAAACTTTGGTGAGATATGTTTAGTTCTATCTCACTTGATGTATCCTCCTCCAATTTGAGCAATACGAGCAGCATAGTCTTCATATATAATTGTGAGAACATCTATTGCGGGAGTTATGTTGCACGTGCTCTTTATATGATGGATAACAATCGCAACCAAACACAATCTCTACTTGCTTCATGAAACGCAAGGATCTTTGAGTGATTAGAGAAGGTGGCAACAAAAGGCTGCTTAGTAAATCAACATAAAATTATTGTGCCATTGCAAATGAAAACGTATCCTGTTTATGAATGATTTTTGTGGAGATTAAAGAGGTTGTGTGCATTAGCATAACTGATAAGAGCAGGATCAGTTGACTTGAACAAGATAACCCCAAGTCTAACGTTCCACGAAGATATCGAAAGATATGATTGATACCTTCCAATATCAATATATTGGCAGTAAGTTAAATCTCGCTAATAAATTCACAAAGAATTCAATATCTGGTTTAGTACTCTGAGCTAAATATAATAAAACATTGGTTGTATTGAAATATGGTACTTTTGGACCAAGTATCTCTTCATCATCCTCTTTGGAATGGAATGGATCCTTTTTAGGATCGAGAGATTGAACAACAATAGGAGCGCTTAACAGAGAGCATTATCCATATTAAAAACATTTTAAGATTTTTTTTTTCAACATAAGCTAATTGATGCATAAGCACTAATGTTTGTTTTATGCTCGATCTACAGGTTGAGACAACATTTTATTTTCCCAAATCTTTCATTTCAATTCTCTTTTTAAAAATTAGTAGTTTTTAGGAGCTCTTCAAGAGTTCCAATTAAGTTCATGTCATTAACATAAACTGCTACAATTGTAAATTGAGACTTAGATTTGTTAATGAATATGAATAGGCAAATAAGATCATTTTTGTATCTTCTTTAATCAAATATTCACTCAAACAACTGTACCACAAGTGTTCGAGTGGTTTCAATATGTATAAGGATCGTTGCAGTTTAATTGAAAACATATTATGATACTTTAATTTAAATGTTTTAAGTATTTTGAATCCTTAACGAATATCAACGTCAAATAAACTGTAGATATTCAGTCACTATATCGATGAGACACATGTTAAAGACTGTAAAGCTAATTAAAAATTAAAACATTATATCATCTATTACTAGAGAATACGTATCCTTATAATCAATACTGAGCTTCTGTGAGAAACCTTGCACAGCTATTCACGCTTTATAACCATTGATTTCATTATGCTTAGTGAGCTTTCTCACAAATATCCATTTGTATTAAGTGAATTTGACATCTTCAGGTGTCGAGACTAGAGGTTCAAAAACTTCACATTTAGCTAGAGAAATCAATTTTGCTTGAATTTTTTTTATTTTTGTTAAGGCCAATCATACCTTTGTCTGCGTTTATCTATAGTTTTACACTGAAAATAATTTGTAATTTCAGTAGCTACTGTGAATGAAAATACACTATCGATGTTTATATCATTACCATCCATATTTCCCTTATGTAAGTATAATTTATAGACTTTTTCTCATTTTTGTATTTTCATAACTCTTTAAGAGTTACTATCTCATTAGGGAACTCTTCAAAAGTTATTATCTCTTCAAGAACTTGTGTCTCTTTAGAGACTATCAGTTCTTCTATAATTGATGATTCAGATAATGTAGGCGCATTTACAACTTGAGCATTATTTTCAATAGGGTCCTTATTTTCTATTCACTTCTTCAAAAGAGAATTGTCTTTCGAACCAAGTGCTTTGCCATGTTCTTAGATGTGGAACATATAACTCATTGGTTATTTTTACACTTGATTGTTTTATAGGAATAACCACTCGAATTGGTGTCTTTGCAGGTAGAATATATGACTTGGTTACTTTTACTGCAATTGTAAATGCATTTAGTAATTGATTTGAAATTTACTGCAAATGTATTGTCCTTTATACTTTTATTTTCATATTGATTGGTATGAGGATTTAAATGAGACAAAGTGGAAATTTTCTAAGAAAATTTATGTTTTCCTTCAGCAGGCCTTTTGTTCCCCAATGATGGAAAAAAAAGTCCCATCAAAGCGACAATCCACAAAACGTGCAGTCAAAAGATCACCTATTAGGGGTTCAAGATATCTAATAATTGAATGTGAGTTGAAATAGATATAAATTTGCAAACAATGTCGAGGTCTCATCTTTGTGCACTGAAAGGGTGATGCCAGAACATGCACAACACAACCAGGAATATGCACAACAAAACCAAAAGTATGCAGATGAGAAATGTTAGGTTGTTGACCAAGGACAAGCTATGATAGAGAATATTAATGATAGATAGTGAGTCTTAGATGAATTAATACCGCAACATGTAAAATAGCATGACCCTATATAGATATTGGTAATTTTGTACGCATAATAGAGTTTTTTGCAATTATCTACAATCGCTTAATCAATGATTCTACTAATCCATTTTGTGTATTTACATGTAGAACTAAATGCTCAACATTGATGCCCATTGATATATAGTAGTCATCAAATATCTTAGATGTAAACTCCAACATTATCCATATATATGTTTTTAATTAGATAATGTGAAAACTGTGCCGTTAACCTTATAATTTAGGCAAGTGACCTTGCAAGTATTATATTATGAGTGGATAATAAACAAACATGTGACCACCATGTAGATGCATCAATCAAAATTATAAAGTAATGAAATGATCCACTTGGTGGATGGAGTGGTCCATATATATCTTCTTGAACACTTTGTAAAAATGAATGAGATTCATGACCAACCTTAGAAGGAGATGGTCTGACCACAATTTTCTATGTACTTTTTTCCTAAGACATTTTCAATAGTGCAGAGATATTCCATATTATTTTCATTTAAAGTCTTAATATGATATCCATTTTCGTGAATATCTTTAAAGCTCATTAGATTCCTTTTGGATCTAGTTAAATATAAATCATTTTGCATTATTAATTTTATTCCACTTGTGAGCAAAAATGACTCTTTTGAAGCCTTCTATTAGGTTTGCAGGACTAGATATAATATTTACTTTTCCTTCACGTAATTTTATTCTCAAGAATTTTTTTATCTAGAAGAATAATGTGTATGGTTGCACTGTTAGCCAAACATACATCATTAGCTTTTGTTTTCAAAATAGATAATTTATTTCTAAAATCCATAACCTTATATTAAACAAAAGTCCACGTTAGACATCAGGATTAGATACAATGATTAAGTACATTTGACAAAACTACAAACAAATACAAAAGTTAACATATTAGCAACTTAATCATTATAGCATAACCACGAAAGCTTAATTAATATGGGCATTTCCATCATTAATTAAGCAACCATTTTTCTCCTTTATATCTTTAAAGAAATTAGACACATCAAGATGAGTCAGATCAATAAGATCTAAGTTATTGACTAAATTAGTAGAGGTCTACCAAATATTTGCTCGTACTACAAGTACGTGACCAGGAAATCAAACACATCAATATATCAATGAGTTAGATCAATAGTAACAATGACCGCTCTTATCTCCTCAATTACGTCCACTATTAATATGTATACTTACATACGCTTCTAGAAATGCTTAAGAGCCAGTTAGACATAATTCATGATTTTTCAGTAGGAGCTCATTGTTTTGTTCAACAACTAAAAAAGATTTTATCAGTTTAGAATATTTGTTATATCGACACTCCTAATATTGTTGTTGCAGGACAACATTTGATATATGAAAAGTATCAAGTGTTCTTTTAAGCATATTTCTATTAGTAATATCTACACCGCATAATTTTAATTTTGACGTAATGTGGAACAGAGCAAAGTTGCAATCAAAGACTCTTACATAATCTTGGAACCTCAGTTCTAACCACTCATGTTTGGCATTTAGAAGGAAAATATTCTTCTAGTGGTTGTTGAGTGTTAGAAAATATATATTTATAAAGGAGAAAATTGTCATTTTACACTTTAAGTTTTACTAAACACTCTTACTTTTATGTCTTTAAACTTCTTGTCATTTAATTATATGTGTTGTATTATAATTAAGTATTTTATGCATTTTAGGGGCATCATAGTCATTTCACAATTAACGAGAGAATAGATGAAAAAACAGACATCATTTTTGAACTTGGGATGGTCGAAAACCTTAGGAAGAGTATAAAAGGGAAAATGGTATTATTCACATGTATAGTACTATTCAAATGTACAGTAATGTCTACATTACTGTTCATGACACTGTTCACATAGACGGATCGATGATGTGGCATTGACTGATGATGTGACATCGACTGATTAGGTATCACGATCCCGTTGGACTAAAATTCTTATGTGCTATTGATGGTGACGTGGCAGCATATCAGTGAATCAAAAATCTCGCGTATGGTACATGAATTACACATGATTATTTTCAACCAAACCGCATCACTGTTCAAGCTGGGTCAAACCGTGTTACGGTTCAAACCGCGTACTATTGACTAATGATGTGGCGCAATCCTAAACGTCCAAAGTTTTTTTAATCCGATGGTCATGATTTACTTAATGTATCTATAAAAAGGGGGCCTTCCCCCTTTAATTTCATTTTTTGAATCTATTTTTGGACTCCATTTTCTGTAATTCCTTCTTCATCTTGTATTTTCTATGTATTTTAATAATTTCCTCTTTGCCGTTAGTTCAATTATGAGTAGCTAATTTTCTTTCAAGCTTGGGTTGAAGGTGAAGTCTCAACATGTGTCATGGGCTTTATTTGGTAAATTTATTTTCTTTTTCCCTCTATTTTTTATAGATATTTTGACTTCTAGTCGACAAATAATAATAATCTTGTCTAGATACTGCCTTGGTTTCACCGGCCCTCTAGTACAAGGTTATTATCATTTGGCACGATGAGCCCTTAGCACCATATTGATTAGATTGTGGTTCATGAGGTATGGATTCCCCCCTCATAATTTAATTGATATTAATAAGGAATATTTAGCCCATGGTGCATGTTGATACAGACCCAAATGCCCAAATACGTCATTTCAATAGATTTCTCTTCAATATATTCTCGCCATTTTAATTCCAATTTTAGGATAATCTAAGTCACTTTCACCAAAAATCTAACCACCCTCATACAAAATTAATTCTACATATAATTAAAATCTACCTCCTCATGGGATCAACACTCATCACCATTGATCTATACTACAATAGATTTTTGCACTTGGGAGTTCAATAAAATTTGCTCAATAAGTTTTTGGCGTCGTTGCTGGGGAGGTAAGTTATTTTAATTCGTAGAATTAATTTTTGTAAATAATTTCTTGTAATTGTTTTCTTGTAATTTTTTTATGACAAAGTATTTAAAGCTCTTTTGTAACAAGTAGTCAAGTTGAGATCTCCAATCGAGAAACAAAACACATATTAGAAATGACGGTGAGGTCAGACAGAAAAGATTGGTCATTAAGACTTGATGATGCATTATGGGCATATAGAACTGCTTTCAAGACCCCGATTAGGATGTCACCCTACAGGCTAGTGTATGGAAAAGCTTGTCACCTACCCATGAAACTCGAGCATCATGCATATTGGGCCATCAAGAAATTCAACTTTGACATGCAACAGGGTAGATCAGAAAGAAAATTACAGCTGGCAGAACTTGAAGAAATCGCAATGATATATACAAAAATGCCAAGATTTACAAGCACCAAATGAAAGTCTTTTATGACAAGTAAATTATGAGAAAATCGTTTACTCTAGGTCAAAAAGTGCTTTTATTCAATTCTTGCTTGCACCTATTCCCAAGTAAGTTACGCTCTCAATAGTCTAGCCCCTTTATTGTTCATATTGTTTTTCCATATGGGGCAAATGAAATTAAGGATCCAAATAACGGTGTCACGTTTAAAGTTAATGATCAAATATTAAAGCCATATCTAGAGTACCAACCACATGGAGAGGATATTAAAATAAATTTGAGTGACCCACCAAATCTAAATTGATTTTTTTTCTTTTCTGTGATTTGGTTTTTTTTCTTTTTATTATTTTTTTACTAATTAAAATTATTTTTGCATAAGTGTGTTTGTTTAACCATTAAGTTTTTTTTTCTTATCATTGTTAATCATGAGTACCATACTTAAACCGGTCCTCCTGCACATTCTTAAAACGTATAAAATCTCATCTCAAAAGGAAGATTCAATTTTGTAAAATACATCATATTTGGGCTCTGCAATCAATAGAGTTAGTATCCTATGTTGAAGATTTAGAAAGCCAACTCAGAGACATTGAGAGAAATGTTTATGACATCCAGTTGGAGCTTGAGGTAAATTCAATAAGAGGACGATTTTAATTTTTTTTTTTGTGTTTTAATTTATTTTTCTGTTTATGTGCGTTAGTTTATTAGCTCGTTGCAGTGGCAGATAATGGTACTCCGTGACAATCGAGTCAGTTACTTTAGGTTTTCCATAATAAATGATATTTTAAGGCGAAGGTATAGACAGAAACGAAATTCTAGCAAAACTTCACAAGCGATTTCCTTCACTTCCTCAGAATGTCCTCCTTACAATCTATAAAGCTCGGTCTGAACGCATGGATTGCTCATGAGGAATAATATACTTGCTGACATTCATTAGTTAATCGAGAGTAAAATACGATTGGCATGTGAGTTACCTCCAAAATTTATTGCATACATCCCTGGTTATTGTAAAGAAAATTATACAAGAAAAACAACGAGCTCGAAAAATTTCTGTTATTTGTCATAAGTGTGCCAGAATGAGTTGCGATAAAAACCCATCGTCTTTAGGAATGATTTCTGATAGCAGAGAAGGTAAGATTCAATTTATTAGGGATGGCTTGAATAAAGAATCATTGGATGATATCCTTTTATCTTTTGAAACGCATCCTAGTAGATATGTGCAAGGAGCAATTCTTCAATTATGACCATTATTCCAAAAAGCGCATGCACGATATAATCTCCGGAATCTGACTATAAACGATCATGTTTGTCGGTTTTTAAGAAAACTGGATGGAAAGCCTATCCTCGACCCATAGAGGACGCTCAAGTCGTTTCTGGACGTAAAACCAGAGGAAGATGTGAGCCACAGTTGGTTAGTATTAAATATTGTTGAATTATCAAGGGGTAATATGTTATTTTATGCTTATATTATAATTTATATTTGTGTTTATGTAATATATTAGGAATTATTAATTATTTTTTAAATATATTTAATTTTGTATATTTTTATGTGTTTATTAAGAAAAATATTAATTTCACGTACTTCGAGTCTCCAAATAGAAAAATAGAGGTGAAATTTGGATTCCAGAGGTCCGAAAACCTTAAGATCGATCAAGATCGGCTTAAAATTGGTCTTGTATAAAAAAATTGACTTTTCCAGTTGACCGAGCACTGATTGGATGATGAAATGAGCTTACAATAGATATGAGTGCATGAGATAGTTGGCAATTTTGACTAAATCTCAACCGTCCATGATTCAATAGCTATAATTGTGCCACGTGGCAATGGTTGGTGAAGCAAGTGGAAGGATCCGAATCTTTGTATTCGAGTCGACCCGATCTACCCATTAACCCATCAAATCTCAACCGTTCCTTAGGCAAATCGGACAAGTCAAATGATGCCACGTTTGATGTTGACTTTTGAAGTTTGACCAGCCCTTTGATCTTATTTTAAAGGTTGTGAGGAGCACATGCATAAAGCTTATGATAGACCGCAAAGCACTAGATTAGGAATTTATTTTTCTATAAATAAAGCCTCATTTTTAGGTTTTTAATCATCTCTCTACAACTCTCTTCTTCTCAAATTCTCTTCATCTCCTTGTAATCTTCATTTTCAGGTGTGTTTTTAATATTTTGTATAATTATTTTTATAAATAAAATTAGTTTTATTTCCAATTTTAGTTGTTTTTATTACTTTTAATTATAAGTAATTCAATTCTACTCCTTCTTTTTATTTTAATTATGCTTAACTAAATAATATTAGTTAGGAGAAGGTGAAACTCTTAGGTAATAAATATGATTTAATCAAATTCTATTTTTAATTTTATAAATTAAATTATTTTCTATTTAATTTTATACATGTTTTATATTTTAAAAATTTAATTTATTGTAGACAAACAAATGAATTTGGTACAATAAATTCTTAAGAAATTAATATAAGGCATGGTGAAATGGTATTTTGACTTATTGTAGACAAAATGAATTTTGGCACAATAAATACTTAATCCATCATAAAATTAAAGGGAAAATAATAATAATTTGTATAATTAATCGTTTGGGTAATAAATTTAATTAAATTGGCAAAAAGAATTTATTAAGTTTTATTTATTCCTAAGAGTGGATCCATAACCCTAACTAGTTCAATTCCATAGTTTCACTTAAATTAAGTTATTTAAATTCAAGTTTTAATTTCAATTTTTAGATAAAATAAAATAAACAAACTAAATCTTTTCTCTGTGGATCGACCTCGGACTCACCGAGTTATAATACAACACGACACTCTTATACTTGGGAGTTTAATATTACTTTTAAATTGTGTCAACAGTCACAACTACTTGTAAATATCCTTTTATTTCGCTGTTATTTTATTACACTGTTGTTTTATAATTTGCATTATTGTCTTTAATAATTTTATTTTATGATTTTTTTACTGTTTGCTTTTTGACTCTCGAGCCATGTGCTTTACACGTTATTTAACACTGACATGCTACCTCATACACAGCTATGACCTGCTGTCACCAAGATTCTTAAATATAATTTTTTGTCAAGCACTCACAAATTATTTTTAAGAAGTATCCCAATGGCAGCTACTCCCAATAAATAATTTAAGAATATTTGTGTGCTTTCTGGATTTCACTATGACAAATATAAAGAGTTCGTTAAGCGATAGATCTTGGTCGAAGCATAGCAAAGAGAAAATTACATTTAGTCTATGGAGGAGGTAACCGAGGGTTATCAAAATTGGTCTTAGAAGCAGCTTTTGTCAGAGGAAGCCAAGTGTTAGGCATCGTCCCAAGAGCTCTAAAATCTTTGGACAGTTTGTCTGACTCATCGACTGGAGAAGAGTTAGTCGTCTCAGGTATGCAAGAAAGAATAACTAAAATGTTTAATCATGCTGATACTTTTATTTTCCTTTTAGGAGATTTTGCAACACTAGAGGTACTTATCACACTAGCATCTTGGGCCTATCTACGCATTCATCAGAAACTCATCGGTTTGTTAAATGTCAATAACTTTTATGATGGCTTCAACGCATTTTTTAACCATGCAATAAAAAACTATTTCATTCTTTCCAATGCGAAAAAAACTTTTTATTTGTACTCATATTGCTAATGTGCTACTTGATATGTTACAAGCTTATACATCGGAGTCAAACCCCTGGACTTTTGTGTTGGAGCGTCCGAATAATGATGGTAATAGTAGCCATAGTAAGAAATACTATTTAGATTTAACTATCCGCTTGTAAATATTTTTTTTATGTTGCACCACGCAGGTGATGTCTTATAAACTCTACTTCTTTCCTTTAAAACATTCAGGACAATGTTTCGTTCTAGTTGGGAGAAGGGAATAGTCAAAAATTGTGGAATCTTAGTTACGTTTTTACTGATTTTTTGTTGTAGAAACTAATTGTTGCTAACTTTTTGTATTAAAGATGTCTGAATATGGAGTGTAATAACTCTAGAAACACATGTTTATCGTTTGAAAAAAATAAATAAATAAATAAATACAAACATTTTATTTTTCTTTATTAAGCTTTAATATTCATTTTTCTTATTCTTTTTAATTTCTCCTTTATAAATATACATTTTTAAATTTTTTAGTCGAAGATGGTTGAATATGGAGTATAGTACTTCTAGAAACGCGTCTTCTAAGTTAAAAAAAATCATTTTCTTTTTCTATCATTTTAAGTGTAACTTTTCTAATTAGTTTTTCTGTATCATTTTCACATTTCTGCATGCATATTTTCCTTTCATGTTTAGAATAGGTTTGCGGGGTAGACTGTTGTTAAAAAAATTGTGTGATTTATTTTAACATTGGATGACATGATGAATTTCAAATTTTAGTATTTATATTATCTTTAGTGTTAAGTGATGTTACGCTATGATTGCTACTCTACATGTTGATGTCAGAGACAAATATGAGTTGTTTGAAGGAATGAACATGTCATAATAAGTATCAAGTGAGTTTTTGAACCTATTATTTTTCTTAGAGAGTAACCATTTTACCCATTCTTTATACAGCTTAACAATTTATTATTTTATACACGATTTGTAGATTTGAGTTAGCCCTTAAAACAAATTGTAAAATTAAAAAAAAAGAGAAAAAAGTGTGTTGCTACATTTGGAGGCCCATCTAACTAGTAGATATAGAAGATTATTGATAGCCCTAAAAGACGATGGAAAGGATATCTTTGATCCGTTTGAGCCTTTTTAGCCATCCCTTTTATGAAATATACATAGTTAACCTTTTTGAGCCTTTTAAAAAAATTATTTATCAAACTTATTATAATGACCCACTCCGATTTAGAGTATTACCCAATATCTTACATGTTTAATCACCTATTTATGTTTGAGAAAACTGTAAATAATTATTTTGTTCAGTGAAGTTGTGCCAAACAAAAATAAAAAAAATCATTGTTTAAAAAAACAAAAAAACAATAATAGGTGAAATCTACCTTGCAACTCCTAAAAAACATTAAAAGAAATTCTACATTTTTCTCAAATATACGCTTTGTTTTCCTTATTTTCCCTCCTTTGTTAGCTATGTCCCTAACCTACGTTACGTCCTAATAAAAGTCCTTCTTGATTTTAGGGAACTATAGTATGAAGTAGAAGCTAGTTATATGGGCTAAAAAAAATGTAGTGATGCATTATAAAAAATGAAAAAAAAGATAAAGAAAGTGGGTTGACTAGCATTTTTGTCTGATTTGAGATCGTATTATTTCTAAGCTAAAGGCATATTTCTTTCATCTTGGTGAGAGCATGTGATATCATTTCTTTATTATTTTCTCTCGATTACCATTCATTAGAGTGACTATTTTTATTGGGTTTAATTTTTTTGTGAGAGTGTCACTACTTTCAGTGAGATTTTGGGGGTTGACATGTCATTCTTAAAAGTAGTTATGACAAAGTCCATTGGGCTAATTCATGTGGATGGTTGATGTAGGTGTGATATTTCTTTAGTCTGGAGATAATGCTTATACTTTTATTTGATTACCATCATTAGTCTGATTGAATAAATATGATTGTTAAAAAAAATCATTTTGGATTTGAATTTTATTTTCACTTTATTTGATAGGGACTAACAATAAGCTGGTTGGGGTGTGTGTTGAGTATTAGAAAATGTATATTTGTAAAGGAGAAAATCACTATTTTACACTTCAAGTTTTACTAACATCCTTACTTTTATGTATTTAAACTTGTCATTTAATTATGCATGTTGTATTATAATTAAGTATTTTATGTATTTTAAGAGCATCATAGTGATTTCACAATGAACGAGAGATCAGACGGTAAAACATACATAACTTTTGAACTCAAAACGATCGAAAACCTTAGGAGTATAAAAGGAAAAATGGTATTGTTCACATGTACAGTACTGTCTACGTTACTGTTCATGACACTATTCACATAGACGGATCAATGATGTGCCATCGACTAATGATTTGTCACGATCCTATTGGACTAAAATTCTTATGTATTGTTGATAATGACATGGCAGCATATCAGTGAACCAAAAATCTCACGTACGGTACATGCATTACACATGATTATTTTCAACCAAGTTGTGTCACTAGGATTATTTTCAACCAAATCACGTCACTGTTCAAGCCGAGTCAAACTGTGTTACTGTTCAAACCGCGTGGTCAAACCGCGTATTGTTGACTGATGACGTGGTGCAATCCTGAGCGTCCAAACTGTTTTTAATCTGATAGCCATGATTTACTCAATGTATCTATAAAAATGAGGCCTTCCCCCCCTAATTTGATATCTCTGAATCTATTTTTAGACTCTATTTTTTGTTCCTTCTCTATCTTATATTTTCTATGTATTTTAATAATTCTCTTTTTGCCCCTAGTTCAATTATAAGTAGCTAATTTTCTTTCAAGCTTAGGTTGAAGGTGAAGTCTCAACATGTATTATGGGCTTTATACGGTAAATTTATTTTCTCTTCCTCTCTATTTTTTGTGGATATTTTGACTTCTCGTCGACAAAAAATAATAATCTTGTCTAGATACCACCTTGGTTTCACCGGCTCTCTAGTACAAGGTTATTATTATTTGACACGATGTGCCCTTAGCACCATATTGATTAGAGTGTGGTTCATGAGGTGTGGATTCCCCCCTCATGATGTAATTGGCATTAATAAAGAATATTTAGCCCACGGTGCACGTTGATACAAATCCAAATACCCAAATACGTCATTTCAATAGATTTCTCTTTAATTTATTCTCGCCATTTTAATTTCAATTTTAAGATAATCTAAGTTACTTTCACCACAAATTCAACCACCCTCATACAAAATTAATTCTAATATAATTAAAATCCACCTCCTCGTGGGATCGACACTCGTCACCATTAATCTATACTACAATAGATTCATGCACTTGCGAGTTTAATAAAATTTGTACAACAGTGGTCATATCTTTTCTTGAGGTAATTCCACAAAGTTAATGAAGCAATCCACCATTAGATATTGAGTTTTCAGGCTTTCACGTAAATGGCAGTGAAGAAAAGTCAAAGCCTTTGATTTTTCCTAAAAAGGTGTTTTGGCTCCTTTCATTTTTGCATGCAACACTCGAGAAAGGTAGTTTTTTCTAAAAACTTCAAGAGCGGGGATTTGTAGATTTATGAAATTTGCCATTTTTTAAAAACCTTATTATAGTAATCAGAGGAAAATTAAGTATCACAATGCAAATATAAGATATGTAAACATAAACAAAACAAAAACATGAAATATATAGAAACTTCATGTATATATTCAAGTTCTAACTTTTAAAATCATAGTACAGAACTTCGGTAAGGTTAAAACTTCAAGTTCTCACCACTTTATTTGTGTTGTAAACTTGAGGCTACAACAACGATATTTAAAGATAAAAATATGCAAGAACAAATCTTGATTTATTAAAATTAAAACAACTTGATAGACAATTAAAATCAGCTATATAAAAAAATAAATTAAACAAGCAATATTAATAGAATAATAAATATTAACAAGATAATAACTAAATAGGCAATATTATAGATCGAGCCATTAAAATTATTATAAACAAAAAATAATTAAATTAAGAGCATAATAAACTCACAATATAAACAAAAGCAATAAATATTAAACTTTCCAAGTCAAATCAGCTATCGTGGTGTTATAAAATAAATAAATAACACAAAATTTTGAACTAAACAAAGTACTATTGAGTACCTCATTGATAGCTTATAATTAACAAGCTTTCTTTAATACAAATATTTATAGGTTAATTAGAGGGGGAGGAGTTGCTAACTTTTCCATGTGGGATTTTTTCTCAAAATATGAAGCCAAATTTTTACAACAATGTTATATCATTAGCTTAGAAAAAAAAAATTACAGAATGACATTATTGCCTAATGTTTACAAGTTATACCTAACTTATTATATTTTGTGTAGAAACTTGAATTTAAAAAAAAAACTCCATTGGTGACATGGCACCCTTTAGTCTCTATTATTCTCTGCCTTTGTATCTAATCTGCTTACCTTACTTTGCCTTTGTCCCTGATTGCCTACATGGATAAATGCTAAGCTGGTTTGATACATGATGCATAAATTTGACAAATGTATGCCTTAACTGAAGTCGTCCATGGGCATGATGGAGAAGTCAAGCTTTTCGCTCCCGAGTGTTGTGTGCACGCCTTTTGCAATGCTCGCAATTGGCTTGGCGGGCGAGTTTACCGCCTTTGTAGCGCTTCCTTCCTTGGTAGTCTTGAGGCCTAAGTGCTTGGCCTCATCTACGGACACGAAGTTGTGTGTTGCTCCTGTGTCTAGTAGTGCACAAACAGACTAGCCGTTTATAATCGCACCACGTACATAAGTCCTTCTTGGTGAATGCGGGCAGTTGGGTCTTGAGTGCACTAATACGTGGGGAGAACCCATGCTGAGTTAGGGCTTCTCCGCGGACGTTGTAGGGTTGCTTTTGAGTTAGGCTACGAGAGCATTAACCGACTTTTTTCTCTGGACAGTCACATACCCAATGAGTTATTGCTATAAGGCTTTTTCTGCCCCCAATCCTTGCAGTCGTTGCCCTTGTTCTTGCGACTCTCTCCCCCACCTTTACCTCGATTATGCCTTTTGTCTTTGGATTTGGTAGAGTATTCGGTGAGCGACTTCGCAATAGTGATGGCGTAGTCAAGTGTTTAAACACTCCATCTATCAAGTTCCGTCTTAGCCCAATTTTGAGGCCATCTTGAAAGTAGAAGAGTGAGTCCTTGTCAGACATGTCGCTTTTCTCGAGCATGAGAGCAGTGAACTCATTGATATAGTCGCGAACACTACCCATTTGTTTAAGGCAATGTAGGCGCGCTCGCGCTTCTTTTTCCATATTGCTTGAGGCAAATTGCTTTTAGAGTTCTTGTTTGAAGTTGGCCCATGTGTCAATGGTGCAAATGTCTTTACCTATCTTGCCATGCTTCCAACGCCATCATAGTTTTGTAGTGCCCCAAAGCTATGTAGATGTTGTGCCCATTTTCGATACCTCGTCTCGCACACTCATGGTATCGAAGTATTGGTCTAGCCCAAAGAGAAAGTTGTCCATGACGGTGGCATTGTGTATGCAATCATAGGTGTCGAGTTTCGGCACGTCGATGCATCGCGAATCACTCATACTTGTGGAAGTCGGGCTAACAGAGAGTGTGCGCTTGTGCCATGCCCAGTCCGAGTGAACTTCCTCTACTTCTGCATGGACAACATGCAGTTCTTCTTAGATGAAACTGCAGAGTTTCAGTAACTCTTCATGAAAGGCTCGAAACTCCCCTCGGAGGGAGTTTGCTTAATCTTGGATGAGGGCCTTTGTTGTGACAGTGAAGTCAGCATACTCTCCCTCAAGACCATCCACCATTTCCTCTAACCCTTCAAGGGTGTCTTGAGCGGCAGTCATAGCCGTTTCGAGCATAGCCATGCAAGGCTCCAAGGCATTAACAGATGGGGTCTTGGCCTTACCACGGGACTTGCCTTGAGCACGTCCTTCTTTGTGACCGCAAGATAGTTCTGGTGGAACATCCACACCAATAACGCCCTCTTATGATGGGTTAGAAGGGTTGTTCATTGCTCGTGAGCTAACTTGTGTAGGTGCAAACCTTAGCTTTAATAACACTTATCACAGGATGAGTGTTTTTCGCAACAAACCCGTGCGGCACTTAAATAACTCTTGCCAAAAGTTACCAAGTAAACCTTTGAGCTTCTCGACTAGCTAAGGCTAAAGGTTTTTGAGAGAGTTAGAGAGAAGAAAGCAATTGAGCCGAATTAGGAAAATTGTATTATTCGCAAGAGAGATTATAAGAGAGCTTACGAGAGTGTTTGAGTTGCTTGCTCTAAGCTTGATGCTCAAATGTCAACTGCCATGCTCTATTTATAAGGGAAGTGATAACTCTATGAAATGAGAGTTATCATGACACTTTTAGATTTAAATTAATATTACTTATAGAGTAAATGATGTGTTTTCATTGTATTTTTGTTACATTTTCCATAAATAATCATTTTAGTCAATCTTAATAAGTTTTGCTCGATTTAAAGTCATTTGTGCTCAAATTGTGTGCATAATTGTAGGTTTCCAAAAGCTTATTATTCATAAAAGGAATGTTATGCAATATGCTTGCAAAAATAAGGAAAGAACATGGTTACAAAAGAGTTGAAACAAATTTGGAACAGTGCAGTTGTTGTAGATATTACTGTAGTAGTTGCTGTAGCAATCCTGGAACAACGACAGAGAAAATTCTACGCGGGATGCTTGCAGAATTGCGATTTGTAGTTTCCTAATCTGACTTATGCGCGCAATAGACTTCTGTTTCCCCTAATTTTCAACTATAAAAGAAGCACACATCATAAGAATTAAGGGGGAGCCATCACCCAAGGAGAAAAACACAAAGAAACAAAAGAAAAACAAGATTCAAGAGAGAGATTGAGGGCTGCACAAGAGGAGAATTTGTAGAAATCAATTGGGAGCTCAATCATTCTTATTCTTCTCTTGCCTTCTCGTTTTCTATTCACTTATGGGGATGTGTTTCATGGCTGAAATTTTGTTCTTTATTTTTCTTTACAAACCATGAACTAAATTTATTTGTGGTTGAGTGATAAACAATCTTGATGGTTTATTGACTGAATATATGTGTTGCTGCATGTTTGCTGTCACAATTTGTTTTTATAATATTTATTTTATTCATTATTTCGGTCGATCACCCATTTAATGATACAAGTTAGGAGAGAGCAACAAAATGGCTTATCTTAGTGGATCATATCAGAATAATACTTGATCTTAAATTGAGTTTTCCGAATTGAGTTTTACTTGAGTCCCAAAAGAGCCATGCTTGATTTAAGATCAGTGATGAACTAGACATAGAGATTCACATTGTAGGATAAATAAAACCTAAGCGTGTCATGCTATATCTTATGTTGGCATAACAGTTGATCACTGTTAGGTTGCATATAGATATAAGATACCCAACATGCGACAGCTGAGGATACATAAGGATTTTGCCCAGTGCTATAGCAAATACCGCAACAACCGAGCCAACCATTAGAAAATAGTCAAGACCATTAAGAGTTTTTATTCACTCAACTTCTTTATATTTCCATTGATTTTATCCTTGAGATCGACGTGATAATTTACTTTGTTGCATTTTATTTATTGTATTTTTATTTTAATTAGTAAATTAGTTTCATCAATTATTTATCTTAATTTAGATACAAAATCTGCACTTTTAAGATTGTTGTAGTAAGTCTAATAACATCAATCCTTGTAGAGACGATCTTGAATACTCATCATTTTATTACTTGTTGTGTACATTTGCATATTGACACCAATAGCATTAGTATTTATAAACCAACAGGAAGCTTGCCTAGCTCTAGATTTCTAGAGAATTCTACTAACTTGCCTAGATATCTAGATATTTACATGTGTTAGAGATAGAGATGGTAATGGGCACCGCCCGCAGCGGATTTGCCATTTCTAAACCCAAACCCGTACAAAATTTAAATTACCAAAGCCACCCACAACCCACAATGGGTTTTAATTTTTTTAAAAAAAAACCACCCGCAGCGGGTTTTAATAATTACCAAACCCACAATGGTACCCGACGGATTTTTTGTAGGTTTCCGTATTTAAAATCACAAATGTTAAATAAATAAATTTATAATAATAACCTCAAATTCTA
Source organism: Citrus glauca (assembly GCA_029633175.1). Lineage (NCBI taxonomy): Eukaryota > Viridiplantae > Streptophyta > Magnoliopsida > Sapindales > Rutaceae > Citrus > Citrus glauca. Next base: position 28,281,046 of record JAQOOD010000008.1, read on the forward strand.
TATAACATACTCAATTTTATATTTAAACAAAATAAATAAAAAATTAAAAATCCTACATCAATCCAACACAAATTCTCAAATTTAAGTATAAATTACATAAATTCATACTTAAGATAAAATTATCCGCAGATGATGGGTTTTGGCGAGTGAGTTTGGGCAAATTTATAAATTTGCGGGTATAATTATCATCTCTAGTTAGAGATATATAAAGAATTCTAGATATATACAAACTTGAAATGTACGATAGAAAATTCTAAATTCGTATCAATCTAGTACTTGTCTTATTTTAGGCTTTTGGTATGAAATTGTGGACACTCAAACTAGCAACTTGAGCGGTTCGCACCACAAAACTCCTTTTTTTAAATTGTTTATTTATTCTTATTGCCTTGCACGTGCTTGCCATATTAAAACAATCCTAATCAATCCTTTTAATTCCTTGCTTCCTCACGTGATGGCCAAACCAAAAACCAAACTTTTAAAATATCTTGTGTGCAAGTGTTTGTGAAGAGCTGGCGTTCGCATTATAGCTCTTGACACCGTATCAATATTTGTGAATTTAATTTGAGAATTAATGGCTGGACCAACGAGCCGTAAAGATTGACTTCTATGAAAGATTTTGTTTGCTTGATGTGATTTGTACAAAACGTGACCTTTTTGGACCATTGTTTTGGCGTAGCTTAGTTGCATGCTCAGCTTCTTTGATCTAGGTAAGTTCTAGTCTTCTAGATGATTCAATCATAAAGAATTGAAATGTTTCACAGAATCAGGAAATTACTACGAACTGCGAAAAAGGTCTTTTGTTTTCTTTATTTAGGCTACCACACACCGCATTCAAGCCGAGGCAAGTATAATTTGCTGGAGACTCCATCCTTGAGCCTCTTGCTTCCATTGCAAAAGGCCAAAGCCTAAGATCAGTCTTTGATGGAAGCTGCTCTAAGCATGATGTGAGCATATAACAAAAATTTTTGCACCAATATGAAAGACCGGGATAAAATAAGTGACAGATCAAGCCACATTAAAATTAACCTACAAATTTACATGATACATTGCCACAAGATGCATGCGTAGTCCCGCTACTAAAAACCAAAGAAAGCCGAAGTTTTGAGGGCAGGCCCTCAATTTGATTAGCATCCGATAACATAGTGTTTATACTTTAACTTCATAATTCATCTAACTTAAAAATCTCCTAAAGCTTTAGATGTTTAAGAAATCCATTAGATTCAACACTCATAACACTTAATTTCCATCATCAGCCCCTTTCAAGTAGAGAGTTTCGCCTCCATCTTGGCTTCCTGAGCTCCCTCCTCGTCCTTCAGCAGATCCAGAACTGCCTATATCATGCTTGCTCCCCATTCCCCTTGAGTGCAAGCCTTCACCAGATGAGCCACGGCCAAAATCAGGGAATCCCCCACCCCCAAGTGAACCACTACCTCCCACAGTACTACCCTCACTTTGCAGCATGTGAAGTCCTGAGCTACCACCAGAGCTCATGCCAAGCTGACCATGCAAGGCTTGCTGTTGCTGAAGCACTGAAAATTGCTGTTGAGAGTACACCATGGATGAGCGTGCAGCCATAAGTGACTGTGGTGTCATTGGCTGAGATTGCTGGTGTTGCATATAGTGAGCTCCTGGCTGCATAATGCCACCAGAAGAGAACTGCAGAATCATGACTAAAATTCAGGGGATCCGCAACTTAAAACACATTCAAATGAAGAGAATTTTTTAGAAACATCAGCGTACCTAAATTATTAATTAGTCCAAAGACATCACTAAAAGATTTTGGAAAAGGGTATGATAGTATAAAAGCAAGCAAGTTAAACAAAAATTTCAGAGTTGTCCATTACAAATTACCAAGAATATAATCAGAACAACTAGAAGAATCAAATATTAGATAGCATTCAATCAACAAAACAGTTATAAATATCATCTTATTCAACAGAGAATTGAATAAGTGGAGAAAAAATGTAGCGCAGAATTTTTTCACAAACATAAGTGTTGCTGGTTTAGATGGTTAGGGTTTAGGGTAAGAAGTCCACGCAAAAATAACAAAATGCACTTCCTTAAAAGTTTTCGTCTGAACAGCCTTCAATAGCTAAACAAGTTGCACCGCAAAAGAACAGGGATAGTACCTGGGCATGAACGCTAGGTGGTTGGGGTTGAGCATCAGCAATAGCAGCCAGGTACATGAGATTCCGCTGCAATCTTGCCTGGTTCCTGCCAGAAAGTAAAATGAATTAAGAACCTTCCAACAATTCAGACACAACAGTATGTCAAAGTACAATCAGGTAGCTTTTAACCACATAGTATTTATTCTCGCACTACCTTCTATTTTTGTTAGAATGCTTAAATGAATTCCAGAGTATTACTTAGCATTTGATAGTTCCCATGTTTATCAGTAAAGGTAGTGTAAAAATAGAATGAGAAGCTAGTCACTAAATAAACCACTTGATTTCTTTTAAGGTAAAAACCAGCATATTCCCATTATCATCAAGCCACACAAGTAGGCTTTTCTATCTTAGCCAAAAATACATGCAACTTAAAGAAACTTGGTTTTCTAACCATCATTTTAATTTCATGAGACAACATGGCGATAGTTCAACCCAGCATTAAGATTCAGAAAATCACTGACATATTATTTTACCCCAACAAAACAGTTTGACAAACACTAGACTGCAAGACTTCTCAAGACTCATGGCAGGATAACATATATAAATTCAAATCAAATGAGAAAGAAACAATGATCCAGGACCCTGGGTTATTAGAAAATCAAGTGACTGAATACGGGTGTGTATATTGCAAGCAAAGGGAACAAAACAATTGCAAAGCTACAAATTATTTATTTAATGGAAAAAAAAAGCGTCACTCACTCTGCACACTCGCTCAGTTTCCCTGAATTCTGGCTCTCAACAATCTTCAAAATCAATGATTTGTTCTCATCTAGATACTGCATGCACAGATGTGAAGCCAAGAAGACTAATATCAGTACAGTAGTTGGCTAAATAACTCAGTAAAAGACAAATATCCAATATAAAAGGTAAAGAAATAATCCTTTGCTGTTGGAGTAGTCCATGCATAATAAATGAAACCACTGTTCGGTAAAAGGAACTTAAAGAATGAAAACCTGTTAAAAAGTATAAAAAGGTAACTTCTTAAGCAGTTTGAAACCAATCTTTTTTTGAAAAACTATTCCTCATTGTTTATCTTTGTATGGATATATGATAGACCCTCAATGAACCAAGAAAAAGGTAAACCACAACATGAAAAATCCAATAAAACTACTCTTCTTCGGCAGTACCATTATTATCGTAAAATCAGGAAAGGGAAGGACCAACTAGTCACTTTGCTACAAAACAGCCATGCCCATCCTCCTAAATTTCACTTCCCTACCAGTATCCATTTCCAGTTCAAGAACAAGTCTCATTTCCATTATCTCACATAATGGACAATGTCTTATTTGCATTCGCTGAAAAGATTTCAAAGCATCTTCAACATATAGTCAAAACAATATTAAATGGTGTTATATAGTTAATGAAAGGCAAAGCCTTGGGCGGTAGCCTAGTACATGTAGACTAGAAACTCAACATTACACGAGCACAGGAATCAGTGCCATACAATTTCTTCCAAATTTTAAGCCAGTAAAAATTTGTAAACAAGTACTCAGATCATCTTCAATGAGATTGCTATTCAAATACTCAACCAAAATCTAGTGTATATCATGATTGGAGCAAAAGTAACAGATATTAAGACAAAGACATCAACATATATATTACAAAGACATTGATTGAGGACCACCAGCAAAGACAATGAAAGAGGACCACAATAGCATGCAGAGACTATATCAAAAGGAAACATTTTAAAAAGCACCACTAATAAGGAAGGGGAAAAAAATGAAAAAGGTAGACAGAAACCATGACAAGGTACCAACTTATATCTAAATGTTTTATGGGCATGTTGCGAATGATCCATAAACACATAAAGGATACCAAAAGGTAATGCATAAAGAAAAGAGTATCATGGATAGAAGTTTTGCCATAGACATATAAAGGATACCAAAATGTATATGGAAGTTTAACGTTTCTCACACCAATTAATACATTCATCCATTGGTTTCATCTGAATCAAAATAAACTCAGCTAGATTTATGAACAAGTCAGGTGTGCACTCCAGCAATCCAAACTTCATTTTCTGCCCCACAATGAGGATAAAATCAACTAAAGTAATGTCAATCATACGATGCCTTGCCCTAAGTTTTTTGTTCTTCATTGCAGTGCTAAAAATAAACCAACAATATAATAATCTACAAATTAAAAACATAAGCAAATGATTAAGAACTCATTTTCCAAAGTGCACCAATAATTTTTCATTTTCTATCTAAAGAAAACAATCGCTCTACAAGACGGTAGCTAGAGACGACTTGACAAGTGAAAAATGAGATACATTAGATATTTAATATATTAGACCTGTTTGTATAAATAAAAACAAACAGGAATTAAAGAATACAGTCATACACAAAAAGCAAAACAGAAACACCACAGCCAGCAAGCAAATCTCTGCCTCCAACTCCAACACATGATGGGCCAAAACAAAAGCTCCACTTTATAAGGATGACGAACTGACAATGGCACGTCAAAATAAAAGATACACATTCACAAAATATACCCATCAATATTTCATTAAAAAGCTTCAAAAAACTAACCCACCCATCAATTAATAGAGACACCAAAAGATTGAGCAGAAACATTGAACACTAATTAGTATAAGATCCGTTAGCATCAAAACTTAAGATAAAGATTTAAAAACTTTGACAGAAGAAATTAAATGATAAAGTACGAAGGTGTGTGGCTACTAATGAAAAAGAAAGAGACAGAGAGAAGAAGAGAGAACCTGTTGAATGTGATCAGTAGTGACGTTGTTGGGATAATAAGCTGCCATCATGGGCTGCATCTGCATCAGGTGCTGTTGCATTTCTTATACACACACCTCTCTCTCTAGAAAGACTGTATCTATCACTTTCTCTCACTATATCAATGACCTTTTTTCACAGAAAAGAACTACAAGACTTTGAGTAGCAGCACTCACTGAAAGTGCAAAGAGAGCAAACAGATAACAGATACCCTTTTGCCTCTTTCCACCGTTAGTTCACTTTCAAGGAGTTAAACAGTGACAGGACACCTCAATGACAGAGCTCAGGGAGAGACACAACTCACAAGACAGTTGAGTAAGGTCTCTTCAGAAGAGGGGAGAGGGCGGAGAGGTCACGTGATGAATAATAGAAACAGCACAGAGAGGGAGAGAGCCAGAGCCCAGAGAGAGAGAGAGCACGGACCGGAACAGAGACAATAAATAAAAATTGAAATTAAAAATCAAAGTGATGTGTGTAAAGTAGTAAGATTATGGTATCTAAGGTTAACATGACAGTGTCTGCTGGTTTTAGACCGTTTGGTCCAACACGTATCGTCACTTGCGTTCATTTGTGACGTTGACGTTGTACTACTCTCCTGTTAAAGCAGATTCCACTTGTTGCTATATTCCACCACGCTCAATTTCTGACGTCCCATCACGCGTGAATGTGCTTAATTAATATTGATGGACTATGAACACAAGTGTGATCTGTTACTCCGCATGATCGTCTCGTTTTCTGTCTACCGGTGACAATTTTTCTATTGGCATTTTTTTTTTTGTAGTTTTCTTCCATATTAGACGTTATAATCTAGAGGAGTTCATGCTATAATCTATCGATCTTTGTAAAAAGTTTACCAATTAAATGAAATCAATTAAAAGATGAGGCTATGAAAGAAGTAAGCCAATATAATATTTAGTTTAAATCGAGAATATGACATATTCTTTAGAAAGACATCTCTTTTTCTTTTTAAAGTGAACCTCCACTGAATGTGAAAAATTTTATTAATTTTTTTAAAGTCTATCATAGATGTTATTATATTATATTAAATATTAAAATTAATATTTATAATTATATTATATAATTAGAATCACCGTCATTTATTGACACACTGAAACACTTATTCATACATTTTAAATTCTCTCTAATATTAATAGGGTGCTTATTTTACTCATATTTTGTAAAAAAGAGACTGTCTCAACTCAATTATGTATCAGATATTATAATTAATATTTACAATCATACTATATAACTAGGACTACCGTCATTCATTGATAGATTGAAGTATTTGTCTATACATTTTAAGCCATTTCTAATATTTAAGAGGTGCTTATTCCACTCACATTTCGTAAGGGAGAGATTATCTCCAATTAATTATATTGATAATTGAGGACTTACTGAAATTAATCCCCATAAAGTTCTTATGGAGGCTCGAACCCTTTCACTCAATATTATAAATGCAAGACTTCTTCTATTGGACCAAAAACTCATTGATGAAAATTTTATTAATTAAATAAAAAAGAAACTTAATAAGGGTAACATAATAAACTTTGCTCTTGAAAGGACCATAATACAATTGTACTGAAGGCATAGTCTTAGTGCTGTAGAAATAAATACGAACTTCTTTATATTGCTGGAGTATGATGATGAAATTCTTTTATAAAAAATGCCACTTATGGTAGAATGCTCTGCAAAACCATGAGCATGTGTACAAGAGACATAATCCAACTAACGGTGAGGAACTCAAATTTGAAAACGCATCAACCACATTAGTTCCATAGCAGATGGGTTTGTCACAACCATAAAATTCCAGCGTAAAATTTTATAAAAGTATCTCTATCACATTAACTTTTGTTAGTAAAGATATAATAACTTCACCAATCCTGTATTTCTATATATGGTATTGTTTTTTGAGTTATTAGTATTTGATTTTATAAATTGAAACTTTAATATGTTTAAAAAGGGAAAAAAGACTATATATCATATATGTCTTGTTAGGGCTTTTATTATTAATACATTGTGCGTGAATGATATTTTAATTAATTAATTAATTAATTTTAATAGGGGTTTGTTTCCTTTTATTAAGGATTTTTCTATTCTTGAGAATTAATTAGATTAGATTATGTGGAATATTAGAGAATATTTTTAGAGGTATAAAAGAAGCAAATTGGTGTGTAAATAGGATTACATATCAAAGAGTTCTAAATAAAGATGACAACTGCATTGATAAGTATATCAAGTATTTTATGGAATATTGGACTCTTAAAAAAAAGTATATTCTAATACCCCTCTTTTAAGGTTTGGTTGAAATACTACATTGGTTGAAATACTACACCTATATAAAAGAAAGTATTTCACACATTAAAGATGGTGAAGAAGAGGTGCATATTGTATTTTATATCAGAGAAGCAGCCAATGCAGAAAACGAAAAAAAAAAACTCTATTTGGTCACATACGATGTTCCATGTCTCTATGATGATTTAGTCTTTTTCATCAAGTCTTCATGTGAAATCTTTAATTAGACATTCTATATATTACTTTGGTCTCTTGGAGATAAAGAGATTGTTTGTTATGTTGAGGAGTTCTCAAGTAAAGCAACATATATAATTGAAGACAAGTAGTACTAGCTAAGCAAGATTGACTAAGTTAGATTTAACAAGGTGGCGGCAAGAATAAGAGGAAATATGAAATTATGTAAGAATCTATTAGGTTGTAATCTTTTTCTTATTTGATGAATTGCTTGTAATCTAGGCGTGGCCTCATGAATTTAGATTGTGATCCAAACCATATAAAAATTCTCTTTATACTCAGTTACTGTTTTGAGCCTATATAATATATTGAAGCTGAATGAATAGTGCAAAATAGTATTTATAAACAGTAACTCATATAAACAATATCGTATGAACAATGACTTAGAATAGTACTGGATGAACAATAATTGGTGAATAGTGATTTCAGGATTAATAGTTGGGTTAATTGATTTATCTAGGGTTTTCATTTACCTACTCTTGTTAAAATATATCTAAGTTCTCAATAGATTTTCTCCTCTTATCTCTCAATATTGCAACGATTATAAAGTTAGAATACAAAATTTATATCCTAACTAATGTTGCTTCATCACAAATAAATGTGTCAGTTTTTTGGTATAATTTTTTTTGAATATTGATGTTTAAAATTAAGAGTCTACTCTTGTTTAGAATTTACAATTAAAAATTTATTAAGATTGACTTAATTCTATTTTATTATGGCACAATTCAAATAAATTTACCATAATTCATCTTCAAAATTATAATGGTGAGAGCTAATAATACTTACAAAATTACTATACTGAATCTTTCGCATAAAAGAAGCAGCTCTTGAGATATAGTATTCAAAATTTTATTAGTCTGACATCATTATAATTATTAGTTAATAACTTTATGACATCACTAGCAATATCTTTTTATCCTTTAGAATCTTAACTTTAAAAAATAATCTTATTCGGTCTGTAATTTTCTGTTAAGAGTCATTTACAATGTGATTTTATATATTAGTCATTAACAAACTACTAATAGTAGTTTTACTCCATTGAGATTCTAATAGAGACGATAACTATCACATACACACAAATATTATTTTTATTGATAACAATTAGTCTCCAGAACGATTTGAACTTATTTCTCTGTGGAAAAGTCGTTACCACTCTAAATATTAATATTACCTTTAGAAATCTACGTATTATAACAATCTAGAATTTTTTTAGAATTCATCGTAGCTAAGCCCTTCGACAGTATTAATATAAGTTTAATAAATTGATTTAATTAGTCCACTTCATTAATCTTCCATGTACTGAAGATGATTAATTAATAAATACGGAACCATTTATGACACTACAATTTTCTTTCATTCATCAAGACTGCGTAACATCAAACAGTTGGTGGTGATTGTAAAATCAATAATTCATTAATGACACAAAATGAAACCATACACCTCTTGGGAGTTGGGACCCCAACTTCAGATTTCACATGTCTCCCCTAGAGTGCTGTACAGTCCACTCTAACTGGCCTAATTAGGTCCCCATAGGTCCCTTAGTTCAACATCAAATTGACCCTTAACTTATCCGTTAGTTCATTTCCTCAAACTAGGTCTTCAGAGTGGGTCACAAAAACTCAGCCATGGTCACTACACCCTTCCATAGAATCACAGATTTGTAGTCATTATCAATTAGTAGAAGGAACTTGTGGTGCATTTGTGGTATTATGTCACAATTGTATTCAGTCATTAGATATCAATAAATCTCATTTATCTAAATATATTTAATAATTGAATATAATTATAATAGTACAATATCATAATTACACCTAAGCAAACCCCTAAATTTATTCAATATGTATAAGTTTATTTTAACTTTTTTTTTTGTGTTTGACGATGAGGAATCTTGAGCTTTTATTGGAGGGCCCCTTTAATTTGGTGGGACTTTTTATTTTATTTTTTCTGAAATGTCCTTTGGTGGGACTGAGGACCAAAATTCACAAATATTAGGGTCTGTATGGTGGTAGTTGAGATCATGGAAATTTATGAAGTGAGGCTCTTGCTCCAGCTCCGCAAACATGATGGGTTGTTGGGATGTCCCATTGATTGATGTACTCAAATTCTCTAATCCCGTCTTTTCCTTTCAATTGTTTGATTTTGTCAACTTTTTCAAGTGTTAATTATGTGCCCTTTTCACAAACAGATATGCTAGCTTTCTCTCCTATTGATAAATTAAATTTTGCTTTTGCTTTGCTGTTGTCCCACTCCAAATGTTTGAGCATTGATTCTGAATTTCAAACATCTTAATCTTTCTTTTCAAAAAAAAAAAATCATTTAATATGCCTTATACTTCAATTCAACTTGGGGTGCTGTCGTGAGACGTCGAAGAGAGTGCCACAATATGCCTAGATTTTGCAGTCAAAATGAAAAAAGAAGACAGCTAAGCTGAGACAACTGATAATTGGAGGTTTGTTATTATGACACACTTTCACATGTTTTGAATTGAAATGTCACACCACGGTCCTTTTTCTCGTAAAAACACTACAATTTAAGGCAACTTTAATTGCCTTTGCCTCACAACATTTGTAATTTGTCACATTTTTGGTTTTTTAACCTTTTCTTGGGTTTTAATTTTAGTTTGTTTTTGAGCTTTTGGCTAGCTTGGTCTGTGGCCCTGAGCATTAAGCATGTGATTGGCAGGTAGAGGATGGACTAGTTGGGTGTTGTCATTTCTTGTCCCTCACACAGCTTGACTCCTCTCAGGACACACACTTTTATGGCTAAGTTTTCAAACTCTTTTCAATTTCTTTGCCTCCCAACTCTCTATTGTGGATGCTTGGGTGTAGGGATGATAAAATTGCTCTCGAATCTATAATTTCGTCCGTTAAAATTCGTTCTTTTGAGTAGTTTGTGGATTACAGCTAAGTGCAATATTGTAAAACAAATTCGCTAGATACTCGCACAGATATTCACAAACCGGCATTTTTTATTTTAATTATTTATATTTTTAATTTTAATATAAAATTTAATAAAAAATATATGTAAGTTAAAATAATTATACTGCATATATATAAGTTTTTAATAAGTAGAAATTTTATAATTTTTAAATTTAATGTTACTAATATTTTATTTAATTTTATTAATTTTGTTTGTTTTACTTTAATGCATTGAACCTAATAATTGCTTATTAAAGTTGTATTTTTATTTGTTTAATTAATTGTTAATGGTAATTACAAAAAATTTACTTGTAATTTTATTAACAATACTTATATATTGATTAAAAGATAAAAGAAGGCACTAGTATTTGAGATGACCATTTCATTTTGTAGGCTATTGTAATAAATTTATAGTAATATATATATATATATATATATATATATATATATATATATATATATATATATATATATATATATATATATAATTTTTCTCTAATGAGGACATTATCATTTTAATAAAGTAAAATGCTACTAAAAAAATACATATTAAAAACTGTGTTTTATATATATACATTATCTCACCATTTTTGGGACATCAATGAAGGTTTTTATTATATTTCTTAAATTTCTTTTTTGTTCAGTTTTTCGAATCACAAACATAAACAAAGAAATCACAGCAGTAACAAAAATGTGAAGCATCAAAACTAACATAAGTGTGAGATATCAAATTAACTTATGTGTCAATCCATTTGTGATGTGAAATAATTGAGATTTGTACTCAGATTGCAACCATATCATTTTAGTGAAAATAACGTTTCATGAATCTAAACAATTTATTCTGGTTTTTCACCTTATGTTTTTTCGCTCCCATTTCTCCTTTTTTTTTCCCCCTAAAACTGTTCTCTCTAAACATTTCCTACCTATGCTTCATTAGGAATGTAGTGAAATGAATCTTAATATGAAAATTAGATTTTAGAGGAAACGACAAACAAACTTGGACTCCTCATACTTTTTGTGCAAAGCTATATTGGGTCCAGGCTCATGTTTTTCAATTATAAAGGCTGGACTTGCCCGGAAGGAAAAATTCAACATTTTACCACGTCCACGTGTTCTTGCCATCCTGCGATAACTTTTTCTTATTAGATTTTTTTTTTCTTTTTGATAAGAAAATATAACTTTCATTGAGAAATACTAAGAGAATAGGTACAAAACAAAGAAAGTATAACTTTTTTTTATTAGATTTGGTTGGCTAATATATCTATTTTCTTAAATACTTGTCTTCTTTGCGTTGCACTAATTAGCATGGAAAAAATTATAAACTAATGGTAGTTACTGAAACACCGTTAGAACGAATACTATGAATTTTATTGTCGAAGAAGAATAAAATCGGAAGTACTGGTGAAATCGGCTCTTTGCTTCACATCCAAAGGAAAATGGAACGGTGCTAGGATTATGCTTTGTAACATTATTTATAAAAACATAATCGTAGCATTTTTTATTTTTTAAATCAATGAATTTCAATTAAATTAAGAAATGAATCAATCAAGTAACAATGTAATGTTTACTCAAAATAATTAAAAATTATACATTAGAGAACACTCATCGTCATCAACACTTAAAAAAAATTAAGTACTCATTTGTTTCCAACACCTTATTACTCATAACACTCATTTAACGTTAAAAATGAATTGTTATTCAACACACTCTCAAAAATATTAAAAGAACTTGTTGCGTGTGCTATTTATTAGAGATAGTAAATTTTTTTGTGTTAAAAATCAGAAAATTTGAATTGAATCCTGCTCACACGAACAGGGTGGGTACTGTTTCGCTAGAACAGTTAAAAAGAAAAAACAAATCACCTACAAGATTGCATCCTTGTTTGGTTCCTTTACAGCCGCCGATAAAATACTCCCGACGTTTCTGAATTTCTACCTCCTCCTAATAGCTCTCCTCTCGACCATTTTTCTCTCGCAACTTCCCCGTAAACATCTATAAAAAGACTAGAATCTTCTTCCCATTAAGTTTATTGACTGAACTAATTTCCTGCCTGATTAATAACAATAAAAGCTGTTTGTCCAATTTGCCCTTAAATATAAGATTTTTTTAATAAATATGTGCAGTCATTATTATGGATGAAGTTAAGACTATAATTTTATTACACTCATTATCATATGAATATACTCATTTTGTGACTACTTTGATATATGAGAAGAGTGTGATCGTCTTAAAAGATGTTTGCACAACATTGACTAGCTTGGAGATTCGAATAATAATAAAAATTGTGAACGAGCATCTTCTAAAGATTTGGTGAGTAAAGATTGGGTTATGGAGGAAAAGAAGAAGCGTGGTGGGAAAAAATTCTTGATCCAAATCGAGAAGCAGAAATATAGCTCAAGACGAGTGTGCCTTTTGTCATAAAAAAATCATTGGAGGAAAGATTATCCAAAAGCTCAAAAGAGAGACGGGAATAAACCAGTAGCAGCAAACATGACATGAAAAGATGAGGACTCTCATTATTCACTAAGTATTACTCCTGCAGCATACGTGACTAGTTCGAGTAAGTGAATACTTGATACTGGAGCAACTTACCATTTGTGTCCTGCTAGGGAATGGTTTATAGATTTCAGAGAATTGGAATCTGGTGAAGTTGTGATGGGAAATGATCAACCTCGTCGCACAATGGGGATATGTACAGTTCGGCTCAAGCTATTCGATAGAATGGTCAGAGAACTCAAAGAGGTCAGATATGTTCCAATTTAAAAAAAAAAACTAATTTCTATGGGTGCTCTAGAAGCTAAAGGCTACAAGGTTACTATTGAAAATGACACAATAAAGTTCACGTATGGGGCTATGGTGATTCTGCAAGGGGTTCGGCATCACAATTTATACTATTTGAAGGGAGATACAACTGATATATTGTATCTCCCTTCGATAGAATGGTCAGAGAACTCAAAGAGGTTAGATATGTTCCAATTTAAAAAAAAAACTAATTTCTATGGGTGCTCTAGAAGCTAAAGGCTAGAAGGTTACTATTGAAAATGACACAATGAAGTTCACGTATGGGGCTATGGTGATTCTGCAAGGGGTTCGGGATCACAATTTATACTATTTGAAGGGAGATACAACTGATGAATTAAATGTTGTTAAGACACACAGTGACACCACCTAGCTATGGTATGTACAATTGGGACATGCTGGAGAGAAGTCTTTGCGAACTCTGATGAGACATGAATTCTTAAAAGGTATTAAAACCTGTAAATTAAATTTTTGTTAGCATTATAAAGTGTGTAGTAGGCAAGAAAACAATGGTCAAGTTTGATACAGCTAATCACGATACTCGTGAGATCTTTGAATATGTTCACAGTGATGTATGAGGACTAACCAAGACTGTATCAATTGGTGAAAGCCATTATTTTGTTACGTTTATTGATGATTTCTCTAAACGTGTGTGGGTGTACACCATGCGAGCAAATGATGAGGTTCTAGAGATTTTTGTGAAATGGAAGAAATTGATAGAGACTCAAACTAGTAGAAAGATCAAAGTATTACGATATGATAATGAAAGTAAATATCTTCTGATCAATTCTTGCAAGTATGCTAGAAAGAGAGTATTAAAAGACATTTCACGGTGAGATATACTTCGCAACAGAACGATGTGGTTGAGCGTATGAATCGTACTTTGCTAGAGAAAGTACGGTGTATGTTATTTAATGTTGGTTTCGATAAAAAGTTTTGGGCTGAAGCTGTGAACTACGCAAGTCACTTGATAAACCAGTTTCCTTCTGCTGCAATTAGAGGTAAAACTCCTATGAAAATATGGTCTCGAAAGCATGCACAAGACTATGATTCCCTTCATGTCAAATATAGTAAATTAGATCCTCGTGCTAGAAAAGCTATTTTAGTGGGATTCAAAGGTAGAGTAAAGGGCTTCAAGCTTTGGGATTGCAAAGATAAAAAGTTTGTGTATAACAGAGATGTCACGTTTGATGAAGCTTTAATGATGAAAGCTTCAAGTTCTCTGCAGATAGAGAACAAGACCAAAGAGGTATTGCAGCGGGTGGAGTTTGATGCAACTCCATATGTACCAGCTAGTTCTACATTAGAGAAAGATTTAAATATAGACGTGACACCTAAGGTTGGAGAAGAGGTTGTTTCTTCTAATGTCCCCTAAAATAAAGAAACAATTGATGATGTAGATAATGATGATTCTATAGCAACAAGGAGGCCAAGAAAAGAGTAAAGAAATCCGGATGACTTAATAAAGACATGATGCTAGCCTATGCACTTCCAGTTATTGATGATGGCATCTCCAACACTTTCGGTAAAGCATTACGCAGTAGTGAAAGTGATTAATGGAAGTTAGCCATGGAGGAGGAAATGAAATCTCTCCATCAAAACCAGACTTGAGAACTTGTAAAGTTACCAAAGGAGGAAATGGCTATTGGTAATAAATGGGTCTACACAAAAAAACAAGGATCTCTGAATTAAACAACTCCTCGATACAAGGTAAGGCTCGTAGCAAAATGTTTTGCTCAAAAGAAAGGTATTGATTATAATGAAGTATTCTTTCCAGTTGTAAAACATACTTCCATTCGTATCCTACTTGCCTTAGTTGCAGAATATGAGTTAGAGTTGGTTAAATTAGATGTTAAGACGTCGTTCTTATATGGAGATTTGGAGGAAGAAATCTATATGATTCAGCCTTGTGGTTTAAAAGTTGATGAAAAGGAGAATCGTGTGTGCAGATTGAGTAAATCTTTATACAGATTGAAACTAATTCTTCGAATGCGTTGAGTTTGGAGAATTATAAACTACGGTTGGCTTGATCTTAAATTTTTGGTACACAGGCAGTCGAAATGACACAGCCATTCTGGATCCTTATTGAAGGATCACCTTAGTGATGATAATCCATTAGTAGTCGGTTCATATTTGGTTGTAGCCAACAATTGTAAGGAAGCAAAATCAAATTGAATTTGATTTTGCAGCCGAAAAGAAAGAATGGACAAAGAGGATGAAGCCAAAATGTTTGACAAATAATAATAATTAAAAATTATATTTTCAATTATTTTATTCTTTGTATAGTAACTCATTTCTCCTATAACTAGCTAAGGATTTCATTCATTTCATGCAACCTAAAACTTGTTAAGCTTATAAGTTTCTAAGTTTTTGAGAATTTTGAGAGTGTGAGCAATTGGAGAGTGTGTGTGAAAGTACTGGATGTATTTGGGTTCTGGGAAAGTGAGATTTATTTACTCAAATTTGTACTCAAATAATTGTTAATAATACAATTATTTTTCTCTTGTTCCCGTGGACGTAAGCATATTGCCGAACAACGTAAATTTTGTGTCCTTTATTTTTTTATAATTATTTGGTGCGGAATCATCCGCACCAAATAATATATATCTGATTGAGGTAGAGTTTCATCGCTTGGCTCTGATACTGGTATCAGAGAGCCGTCAAAACTAAATTTATACTCTATTAAAATCAAAACAGAGTGATTTAATTTGTTTAAAGAAGGATTTAAATTTGCAAAGAATCGAAATCCAATTACAAAATAATTTTATAAAAAGAAAAATTTCTGATTTTGAAGAACTGATTAAGAAGGAGATTTCTGCCGATTTACTAACTGTTTTTTGGAATAGAAAACAACACTTGGTATATTTGCCATATGAGAATTCTTTTGATGAAAGAAATATTCCTACTAAAGCACGTCCTATTCAAATGCATATGGAACTTGAGCAACATTGCAGAAATGAAATTAAGGACTTAGAAAATAAAGATTTAATTGTTAACTCAAGATCACCTTGGTCTTGTGCTGCTTTTTATGTAAATAAAAATTCTGAAATTGAAAGAGGCACACCAAGACTAGTCATTAATTATAAACCTTTGAATAAAGCCTTAAAATAAATTCGTTATCCAATTCCAAATAAAAAAGATTTGCTTCAAAAACTTCATTCTGCTTTTATATTTTCAAAATTTGACATGAAGTCTAGTTTTTGGCAAATTCAAATCCACCCTAAAGATCGATATAAAACTGCTTTTACTTTTCCATATGGACAATACGAGTGGACTGTTATGCCGTTTGGTTTAAAAAATGCACCTTCAGAATTCCAAAGAATCATGAATGACATTTACAATCCATATTCTGAATTTTGCATTGTTTACATTGATGATGTATTGATCTTTTCTCAAACAATAGATCAACATTTCAAACATTTAAAGACTTTTTATCTGGCAACCAGGAAGGCTAATTTAGTCATTTCTTCTTTAAAGATTTCTTTATTTCAAACTAAAATCAGATTCCTCGGTCACTACATTTCTAAGGGAATTATCACCCCTATTGAAAGATCTTTATCTTTTACTGATAAGTTTCCTGACAAAATTTTGGATAAAACCCAATTACAAAGATTTTTAGGAAGTTTGAATTATGTTCTTGACTTCTGTCCTAACATTAATAGGATAGCAAAACCTTTGCACGATAGGTTAAAAAAGAACCCTGCTGCATGGTCAGAACATTATACTCAAATTGTAAAGCATATAAAGAGTTTGGTAAAAGAAATCCCATGTTTATATTTAGCCAACCCAGCATTACCTAAAATTGTTGAAACTGATGCATCAGATTTAGGTTATGGTGGCATTCTCAAGCAAGTTGAACATGGTAAAGAACAAATAGTACAATATGAGTCTGCACATTGGAATGATTGTCAGAAGAATTATTCTACCATTAAAAAAGAAATTTTATCTATTGTTTTATGCATTTCCAAGTTTCAAAGTGATTTGCTAAATCAAAAATTCTTACTGCGAATTGATTGCAAAGCTGCAAAACATGTTTTAGAAAAAGATGTTCAAAACATTGTATCAAAACAGATTTTTGCACGATGGCAAGCAATTTTAAGTGTATTTGATTTTGATATTGAATTTATCAAAGGTGACAAAAACTCTGTTCCCGATTTTCTAACAAGAGAATTTCTCCAAAACAGATAAAATGCCGCCTAAAAAAAAGAAAAAAGGAAAGGGATCCTCAAAGATCTTGCGTCCCAGACACCATCTAAAGCCTCTTCCCTAAAAGAAAAATTGCTATCCTCAGCAATGCCCATAAAGTCCTGGATTGATATGATCGAAGATGATGAAGCAAAAGTCAAAGCCCTGGCCTCCCAAGATCAGGTAAACCAATGGATGAAATCCATTACCCAATCCCCTGAGCTTTTGTTCGCAATACAAAGTTTTTCTCAAAGCCAAATTTCTCCAGAAGAAGATTTTGAAAAAATTGAAAAACCCATTTCTAAAGAAATACCAAAACTCTCTTTATCTGGCAATTTGTCTAAAGAAATTATTTCTTTTGGAAGCACTTCTTCCCAGGCTGTGGTATCATAATCAAAGCTTTCTCAAAAGTCGGATTGGCATAATAAACTCCATTCTCAAAATGTTTTAACAATGGAGGATGGATTTTATAATTCTGATCCATTTCAAGCAATTTCAAAGTTTTTCCCAAAAGGATGGTTTTTTAAACCATGGGATCTTACAAAGCCCCAATCTTATTACCAAAGCATCCTTGAAGCCACTGGCTCAGTAAAATTCAAGCATTTTTTCCTGTCTGAGTCCTATTCTGAGCCGGCCTACTCCACGGCCACAATTTTAAATGTCATTAGCCCAAATCAGTGGGGTGAACCACTCCATTCACAAAAGAAATTTCCCGCCAATTTCCTTTTTAAAATTCCACACTGTTTATCCTATTCCTATTGGGATTACCAACAGGCGTGATTCAACACTTTCTTTCTTCAAAACCCAAAGCATTCCCATTCATGGTTATTTTCCTTCAATACAAAAATAACCACCCAAAGCCTTCCGAACTGGTTCCAACAATGGTGGACCTTTTTTGGTCCTAGCCTAGATATTTTAACAACCAATGCCACAAATTGTTTCAACCTCTTCAAAGCCCATTATGTTCCTACTGAATCCGAGAAAAGATTTCCTCATTTCCTCTGTTTTTATACCAAATTCTTCCTCCCTTGGGTCTGGATGTGGAGCTTTCAATACCACACTCCCAATACCCAATTGATCCTTCAAAGATGTTTCAGAATTAAATAGTGGTCAAAGTTCGATGAGAAGTCAAAATTGACCGAAGTCATAGTTCACAATTGGCTTAAACAAAACGGCCATCTCAAGCCCAACATTGAAGATACCAAAGCCCATAACACTTTCCTTGCACATCGTTTTAAGGCCCAAGCCCTTCTCGTCGGTGCAAAGTCCGAAGATGAATACTTTAGAATCATGGAGCAGCTTCTCTCTACAAGGTCTGAGTCTTCTGTTGCAGCATCTTCAGACACTGAAGAAGAAGAAGAAGAGCCCTTTATTTCTCTAGGGGATGAAAATGAAGACGACTGTTTTGTCATTTTTCTCCCTGTAAAGCATTGTAAATAATCTATATTTATTTCTGATTATTTACTTAAAAACAAATCTCTATATTTCCCTTGTATTAAAAATTTTTTACGGGTGGTCATTCGGACACAAATGAGAGCGCACATGTCTCTTCACCCGATTGTATTTCTTTTGTATTATACCTTGTATCTATAAAGCCTCCTGTGTAAAGCTACGGTGAACAGTGCAACTTTCCACGAGTTACTGTGCACTTAAAAACGCGCTACAATGAATAGTAAATTTTTTTGTATTTAATCTGAAGGAAGACTGAAAACTCCTCAGATTTTCCAACCCCTCTCTCTTCTTAAAATTCTCTCCTCCTTCTCTCTACCTCGAAAGGAAATCTGGTGAAAGGCATCAAGGATCCAATCCTTGAATTTATTTTGTCTTTCTAATTTTCTTTTCTTCCTTTTCTTCTTTCTTTCTTTCTCTCTAAAGCCCAAGATCCGAAACAACATGTAAGGATCTTTTGTAATCTTTAAAGCATTTATTTAAAGCATTTTCATTTCTGTAATTTAAATTTATGTACCTTTAAATTTCCGCAATTTACATTTATGCACTTTTAAATTTTCGCAATTTAATTTTATTTACTTTTCTGCACTTTTCAATTTCTATATTTTTTCCTTTTTAAAGCATGCTTGCAGATTGATCTGTATCAGATCTGCCATAAAACTTGTACGTTCCTCTGAGGTAACGAGATCGGATCTCAATCCTCAATTGTATCTCTTCTCTTCTCCCTGTTCAATCAAAGCACCAGTTCTGGGATCCAGTTCTGGTACTGTGTATGTTTAGCAGCTAACCTTAATGTATGATTATTTATGTGAAACCTTGTTGCTAGGTTTGCTTAATAATTTTAAAGATAAAAAGGAATATGGGCGTTAAGATATATAGGCTGGAACACCACTGTGTGCGGGCTACTGGTCCAAAGGGGTATTAAACATCTTAGCTTCAAAAGAGCTAAGGAACCCATCACGAAGGTAGAACAACGCCACGTACCTACAAACAACGCCACGTACCTATAAACAATTAAAATTTGAAAAGCCGTCAAAACTTCCGGTAGTTCACCAAGATCTACCGTTTATCATTTCATCAGCAATAATCAGAGGTGTACATGTGCTCTAAAGACGTGATTATTGCTGATGAAATGATAAAGCCATCAAAACTTTTAATTGTTTTATAAACTATATTTATTGTTTTACATAAATAATCATACATTAAGGTTGGCTGCTAAACATACACAGTACCAGAACTGAATCCCAGAGCTGGTGCTTTGATTGAGGGGGGAGAAGAGAAGAGATACAACTGAGGATTGAGATCTGGTCTCGTTGCCTCAGAGGAACGTACAAGTTTTATGGCAGATCTGATACAGATCAGTCTGCAAGCATGCTTTAAAAAGGAAAAAATATAGAAATTGAAAAAAGTGCATAAATGTAAATTGCGGAAATTTAAAGGTACATAAATTTAAATTACAGAAATGAAAATGCTTTAAATAAATGCTTTAAAGATTACAAAAGATCCTTACATGTTGTTTTGGATCTTGGGCTTTAGAGAGAAAGAAAGAAAGAAGAAAAGGAAGAAAGGAAAATTAGAAAGACAAAACAAATTCAAGGATTGGATCCTTGATGCCTTTCACCAGATTTCCTTTCGAGGTAGAGAGAAGGAGGAGAGAATTTTGAGAAGAGAGAGGGGTTGGAAAAATTTGAGGAGTCTCAAGTCTTCCTTCAGATTAAATACAAAAAAATTTACTATTTACTATAGCGCGTTTTTAAGTGCACAGTAACTCGTGGAAAGTTGCACTGTTCACTGTAGCGGGATTTTAAGTGCACAGTAACTCGTGGAAAGTTGCACTGTTCACCGTAGCTTTACACAGGAGGCTTTATAGATACAGGGTATAATACAAAAGAAATACAATCGGGTGAAGAGACATGTGCGCTCTCACTTGTGTACGAAGGACCACCCGTAAAAAAATTTTAATACAAGGGAAATATAGAGATTTTTTTAAAGTAAATAACCAGAAATAAATATAGATTATTTACAATGCTTTACAGGGGGAAAAATGCCAAAACATTCGTCTCCATTTTCATCCCCTAGAGAAATAAATGGCTCTTCTTCTTCTTCTTCAGTGTCTGAGGATGCTGCAACAGAAGACTCAGACCTTGTAGAGAGAAGCTGCTCCATGATTCTAAAGTATTCATCTTCTGACTTTGCACCGGTGAGAAGGGCTTGGGCCTTAAAACGCTGTGCAAGGAAAATGCTATAGGCTTTGGTATCTTCAATGCTAGGCTTGAGATGACCGTTTTGTTTAAGCCAATTGTGAACTATGACTTCGGTCAATTTTAACTTCTCATCGAACTTTGACCACCATTTAATTCTGAAATATCTTTGAATGATCAATTGGGTATCGGGAATGTGGTATTGAAAGCTCCACATCCAGACCCAAGAGAGGAAGAATTTGGTACAAAACAGAGGAAATGAGAAAATCTTTTCTCGAATTCAGTAGGAACATAATGGGCTTTGAAGAGGTTGAAATAATTTGTGGCATTGGTAGTTAAAATATCTAGGCTAGGACCAAAAAAGGTCCACAATTGTTGGAACTAGTTCGGAAGGCTTTGGGTGGTTATTTTTATATTGAAGAAAAATAACCATGAATGAGAATGCTTTGGGTTTTGAAGAAAGAAATTGTTGAACTACGCCTATTGTTAAAACATTTTGAGAATGGAGTTTATTATGCCAATCCGACTTTTGAGAAAGCTTTGATTGTGATACCACAACCTGGGAAGAAGTGCTTCCAGAAGAAATAATTTCTTTAGACAAATTGCCAGATAAAGAGAGTTTTGGTATTTCTTTAGAAATGGGTTTTTCAATTTTTTCAAAATCTTCTTTTGGAGAAATTAGCTTTGAGAAAAACTTTGTATTACGAGAAAAAGCTCAAAGGATTGGGTAATGGATTTCATCCATTGGTTTGCCGGATCTTGGGAGGGCAGGGCTTTAACTTTTGCTTCGTCATCTTCGATCATATCGATCCAGGACTTTATGGGCATTAATGAGGATAGAAATTTTTCTTTTGGGAAAGAGGCTTTAGATGGTGTCTGGGACGCATGATCTTTGATGATCTCTTTCCCTTTTTCTTTCTTTTTAAGCGGCATTTTATCTGTTTTGGAGAAATTCTCTTGTTAGAAAATCGGGAACAGAGTTTTTGTCACCTTTGATAAATTCAATATCAAAATCAAATACACTTAAAATTGATTGCCATCGTGCAAAAATCTGTTTTGATGCAATGTTTTGAACATATTTTTCTAAAACATATTTTGCAGCTTTGCAATCAATTCGCAGTAAGAATTTTTTATTTAGCAAATCATTTTGAAACTTGGTAATGAATAAAACAATAGATAAAATTTCTTTTTTAATGGTAGAATAATTCTTCTGACAATCATTCCAATGTGCAGACGCATATTGTACTATTTGTTCTTTACCATGTTCAACTTGCTTGAGAATGCCACCATAACCTAAATCTAATGCATCAGTTTCAACAATTTTAGGTAATGCTAGGTTGGCTAAATATAAACATGGGATTTCTTTTACCAAACTCTTTATATGCTTTATAATTTGAGTATGATGTTCTGACCATGCAACATGGTTCTTTTTTAACCTATCGTGCAAAGGTTTTGCTATCCTATTGATGTTAGGACAGAAGTCAAGAACATAATTCAAACTTCCCAAGAATCTTTGTAATTGGGTTTTATCCAAAATTTTGTCATGAAACTTATCAGTAAAAGATAAAGATCTTTCAATAGGGGTGATAGTTCCCTTAGAAATGTAGTGACCGAGGAATCTGATTTTAGTTTGAAATAAAGAAATCTTTGAAGAGGAAATGGCTAAATCAGCCTTCTTGGTTGCCAGATAAAAAGTCTTTAAATGTTTGAAATGTTGATCTATTGTTTGAGAAAAGATCAATACATCATCAATGTAAACAATGCAAAATTCAGAATATGGATTGTAAATGTCATTCATGATTCTTTGGAATTCTGAAGGTGCATTTTTTAAACCAAACGGCATAACAGTCCACTCGTATTGTCCAAATGGAACCGTAAAAGCGGTTTTATACCGATCTTTACGGTGAATTCGAATTTGCCAAAAACTAGACTTCATGTCAAATTTTGAAAATATAAAAGCAGAATGAAGTTTTTGAAGCAAATCTTTTTTATTTGGAATTGGATAACGAATCCATTTTAAGGCTTTATTCAAAGGTTTATAATTAATGACTAGTCTTGGTGTGCCTCTTTCAATTTCAGAATTTTTATTTACATAAAAAGCAGCACAAGACCAAGGTGATCTTGATTTAACAATTAAACTTTTATTTTTTAAATCTTTAATTTCATTTCTGCAATGTTGCTCAAGTTCCATATGCATTTGAATAGGACGTGCTTTAGTAGGAATATTTCTTTCATCAAAAGAATTCTCATATGGCAAATCTACCAAGTGTTGTTTTCTATTCCAAAAAGCAGTTGGTAAATCGGCAGAAATCTCCTTTTTAATCAGTTCTTCAAAATCAGAAATTTTTCTTTTTATAAAATTATTTTGTAATTTGATTTCGATTCTTTGCAAATTTAAATCCTTCTTTAAACAAATTAAATCACTCTGTTTTGATTTTAATAGAGTATAAATTTGGTTTTGATAGACAGAGCATGCTTTAACTATATTTAAATTTCTTGTTTTTGGTTTTTCAATAAAAGGGAAAACAAGTTTTGTATCTTTGGTTTTAAAAGATATACTATCGTAGTTGACAGTATATGGAGTAATTAAATTGATAAAAGGGGTTCGCAAAATAACAATATGATGAATATCATTTGTTAAAAGGAAAGATATTTTAAAATCAAAACCATTATTGTGAACAAATGCTTCAGCTTTAGAATTAATTTTTAATTTTGAATTATTGGCGGTAGAAAGACTTTCTTTCATTTTTTTATGAAATTCTCTAGGAACAATATCACCTTTAATACAATTTAAATCGGCACCAGTGTCAAATAAGGCAATGGTGTCAATTATGAAATCTTTAGAAAAAATTAAAGTAATTTTGATCAAATATTTTCTCATGGTAATTTTTTTTAAAACAAAAAGAAAATCATTAGGTACAGACTCAATGTTTTCAATATTTGGATTCTCATCATTATCATTATTAGAATGAGATTCATTATCAGAATTATCCTGTAGTTGCTTTTGTAAAAGAATCTGAATGGTTTCAGAATCAGTTTTTTGTTTTTCTTTCAAATCTCTGATTTCAGTTTTAATATCCTTAATTTCCTTTTGAAGATCTTGAATAAAGGGAATAGAAGATTTTGTATGCTTTTTGTTTTCAAGAATTTGTGTAAGATCATATGCATGCTTTTTGACAATAAGAACCTTAGAAGGTTCGGATTTATGGTCAAAGGTCTTCAGTAGTTTATCTAGATATTCTTTCTGAAGAATAGGGTCAGAAATGTGTTTGACTAATTCAAGAAATGTTTCTTGATCTTTAGTCAAAATTTTGATTTTCTTTAAATAGGACTCTGACTCAGAATCATCATAGAAAGAAGAGGAGATATCGGAGTCAACCTAGAGAGGCTCACTGTTACCAGTCATGGAAGACTCAGAATCTGAAGACTCAATAAGAAGAGATGATATTTTAGAAAGGACTTCTTCGTCGAGATCTAGCTCGTGAAGTTTTCTATTCATCCTGCAATATTTTGCAGTATGGCCTTTCTTTCCACATTTGTAACATATGGCTTCTTTGTATTTGAAAAGAGCTTTAGATTTGGGCTCGAAATTTTGCTTTTTAGAGAATTTGGGCTTTTTATAAGACCTCGAAGGTTTCCTATAAAAATTTTCTCTAAAATTAGAAATAGGCTTTTTATGGCTTTTAGGCTTGTAATGTTTTTTGTAAGATCTCGAAGAGCACTTACCATTACAATCTTTGGAGGGAGAAGATTTGAAGGGGTCATAATTAAATTGCTTACAAAAACCGCCTAACTCTTGTTTAGACTGTCTAAGCTCTCTTTTTAGACGTTTTTGTAATTTCAGATCTTGGCTGATCTTTAAACCTTCTTTGTTAACAAATCTGATTAACTTGCCAAAGGTAAGTTCGTCATAAGGAATACGATTATCATAGAAGACTTTAATAGAATTTCTTACATTTTCTCCCAAGAGAGTAGGTAAGCCAGCAAGGAATTTTTCTTTCCAAGTAGTGTGATTTGCATCACATCTTAGAAAGAGTCGGGTAAAGAAGGTGGTTTTATAGTCTTGAAAATCACTAAGTTTTCTACATTTCAAATTATGTAGTAACTCAGCGTTTTTATCTCTTAAGTGTGAAGGATCACCTATGAAATGAAGAGAGATGGTCAAAATCAAAGTTGCTACTGCATCTTGCATGTGGTTATTATATTCATCCATGATGGGGATTCCTTCCTCATCTGTTTGAATAGCATTCAAAATGTCCATCTGTTGGAACTTGGTAAGGAGATGATCCCACCAGCCTTTAAGTTCACCTGTGAAACCGGCTATAAGGATTTCTGTTATGACTTTATCGGAATTCATGATTGGGTTTTATAGGCATTGGCAGCCATGGTCATTTGTTATAATAGACCAAGTATATTTTGCTCAGATATTCTATTTATGTTCCATTTATAGACAGAATATGCATTAAACCTAGATTGGTTTAGCGCACTGGGTCTATTATCAACGGCAAGGTCAGGAGGAGAATGAGAAGTAGCAGGAAATGCTAATTTCCAATGAACTTTGTTAACTTTTGGAATTGGTTCTCTAAATACTTCTATATCTAAAGTAGCTATAGAAGACTGGTCAGAAACTTGGTCAAGGACACCTACAGTATGGGACTGGATGCTACCAGGTGTTTTAGATTGAGGTGTATCCGGAGCAATTTGAACTTTAGAAGTAGATGCGAAAGAGGAAGCTTCTATTCTATCAACTGTTCTTTAATGGCTTTGGCAAAGTCGGAGTTTGAATCTTGAACAAACTTTTGACTATGTTTCGAGACCTAGAATGGCCTGAAAATATGTTCCTTAAGCTTTTTCAAGGAATCGATTTTAACGGGAATAGGTTTTGAAACAGAAGTAACAGTTGTAGAAGACTGTTGGATTTGACTTTCTATACGGGTCAACTGCTTACCTAGAGTATTTAGATTAGTATTACAGAAATTATTCTGTTGAATAATACTATCTAAATTTTTATTAAGGTCATTTGGTTTATGGACTTTGTAAGGAGAGGCTTTAATAGGAATAGGAGGGTCACCATGATCTACAATTATACTTCTAAGAGGGGGATGTTCAGTTTCGATAGTATTACTACTATCAGAAAGATTCCATTCAGGAATTTTCTTTCTAATAATAATAGGGTTTGACTCTTTGAAATGATAGGAAATATTATTGTCGGAAGCATACATTTCAAACCAATCGAAAAATAGAATATGGACTTTATGCAAATTGACAAAATCATAATAAACTGCTTGAATCTCTTTTCGTTGGTTTAAAAAGTGTTTAAAAAACCAAAGTTTTTTTTCTTTATTATTATCTGAATAAAAATCATTATGAAGAAGAGTTTTATTGACTTCAAAATCTTTTTCAAGAACATTAATAACATTTTCTGTTACTACAGAAAAAGTAGGGGAAGTTGGAGGAGAAGGTTCTTTCTCTTTCTGTTTTTGTATTCTCTGTCAGCTAGTGTAAATGGGATGAGGAACATTAGTACCATAATTGACAGAATGCATGGAAGAACTAGGAATATCTGAAGTAGAAAACCTACGTTGATCTTTAGGGATATTTATCTCTGTAGGGACTTTTGAAAATTGCTTCTCAAAAGAATGTATGCTAAAACAAGAATCTTTGTCAGAGAATTTAGAAGAATTAGATCTCTTAAAAGATAGTTTGACTCTACCATTAAATTTTAAAATCTTACAATTTTCTCAAAATATTTTTATAAAAATTAAAATATAATTATGACATGAGGTGGGTGTAAAATGTTTATTAAAAGAATAATTTATTTAAATGTTTATAAATTACATATAATTGTTCAAATCTTAAATTATTTTTCTTATTATATAGTTTTTATGTTTTTAATTTTAAAATCTTACAATTTTCTCAAAACTTTTTTATAAAAGTTAAAATATATTTATGAAATGCGGTAGTGTAAAATGTTTATTAAAAGAATAATTTATTTAAATATTTAATCGAAATTTGTACTTAAAAATAAGAAATAAACTAAATTGTATTTAGTTTTTTAGGTAATTTTAGTTTAAAAAGAAAAAAGAAAAAAGTTACAAAGAGTTTTTGAGGGATGTGACGAGGAACTAGTGTTGGTAAAAGCCCAATACATGTTTTTCTTCTAATGGATCTTTGTAGGAGCGGGCCCATGTTGGTTTAGCCCATGAAAAATCTTTAGCATCCCTCCAATAAGTTGAGACTATTGGCACCCCCTCTTGTAGCTTCTCACACTTCTCAAAAGTCTCAATAAAATTCCATTATGCAGTTTACAAGTTTAACCTTAATGAGAATTACGATGAAGGACAAACAAAGACACATACACTGAAGTGAACACATAATTTCTTTTTAGTTTAAGAACTTTTTACACCCCACAATGTAAATAAAAATTACAGCAAGTTGGAAAAAAATGCAAACGAAGAGACCACTGTTTCATCTGCTATTTCCCAAATGCAAACAAAGAAACTATGGTTCTCATTTGTTCTTGCGCTAGCCTCATAGAATTGGTCTCCAAATTCCGACATATGCATATCTATGCAGCATCGAAGTTTGCTGTAAAATTGAAATGTCATATTGATTCAAGTGTAAAGGGGAAAATAAAGCTAATCATATTGCAAACTCTATATAAGTGTTCGGAAAAAAACTTAACTCATTGCAAATATCTTTCAATAGCTTGGGAGTTCAAGCTGAAAGATGATTCGATTCAACTAAAGGTATAGCCAATTGGTTAAAAAGTGTGACAATATTTGTTGTATGCGAAATGCGGAATCAAGCGAATTAAATAATTACAGAAAAATAAAAAACATAAAATTTTACGTGGCTCGACAATATATCTACGTCCACGAGAGCAGGATAAAAATAATTTTATTACTAACAATTAAAGTATAAATTTGAGTAAAAAAAACTTCACTTTTTCATAATCCAAATACACCCAATACTCTTACACACTCTCTTCAATTGTTCACACTCTTAGAACTCTATAATTGCTTCACTTGCAATTTCTCTTAAGCTCTCAAATTTTAGGATGATTTCTAAGTGAATAATTCATATATATTTATAGCCAAAATAGTTGCACATTTGCACTAAACCCTTAGTCAAATTGTAGATAAAATCTACAACTAAATTCTTCAAAATTGATAAGCACATGCATGCAGTGCCAACTTCCTTCAAATAATCAATTATGCATATGGCTTACCTTTTCTTTTTCAACCAATTTGAATAAACAACTTGCCAAAAGTCTTTAAATAATTCTCCACATCGGCGAAGATTTGTTCAAATCTGAGCCGACTATTAATAAACCATCATCTTCAAAAATGGCTGCATCTCTATGACTGCTTACGTACCAAAAATTTGAGATCAAGCCAACCGTAATTCAAAATTTCCAAACTCAACACATTCGAAGGATTTGAATTAATTTCAAGTAATGTTGAAACTTTCAATAATTACCTTCGTCAACATATGTGATGAATTATCTTTGGTATCGATCTTTCTCAACAACACAACACCGCTCTTGATAACCTCCCTTATATAATGATATTTCACATCTATATGTTTCGTCCGAGTGTAATATATTGGATTCTTCACGAAGAATATTGCATTTTGGTTATCACAAAAGACCTCAATGTTCTCTTGAATCATTCTCAAATCACTATGTAAGAATGATGTCTTAACATACAATTAAACCAACTCTAACTCATATTTGGCTACCAATGCAAACAGGATATGAATGAAAGTATGTTTTATAGTTGGAGAGAAATTTCATTGTAGTCAATACATTCCTTCTAAGCAAAATTTTTTGCTACAAGCCTTACTTTATAACGAAAAGTTACTTGATCTGAAGATCCTTACTTTTTGGTGTAAACTCATTTGTTACCAATAGCCTTCTTCCCCTTAAATAACTCCACAAGTTCCCAAGTCTGGTTTGATGGAGAGATTTCATCTCTTCCTCTATGGCTAACTTCCACTAATTACAATTGTGTAATACTTCACCGAAAGTGTTGGAGATATCATCATTAATAACTAGAAATGCATATGCCACCAATATGTCTTTAGTAAGCCATTCGGGTTTCTTTATCTCTCTTTTTGGCCTCTTTATAGATATAAAATCATTATTATCTACATTATCAATTGTTTCTTCATTTTCTTAAAAAAGAAAAGATAAGTCATATGCATAATTGACGATTTGGAGGAAGTTGGCACCGCATACATGTGTTTGTCAATTTTAAAGAATCTAGTTGCAGATTTAATTGACAATTTAACCAAGAGTTTGGTGCAATAGTGCAACCATTTTGACTATAAAATGATGCATTCTTCACTTGAAAATCATCCCAAAATTTGAGAGCTTAAAAGAAATTGCAAGTGAAGAATTCTAGAGTTCTAAGAGTGTGAACAATTAGAGCGTGTGTATGAGAGTATTAAGTGTATTTGAGTTCGAGGAAATTAAGGTTTCTCTACTCATATTTGTACTCTAATAATTATTAGTAATACAATTATTTTGCTCTTACTCCCGTGGACGTAAGCATATAGCTGAGCTACGTAAAATTCTATGTTATTTATTTTTTGTGATTATTAGATATGCTTGATTCCACATTCCGGACACAACAAGTGGTATCAGAGCCGACGATTCGTACTTGGGGGGATACGATATTATTCACGTATACAATACTATTCTCGTATGCGGTACAATTCACAAATACAATGGAGACGGTCATTTGTACTTAAGACAATATATTATAAGTAGTGTGTATTTTTACATGTCTAGAAAAAGTTCTATCAATAAAGAGATAAGAGTTTAAAAAGTCTGGGTTTTAAATGGGATCGTTGTGAGCCCTCCACTCTCCTGAAAACTTTCCTAGTGTATTTATTCACGCGAAATTAACATCATAGAAAAACTGTTTTTCGAATGAAAATAATTCGTTGAGAAATGGTAGAAGGTGAAACTTTCAAAATTAGGGAGAGATCTACCGAGACTATTTCAGAAGACACTTTATGTAGGAGGCGAGATTTGTCAAATCACTATTCAACACCTGTTATAGGAGGCCAAAAAATCGATGTTGAAAAGTTTGATGGGAAAATCAACTTCGGCATATGGAGGCGCGAAGTTATGGACACCCTTATTCAAATCAATCTCGATATTGTTCTGAGAAAATTATTGTACGCGGAATGCAGAATCAAGCATACTAAATAATCACAAAAAAATAAAGGACATAAAATTTTACGTGGTTCGACAATATACCTACGTCCACGAGAGTAAGAGAAAAATAATTGTATTACTAATAATTATTAGAGTACAAATTTAAGTAGAGAAATCTCACTCTTCTAGAACTCAAATGCACTCAGTACTCTTACGCATACTCTCCAATTGCTCACACTCTCAAAACTCTAAAATTATTTCACTTAAAATTTCTCTTAAACTCTCAAATTTTAGGATGATTTCCAAGTGAATAATATATAATATTTCAAAGTATTATATAGCTTCGTTTGTCTAGCAATTAGAGGTAAGCCAAATGAACCAAGCATCCAATTTGCTCATTTTCGTACCATTACATCAAGGAACTATTACTACAAAACAAAGCCATAATGTTAACAGAATAACACCAACAAAAAATAGACTACAATCAAGAAGAAACAGAAAGGAAACAAACATAACCTTGTCTTCTGTATCTAGAACCCTATCTCGTCCTTAAATTTATAATGCTGCTTCCAATTCTTTCATAACAGCTTATGTAATACTCATAAGAGAAATTTACAAGTCATGGATAGGAAATTATCAACATGATGAGTTGTGGACATATCTAAAGTCATTGAATGAATGGCACAGATATCTTTCAAATAATTTTGAAAGGGTCGATACTAAATAAAACATAGGCTGGATAATAATAATAATTAAAAAAAAACTGAATATTTCAAAGTACATATACCTTCGTTCATCTACCTATTAGAGGTAAGCCAAATGAACTGAGCAACCAATTTACACATTTTCCTATTATTCCAAGGCACTACTATTACAAAACAAAGCCAAAATGTAAACAGAAAATCACAAGCAATAAACAGTCTTACAATCAACAAGAAACAGAAAGGAAACAAACATATCTGGTCGTTAAATTTATAAAGATGTTTTCAATTCTTTCATAACAACCTATTTAATACTCATAAGAGAAATTTACAAGACACTGATAGGACATTATCAACATGATGAGTTGTGGACATATCTACAGTCACTGACATCAATGGCAAAGAGTGAGAGTCAGCTCATATTATTCTAGCCTACTTAGTTTCACCCAAGCTTCATCCTGGTCAAGAATAGATCACCCATGTTCGAGTCCACAAGCAGTGATAACTGCTCTATGAAGACTTGCTTAGCTGCTGCTCCTGTGGCTTCCCCTAACCAAGCTGCTGCATATGAGTCGCCGGCTCATTCTTCAAAAGGCATGTGGTCAGAGCCCCAGGCTCCTCCCACTACTTGGAAGCTTACGGTTCCATGTTTTATTTCACAAATTGGCATTTAATACTGCCTTCTAGTTGTTTATAGCTTTGAGTTGCTACTAATCTTAGTTGTAATCTAGCTATCATTTTTTCAAAATTTTTAGTGAAAAATTTGTATGAAATTTTATGAAGCTTTCCAATCTTTTTGATGTCCTAGCATCCCCCCCCCCCCCCCCCCCCCCCCCCCCCCCCCCCCCAACACACACAACACAAAATTTTAATAAATAAAAGATCAACAAACTACATAGGATTTTGTATTTGGGGAGGGTTTCCCTGTACCAAAGGAGATTATTCACCATTCCTAATCCATTGTAATGATAGAATGTAAAATCAGATTTTTGTTCTTTTCTTTTTTTTATTTTTTTTCCTTTTCCAATAGCAATACCCATTGTAACATTCATGCAACTACAGAAAACAATAACCTGCATTTTCGTAATACAAACGACTGTAAGACTATAACATTCACAGAGAGAAAAGGAGAAAGGCTAGCCTCACTGAATCACCATTATGAGCAATAATGACCACAGCAAACTGCACACGAGGCTTACATTCTTGCTCAAGTGCTACATCCCATTAAATGGCTCAAGATTACTTATCCAGCAAGGTCTCACTACAGTAATTATAGAGGTTTTCAACATGCATCAAAATGTATTAAGCCATGGCACGAAGGACAAAGCGACTAATTTACATAATTTAAAAATAATGGTATTCCATGTAAGATGTTGTATATACCTAACTCCAACTCAATATTAATAATCCATATGTAAGGCCTGTTACTTTGCAGGAATTGCAGTCATAATACTATGGTGCAAAATGTCATACTGCTTATTCTTTTCCTCAATTATGATCATTATCAGAACTGTTTCATTAAGTCTAGCCATGCAGCCTAAGTAATTGAAATCTCGTGACCATGTAATTGTAGCTTTTAGTTTCATATACTCTTATCTTCCTTCTCCAGCCAAACCTCAAAAATATAATGATTTTGGGACTTTCAATATGCAAGCAGCTAACTACCTTCCAGCAAACATCAAAAACAATAAGTCAGTTTCTTACCGATGTGATTTATTTAGACTACTTTCCCATTTTAATGCAAAGAAGCATTATAGAATCAACAAGAAAGAAAAACAAAAGCAAAACAAAGATTTGTTACCAGGGCCAATTTATTGGAGGTGAAGAGGGAAATGCAGTGAATTGGCCACCGACTTCAACCTCTCCAATCACACCTTCCCATGGTCACATCAGACCTCTCTCCAACCAACAATCAACCAAATTACGAAACCGAGAATCATTCAGCATAAAGAATTGAGCAGCATGATCAAATATCAATGGTCGAGAACCAATCATTCTGCCAAGCCACAATTCCCCGAAATAGCAAAGCACACTGTTAAGAATACATAAATGTGGTTGACTAAAACATTTGATAAATCCCCACTTTTATTTAACAGCTAATGTTTTAATTTCATTCCTCAACAGCTGCAGATTAAAAGTCACAACAACCCAATTCTAAACATGCTTACAATCAAATTAATAATGCATCCCAAAAAGAAATGAGTTTGCCAAAGGTTTATACACACTGTCTATCACAATAGCTACTGCCAACGAATGATATACAAAAACCCTTTTCTCGAGAACAGTATTCAGTGTACAAGAACACATGCTAGACTGTTGATAGCATATTTTTTCAATTACCATTAAACAAGCATATAATCTCATCAAATAAAAACACAACCCACATCAACGGGTGCAGCGAAGGTGACTTACACTCTAGTGACTGCTTTCTTGAGAGCTGACCTTCTTGGACTGCCATATAATGATCTTCTGCGGCGGTTTCTTGAAGTGGGTTTTTAAGCGTTTTGTGCTGCTGGGTTTCAGTTGAGAAGAAGGTACTTTAATAATGGTTGAAGTTACTGTCTTTGCCTTTGACAATCTTGAGATTTTGAGGGTTTAAGGAGTTGAAGAATCAGAGAAGATGAAGATGCATAGGACATGAAAGTGGTCATCTTTTACTGGTGGTTTTGTTTGTTTTATCCTTTGTTTTACACTTGATGCTGCCTGCACTCTTTTACTGATATATTGTTCTTGACTTGGCCCATAAACTTGTGTTAGAGGATTATCTTTCATATGATCCGTTTGATTTTTTTAATTCATTCTAACTAAATAATTCATATGATCCGTTTGATTTTTTTTAATTCATTTTAACTAAATAATTAAGGTAGATATCTCAACGAATATTAATCAGACTAATTTGCCGAGCTACTGCTTAGCACGTTCGTCAGAATTGTAAATTGTACTACTAAAGATATGTAACTAGAATCTCAAAAAAATTTATATTGTAATTGTATGTATAAATTGTAACAAATTTTACTTTTGTTTTTTGTCTTTGAAATTTGTATCATCCAAACATACTAAACAGATTAC
Source organism: Citrus glauca (assembly GCA_029633175.1). Classification (NCBI taxonomy): domain Eukaryota; kingdom Viridiplantae; phylum Streptophyta; class Magnoliopsida; order Sapindales; family Rutaceae; genus Citrus; species Citrus glauca. Next base: position 28,314,966 of record JAQOOD010000008.1, read on the forward strand.
ACAGCAAGTTTATGAACTTCCAAAACCACATTTATTTACCAAACTATGAGAAGTTGTAAGTGATTGCCCTCTCAATAGAACAAGTCAAGAATAGAACCTGCATTTAAGTTTGATTCCAAACTACGGTTTGGTTTGCAAACTATTAAAAGCAGTCCAGAATTGCTCCTGCAATTAAGTTTTGATTCAAGATACAAGGAATCCAAAGGTGCCAATAAATGAAGTGATGCACAAAGTTATATTATGAGCACAGATGTCAGGATTATGATGCAATGATCAAAATTAGAGGAAAGAATGTCGAGAGAGACTCAATACAACTTATATATATAAAACATTTCAAAAACTGCCCGCCCAAGTTCATACTATTGCTTAAGCTATCAATATGTCGGACAAAACAACATTTTTGTCCATGTTAAAGTGGATGACTCTTTATATATAACATAATATGTACCCAGCTGGCAGGAAAAAAAAATAATTTACAATTCAGATCAACACAAACCACTTAAGTCACTGCAGCTTAAAAGAAACAGGCTATTTCTTTAGGAACATCCATATGGGAGCGATGGAAATCTAAGTCCATTTCCCCAATTTAGAGTTAGTGAAACCAACAGTTCAGGATTCGACAGTGATATCTGTAATTGCCTGCTCCGTGATAATCTGAGGGGAGGTTTTTGTTGTCTCCATCTGCTTCAGTTCATCGTTGACCTTGTAAGTTCCATTACCATTCTGTTCACGGATCCTGCTTTTAGGAGTCTTGGTAGCAGGGGATTCTTTGCAATTACCAATGCTATGGCGCTGTGCCCGAGCTGAAACTCTTCCCTTGTCCTCCCCAGCAGAGATAATTGCATCATTGCAACTCTTTCGCCGACTACCATTGTTTAGTTTTGGAGATTTCGGTCTTGTCAATGGCAGCTGGTATTAGATAGAAAGTAAAGAATTAATATTTTGTGGTCCAACAAAATCTGAGAGTAAAATAAAAGGCAATCTTAATTTCCATTAATAGTAAAATTTTCCTGAATATCTTATCCAAGATTGACATTAATAATTTAATATTATTACATCCTCTCCCTCCTCATTAGAACACTATTAAGAACTACATACTTAAGGAGTCTCCTCCATTGCAGCTATTCTGGAGAAAAACATAAATTTAGCTAAATCCTAGCCTTACACGCAAGTTTGTTCAACTTAAATCTGAAATTTATCATAAAGGATTATGGACTTTCCAGAACTGAAAGAAAATATGGAAAAAAAAAACCTTTTTAAGTTCAGCCTTGGGCGGGGGCCCCTCGTAGTAAAAACTGGGAACTGGTTTTGCTTTAATCACCAGGGACTTTCTAAGTTGCTTAATTGCAGCTTCTTGCTCTTCCTGGAAATAGAATGCCAAAAATAAATAAATCAAGATTGATTTCTTCACTCATAACATCTTCAGATTCTGTAGTAAGATAACATCCGACACTTCCTGACACAGTAGATCAGAGATACTTAAGAAAATGCACCTTCAGTCTTGCTTCACAGTGGCTCTTCTCTTCCTCCAAAGCTTTGTGTTTTTGCTCTAATTTCGTGTAAAACTGCGAGATGGAAATGACAACAAAGATACAAAAACAGTATTTAGATAACTCGTTTGCAAATAAATTTCACATTTAATTATTTGATAACAAAGAAAATACCTCCTTCCGTTTCTCAGCACGTTCAGAGCATCTAAATTTTGGAGCCATTCCAACAGTTACCTTCCGTACAGATGCCGCCGTTCTATGTATAGCTCAGGATAATCAAAGCCAACTTATACGAAACAATATGGTTAAAAGCACACTTAAATAAGAAGCATGTAATATGACACAAAGGATACGAAGAAGCAACGGACCAACAATCTTCTTCATCAAGGAGCTTCTTGTTATCAAGTTGTGACAGCTTCCTTGATGTCAGGGGTGAGTTTGGCTGAAAGAAGTTGCAGAATATCAAAGACTAGCAACAACTTGAAATCCATAATTTGTACAACATTGATCATTGCGAACAACGTCACAATGCTTTTGAATTCCCATCAGACTTTTCACCATACAGATTGCTTTTTCAAAGAGCAATATATTCCTTTTGAAGGTCATGCAAATAAGATGACAAGACTACAAATCTGTGAACTACAGATTTCCCCAAGGTGCACCAGGGAAGCAAAACAAAACAATGGTTATGACGTACAGCACTTCCAATTGAATCAAGCATACAGACTGAATCAAGAAGGCATATAGCGGGTAAAAATTCTCAATACTATTCTTAAGAAATTTTATAACTTTTTTCTTCAACAAATCTAACGAATCCTACACTTTTATGCAAGAAAAAATATTTTTAGGCTATTTTATGAGGTACAAACTCCAGTGGATGAATTCGTTATCTATTTGTGAGGTAACTTCTCAGTTCCAAACTCCTTACAAATAGTTGGAATTCTTTGCCTCTTCAGACCTCCAGTTATATTGGCTATAAACAATGTCATGTGAAGTTTCTCATTAAACTCATTGCCCTCACATAATAATAAAGAATAGTGGTATTCACTATTTATCCAATCGAGGATTTAAATTACCTGTGAAGTCTTCTTAGCCATAGGAGATTGTGCATTGTTGCTATCTGCTGCAATTTCAGCCCCACCATGTCTAGTTGTGCCTGAAGCACGTTTTTCAGTTGCCAGAGCAAAGGGCTGTGGAACAGTACGACTTGTACGCACATTAGCAGGACCATGAGATTTAGATGGCAGATAGTTTGCCTTTTGCACTGCCAGCTTGTCATTTCTATCATCAGTTAGGTCAACATCAAAATTTTTACTTTTCATACCAAGTTCATCTTGTTTCTCACGAAAATTTTCAACCGAGTTTTCTTCAGTGCATTCTTTCACCTCATAGTCCTTTGCATCAGCGTCATCTTCTGGGATTTTGGGAGCTACATGAACTTTATCACAAGACACACCATTTGAATTCAGCACAACTCCATTTGAATTCTTATCCATGTGTACACCTGCGAGTTCCCTCCCCATCACCCTGCATGGTAAGTGAAACACTAAGTATCACCATGCTTCATAGAAGTGACATTGCTCAACCAAATTATATATACTCACTACAGATGCAGACATCTAGTGTAACAAGACACCAAGAACACTTATGAAAGGTTTTCTTATCAATGTCCGAATCTATGACACAACTCTCCGCGATCGAGAAGATGTCATGTCTAATTCGACTAAAACTTGAAAAAAAAATAATTTGAATGTAACGTATTTTAAGACAATTAGACTTTTTAGATTGTCTGGTTTAAAATTTATCACTGATAGTATGATTTTTCATTTTAAAAGAAAAGGCTAAAATTTTTTACTTATACCTTAAGTCTAAAGTCAACATTTCAAATTTAAACTCTCAAATTCATTTACAAAAAAAAAAACTAAAAAATTAGTACAAACATATTCTTCAGACATAAAAAAGAATAAATAAAAACAAACATATTTTTCAGATACATGTATTTAGATCTATTGACACTTCCAAAAAACAAAACAAAACAAAAGAAGTTAGTAAATATTTCAAAAATAAGAAGATACTCTAAAGCACCACAGACGAATGTAAATAATTCAACATTGAAAAGGGGAATCATACTACTAATTAGAAGATTTATGGCTGCTTTTTACGAGTTCAAAGAATATGATATTTTAAGTTTGATCCTTACCATAAAATTACTTTAATTAATCTATGGGATATAAAATCATTATGTCAATTGTTCCAACCAATGAGTTGGTTACTGGATTATAAATAACTAGCAGAAACATGTACTTTTGAGATACAATCTACAAAAGACACCGTGATGGACGTGAGAAAGGGGAGATTTTGTCTTTCTCACCTCTTGTTCCCCTTACAACTCCAAATTTTCAAATATTCAGAAAGCTCCCACTCACACAAATTACAAATCTCCATTGAAATGTTTCCATTTTCAAAATCTCCAATCCAGACAACTACGTAAGATCACAAGAGTATGCAGCTAACAGTTGATGATCTCCTAATCATATAGAAAGCTGAAGGTCTTATTTCAAAACGAAGAAAACAGCTACCATTATCCTAAACTTAGTAGCTTAAAAGACCTGGCCAGAAAGCAAAAAATGGGCCCACAACTCCATGGATCTGGAGAATTGAGACTCTCCATTGTTTGAAGAAGTTTATTTAAATTTTAAAACAACTATATTTTTTAATCTAATTTCATAAATTCATGCCAACTTAATAGGGAAGCTTTTCAACAACATAAAATGATTTTCGCTCTTATGATTTAAATCTCAAATCCCAACCATATATTTTCTTATATTACTCCTGAGATTTTCGCTGTCTTTAGCATTGAAAAACAAAAATCTAAAAAGGATTTAGAAAAAAAATAAATAAGAGATCTTTAAGGAGAAAAAAAATTGTTCACGAAGATAAGAATGGAAGTATAAAGATTAAACATGGCAAGAATTTAAAAAGGAGAAAAAAATCTGGCACTTATACATAAATGCTTCATGTACACATAATTACATTAACTAAAACACTGGAAGAAAAAAAATAGCTTCATTTATTAAGCAAAAAACTACATATGGAAACATCTTCACATATAAGCATTACCATAACTACAATTAAAAAATAAAAAAGAACAAGAACAAGAGGAAAAAGAAAAAGAACCGCAGCATACGCAAAGAGCACACAGTGAATTGAAAAAAAAATCGGAAAAAAATATCACCAGCAACAAGATATGCATGCAAATTCCACAGTGCCCCCACATAAGAACAAAAAATATCCATTTCTCAAAATCTCATTTCAGAATTACCCAGGTGAAGAAATGGAATGAAGAGATAAAGAGACATTAAAAACATTAGATCAAAACACATTATAAAAATGAAATAAAATTTTTAAAAAGAAAAAAAAATCTTTTTCAAGTTCTTATAACGAGAAGAAGAGGAAGAAGAAGAAAGATTATCTTACAGTTGGTGTCCCGATCTGACAAGATCTTGAAGTTGAATCTCCCTCTCTCTCTCTCTCTCTCTCTGTCTCTCTTTTATCTCTCTCTCTCTCTCTCTCTTCGAACAAAACAAAAAATTATGTTTTTTGAATGGATTTGCCTTCTCTTTAGGCTTTTAGCTAATTAGACTTTTCTTATTACCTCAGACCAAACTGTTTATTCTCATGTTGCCTTGTTTCTTATTTATAGTGGCAGTTTTTTCTGTTTTAACGGCGTTTATTCTCTATTATTTATTCTTAAATTAATAATCCTTTCCATTATGGATTTCTTTTACTTTCATTTTCTTTTATTTTCTCTCTCCTAAATCTGTGAAAATTTGGGTTATTTTCTAAAATTCCTTAAAAAGATTTTAAATTAATTTTTTTTAAAAAAGCAACATTTTAAATATGTGAAAAGAAATTTAATAAAAATAATTAAAAATTTATCCGTTATAACATTTTAATTGTTGTGTTCATGTGTTGTAGACTGATTCAGTCTATTAAATTTTTATTATTTGCAAAAAATAACTGAAATTTGACTAGTTTTTATCCACTAAAAAAAGATAACTAAAATTTATTAACTAACAATAATTTAGTTTGAATTCTTCTTATGGTCATTATTAATCAGAAGCTTTATGTGGTGCATGTGTATATGTACTCATTGAGTTGGATTCTTTATTTTTTTTAATCAATAAATATATTTCTATACTAGAGTATAAACTCTGTTATGTTAATGCCATTTGTGCATAGGATGTCCATGCTTTTATTAATTTTTTTCTTAATATGATAATATCTCATGAATAATGTGGCAAATATAATATAATAAGAAATTATTCTCATTTATTTTCGCCCAAATGGTGACACTTGCACACGTATTAAGTATATCCAATTATTCAAGAACAATCATTTTCGCTCTTGAATAAATTAATTATATTCAATTGTGACAAAATTGACACATAGAAAAAGGAAAATTTGTTCATCAATTATGCTGGCCGACCATTTCTCATAAGAAATTATATTTTTATGTATTAAATTTTGACCACAACTATGGTATTCTATGATATTATATCGTATGATATAAGTATTCTCCGATAATAAGATTTTATTGATTTTCTAATTATCTCATATATATATATATATATGATGTAAGGTATTAGTCTAATTTTATTGACTTTTTCTTGTACACCGTAAGATAGCGTAATTAGACCCCTTAAATATTATGAGAATTTTTTATATAAATTATTTTCCGTAATTATTATAAATATTTTACATAATTAAATAAATAAATATTTTTTACGAGTTTGTTCACTTGCGGAAGTGCAGGCGACGTCAAATGACGGCGCCAAGCAAAGCCAAAATGTGTCCAAAATTCAAAGAGCCGACATGTCGGTGGTGGTTGTCATTCGTAGCCAAAAATCTATTCGAATCTTGTCAATAGATTCTTCTTCTTCTTTTTCCAATCTTTGATTCTCCGTTTTCAGTTTTACACTGGGCCTCTCCATCTCTTTAAAGGACGACTTGTCGGAGATTCTTCAGAAAAAATAAAGGACACAACTTTTGGTCAAATGACCTTATCGCCCTTGCTTTCTCATCTTGTGTTTCTCAATTTGGATTATTACATTTTAATTTTTCACTTAATAGAAGACTCAGAGAGTGTATCGAATTAATGTTTTTAAATTTGGGATCCACGATTCAAGGGCTACTAGTAATGATGATGATACTTTGTTTTAAAATCAAGAGAATCAATTAGGGTTTGAACATGTAGGACACATTTACATAGTACTTTTAATTAGTACTAAAAATTTGCCTTAACAAACATATTCTTCATTCATGTATTATATTAATTTAGAGGTGGTGGTACCCATGACACACTTACATTTATGCCCAAAAAAATGAAAAAAAAAAAACTAATTGGTTGGTCATAAATTTTGAAATGGAGTGGTAATGTTCGAATTCAAATTGAGATGGTAAATGCAAGCAATTAAGTATGGTGTATAATAAATGTGGGAAAGTGTGTGTTTTCATGTTGGAGGGTTCTTCAAAATTGAATAGATCAAGATAGAATTGTAATAGATTGTGAGAGTAAATTTTTCAGAGTCAATTCTCAAGTGAATTAAACCTTAATTGCATATTTATGATTATAATATCAATATATCAATATCAATTAGATAAAATAGACATCATCACTTATCATGAAAATAACTCAAGATTTGTATCTATTTCCTAGAGAAAAATAAATAAATAACTTGTGTATTTTGGCCTCTTGCAGTGAAAGTAAATACAGATTAGGGACTTAATTCACTCCTCAAAAATGTATTTTACATAATCACACATGTTACAAGTTTTATGATTTCAGTTTACAAGAAAATAAAAATTATTCCTGCAAAATCAACAAACTTTTTATTTGAACAATGGAAACTTTGACCAAGACAGACAAATTTAAAACAATGGTTCAAAATTCATCTCAGTCAAGGCTTTGCTGTTTACCGAATCTCAGTGATGTTTCAGCTTATATATACATTAGCCGCATAAGAGAGTGGAAAAGCCCTCATTCACTCATCAAAGTAATAAACAGCCTCTGCCAAAAGCATGTTTCCACAAGTGCTTCTGCGATCTGCTTCTGTAGGTTCTGTTTGGGAAGCAAGAATTATGTGTCCTAAAAAGAACTGAACCGACTAATTAATAATGAAGCCATAGCTACCATCTTACATTGAAACCAGCTTGGTTCTTTAGCTTTTAGCTAGTACAATTAGTTTACGAAGAATTTATGAGTTTCATGAACATTCGATGATTCAATATAATTTCCCGTGACCATATTTACAATTTTCTTGTACATCAAAGACTTTCAAATATACAGTACAATACTAACAAAAATCGTGACGCACTTTATGAGAGAGCCAGCTCTCTCTAAGTTGTTGAGTAAATAGAAACTAATTAATGTCCAAATGTTTTAATTTTAATCATAACTATGAGCCAATTCCTTTTTTTTTTTGGGGTGGTTCGCACGTAGGGACTTGCATGCACTGCTTAATATATATATCTATATATATTAATCAAGGCATTAATTTAATTGTTTATTATAATTGGTTAACTAATGAATTAATTAGAAAATATTTTTGAATATGAATGGAGGTCTTTCCATGCATCTGGACCCCATATTCAAAATAAATGCAACTTTTGGTCATTTCCTTTGAACATTCTCATCTACCAAAGCTTCAAAAAGGTCAAAAAGATTCAATTTCAATAGTTCCCTTTAGAAAATTTTGCCTCCCACCTTCTTTTGAATTTTTAACCTCTTCTTTAATGGAGTCCAGCCATCGGCTGACTATATATATTTCATTAATTTTTCTTTAGGCATCACCACACACTCACACACACACACACACATATATATATATATATATATGTCACTTTCAGTTATTCAAATTACGTCCAAAAAATGTAAATCTTGTCAAAGTACGAGCCTGCCTCCAATGCAAACTTTCCACGTTATAATGATTACGTAAAATATAATTTAAGAGTTATCTTGTCACGTCTATATTTTATAAAATGTAGATTTATCCTTTACGGCGATTAAAAAAAAAACTTAACTTATCTTTTACATTCATATATGTAAATGTCCCTTTCTATACTGTAAAAATCATTTACACTGATTTATATATTTACACTGATATATAAAGTGCAAAAATGCAAACGTCCAGATCGGAGCAATTTTCAAGTAACCTAGGGTTGGTTCATCATATATATATATATATATATATATATATATATATATATGGACTATGGAGAGGACGTGAAGGAGCAATTGGCGGCAAAATTTTTTGGTTAAATTAAGAAAAGGAGAAAATGATGCTGCTTGTTGGGAAGACAAAGTAGGGCCATAATGCATTTTCTTTATTCACTCTGGTGCCCTAACTTGAAGGAAGTGAAAGTGCTTCTCATGTATATATATATATATATATATATATATATGCAAACATTCTTAAATTGACCAATTTCGTTTTCAAATACCAGATTAATTAGCGTATGTGCCTATAATTAACTATGAAAATGAAAATTAACCCAATTTTGATATTTTAATCACCAGTGTCATGACCCCGACAAAAAAATAATAATAATGATAATCTACTATTTATACTCTACTTTATTTTGCTTTTCTTACACTCTCTGTTTTAATTAGTTAACTAATGTACGTTTGGCTTTATGTATATATATTCTATAGGAAATACAGCAATGCAAATCAACCTTTTGGGGTTGCTTTTGCTTTTTAGTTCAGGGGGTTTAACAGAAACCTAATAAATCCTTCCATGTGATTAAAGTGGATTATATTTTAACTAAAGTTAGTTGATGTGAGTGATTCGATACTCTCACTTTTTAAGAGAGGTCATGAGTTTAAGTTTCGCTCTCGTATGAAATCATCATTTTATCTTTTACGAACTGATCCGATGCGAATACAAATTAGTCTGAATTATAGTACATATTTAAAAATACCTTTTACAGTTGAGACCTACTCAAAATTTTCCCGTGATTCAGAGATAAAAAAAGAGTACATTATATTGTTTCTTTAATTATTATTATTATTATTACTTTAATGATGGGTGGCTCGATAGACATGGATAAAAGTCTTTTCGGATACAAGTTTTAGTTAATAATCTTCTAAATCTTTCAAGGAAGCGACTTGCTCAAAACCTTATCCGGAGTCACGAAGAATTGACTTTTATACATACCTATATTTGTTTTCGTTTAAAAAAAGCAATAATTTTATAGAAAAATGCGGCAAAAACTTGACTTTATGTAATGCTTGCTGGAATATTAGGGTATATGTATTGACTTTTGGCGTCATTTTTAGTGATTAACGTTAAAAACTTTGCATTATAATTTGCTGAACTCTGATCTAGTGCACGACGTTGTGCCCATTATCGTGCGTCATGTCGCTCATGGCAAAAAATGACTGGAGGCTTTATCCCGTAGGCGCCACAACTGCCCATTCATGATTTGCCATGCCCAACATCGTGCACTACAACATGCAGGACGTCGCACACTAAATCAGCCCTTATTATTAATGACACTCTTTAGATATTTACTGGCAATGAAAATGAAATTGAAAATTCAAGAGACATTTTTTCAAATCCTTTGACAATATTGTTTGATAAATAAATATGAAATTAATTACAATAATAAATGTGATATCTTAGTTTGGACTGTATACATGCTTGAATATTAAGAAAAGCCGAAGATTGCAAAAATTTGGAGAATTTTTGTTCATTTCCGGTGCAGCGTAAGTATCATATTTTCAGTCATTGATCATAATTGGCTTTAAGGCAGTGGCTAGGGCCACTCTCTCACAAGTATGAGAGAAATAATTCAAACTCCCACAGAAGGATTATAAGGATTTAATTTAAATATTATTCTTCATCTTTTAAACGAAGGTTGATGTTTCTCAATTACTAAAGAGGGTTAAAATTTAAATTGTGTTATATAAGAGTTGATGTAAATTAGTCTCAACAATTATGTAATTGTAAATATAAATTATAGTATCATGTAATATATTGTATCTTGAGAAATAGTTTCATGTAATAAAAAAATAATAATGATAATAATCTATGAATGCTAACTTCCTAATTCAAAGTCACTCCATAAAAATATTCATGTTAATATAGAGGTCGATGGTTTGAGTACTTTGCACATGCATAAAAGTAAATTTTTGCCTTTTATAAAAAAAAAATTGTAAATTTAAATTCGATTTTGGGTACACCGAAATAGATCCTAACAGACTTCTGATATCAATAAATCAAATAAAAAGTTATTAGATATATGAATAGATGGACTTGTTTATTATGTTGATATCATTCCTGATTATGATTTTTAATTTTATCGAAGATGGGCGACATGTGTTGAAGAAAAATGTGTTGGGTCAAATTCGAAGACAAACTTGTTCATGAAATTTCTTTTATGGAGGTTAATGGTGAAATTAATCATGGCACCTAACTCATGCCATATGACTAATAAACACTAATCATATCCCAAAATGAATTTTTAATTTTTGTTGTAGACCCCAATTTATTTTTGTGTTGGTTTTCACAATGGATTGTTTTAATTAATTAGTATGATTAATAATTCTAGTTATCCGTTCATGTCAAGGCAGCGTCACTTAGAATATGACTTCATTAAACATCACTTAGAATATTAAACAAGTAATGCTACAGAATTCTGTCATCTCTTTAATGAACACATCGATTTATATTGAAACGTTTTATTAGTTAACACACAACTACCTATAAAGAAGGAAAAAATTGCTCACCTACATCTTTACATTAATTTAATAATATTAAAGTCTTAAATCAATTGAGATGAAATGTACGAATAAAATATTTAAGCAAAGGGAGCTGTGATATTGTTACTTACACATCTTTATAATCTGGTTTCCCTTAAGTTATGTTTAATATAATTTATAATTAAGTAAAAATTCACCCATTCTATTATTCTATGACTGATTTTTACATTAAAAAAATGTAGTCATAAATTGACAACTTACAATAAATGTAATTTAAGAAAACACTCCGTAATCATCTAAGATTCTAAAAAGGAGTCAATAACTTAAGCCACATAAAAGTTGACACATGGGCCATATTGCTATGTCAAATCATCATCATCAATTAAGATCCACCCGTAATTCCATCACCGGCAGTCATGATCTTTATTTGTATTTGGATGATTCGTCAAAATCAAGTGGTGGGTAAGCAAGTTTCATCAGAGTTCAAAATGGCGACTATACATATGTAGGAATACTTGTGATGCCTAATTTGCCTAATTTTTGTTTTGATCGTGCGGAAGGATACAGACTCTACAAATCAATTGCTGATGAAGCTTCAATAGATCTTGTCTTACTTTGATGAAAAATATGCATCACGTATGGTGGCTAGATTGTAAATGCCAACTCCAAATTTTCAATCATGGAGTGAGCCCAACTTATGTACAATAGGGACATTTTGTAAATTACACAAACTTTTCCTATTAAAGAAATTAATTATCACCATTGAATTAAATGTTTTAAAAGTACATCGGTGTGTAATTTTTTGATAGTCATATCTTTTCTTTTCTTTTCTTCCCCTTTATGATAGATTTTTTTTATTTTGCTAATATTTTTAATTAATTTTCTCTTCGGACAATAACTAACATAACATTAGAAAAAATTGTAAGTAGAAAGAGTAGATACATCTCTTAGATATTAGTGATTACAGATATATTCTATAATAAAATTAATTTACGCTTGTCTTAATAATTATCTAATTGTAAATATAAGTATATTTTTTATTACAATATATTGTTTTTTTGAAAAAGTACATGAATAAAGACGATTTGAGGCAATTCAATTGTATTATCCTCAGGTGCTCATAGTCAAAGTTCTTCCATTATCATGATATAATTCCCTTTGTTGACTCAAAAGTCTCGAATTAATTAAGATTGATTTGTTCTAAGCTACTGCGGCACGGAAGTGAACAAACCTTGACCGTAATCTTGAACGATTTAAAATTCCCATATACTAAATTCAATTCTAATCGCATTCACAAAAAATTATACGTAGTGTCATGGGACGAGTGCGGCGCGCATATCTTGAGTGTCACGATTACGGTCTGTAACAATAGTCTTATTTTGTTGAACCAAAAAAATTAGATAAAATATTTTAAATAACCCCCCAAAAAAAAAGAAAAAAAAATTTGAAAGTACTAATAGCAAAACACTTTCCCCATAAATCTAATACCATTTCTTGGAAAAAGCACTTTTTATTTGTTAATAACAACATGCTACCAAATGAACTAAAATATAACCTCAATGAAAATTTATAAAAAAAATTGATTAAAAAAATTCCATTGAAGCAAGAAACAATAATTCATGAATTATTAACATTTCCCTGCTCATTTACTTGTTTCTAAGAATCAAATAGAAAATGACCACACATTAGATTTTAGTTGTCCCTCATGTTCTAGTTTGGTTTCGTGTAATTGCTTGTCAATTTCATTCACCGACTAATTCCTTTTGCACGTGTGGGAACCATTCAATTCAATTCAACTCAATTTAATTCGTTAAAAAGATAAGCAATTTTGAGCCAAATTCCTTTGATTCATATATAGTGGGTCTTGTATGGGACCGCACCATTACTGATATTATGTAAATTGGTATATGTTCCTATCAAAAAATTGAAAGATAATAACATTATGATTGAGATCACTCGACTTTCCCCTTAGGCTATACTTAGTCTATGGACCCTTTCGTATTCCTTTTTTGATTTTGTTGTTTTCTTGACTATTTTGTTCCTGTTTATACGAATTTCAATGGTTGATCCACGTCGTTATTATTGCTTTTAAGCTTATTTTCTTTTCAACCTAGATTCATAAATATTTATTATTATTATTATTATTATTATTTTGGAAATTCACATCAAAGCTATTAATGAATACAATTTAACTTAGTTTAGATTCACATCAAAGCTATTAAAGCCAGAATGTTTGATCAGATTAAATTCTCAAAAATCCTATAATTTTTTAATCTACTATTTTTTTATCGGACTGCACTATAACTGAATTTATTGTAGTAGTAAGGTATCAGGTAATTTTTTGAGGACTCCATTAGAGTAGCCTTTAAGTAACTTTTTTATAACTGGCCGTTAGGAGAATAAAAAATTGATTCGAGCTTTTCTCCACCTTAAGTATGTTATTAACTACCAGTACATGCTCCGAACTTTTTGATGCTTGAGAAGGTGTTTGATCCCCATAAGCAAGAAGCCAACGAAATAATGAATCCTAAGCAAATAAAATAATGAATCGTAAGTTATTAATTTAAAACTCAATTCATAAACGACTTTGATCCAAATCGATATAGAAAATTCTCCAATTTTCTTTGGAACTTTAATTATGTGTCCCAAATTCATAAATAAATAATGTTTTAAACTAAATTTTGGTATGAAGGAAAAAGAAACAAAAATCCATTTAAAAACAATAAAATTTGTATTAGGGGTAATAGGGGTGCCTCACGTAACCCAGGGTGTGTTATTTGAGATGACTTAGAACAGAGGTTGAAAGTGAAGGGACGAAGCGAGTGGGCTTTGGAAAACCTGAATTTGAAATGAGGGTCGTCTTATGAGTTGTTTTTAACTTGTAAAATAGAGAAGAGAGGTTAGAGGTAGAGCTGGCAGTGATCGGCAACCACACTCCGACACTCCAATCAATTTACGGATAATATTTTAGATGTTCAGAGCTTGCAAGTCCTTAACAATGGTGGCTGTAGATTGAAGAAAATCTCAATCCATTTTTTTGTGTGTATTGTTGTGAGTATTCATGAGTGAGAAAAATAGAATCTGAGTATTTTCATATAGAGTGCCTTGGTCGCCAGCCACCAAGAGAAATTTTATTGATCAGCCCTTAAGAATATGTCATTCATTTGGCTTGTATATTCATTTAGAGCAATGAGATCATGTTTGGAGAACGAGTATGGTGTTCTTTACTAGCTTTATTCTTTTTTACACATGATGCATTCTGCATGGTGGTCCTTGATATCTCAGTAGAGGCTGTCTAGAGGACCATTGTCTTTAGTGTGTTGTCCTTTATTTTTTGATAGGTATGGTAGGAAGCAGTCCCTTCTTTTCCAATAAGAGATTTCTTATTTGATTCTACCAAATCAAATATTATCTTCCGGGGCGATAGAGATATTTTACGCAGTGATTATTTTAGACAATTTCTTTATCTATTTCACTTCTGACATGGGGTACCCCGCGTATCAGCTTGATTATTAACTGTATCCTGTATAGGTCGGTACCTTCTGGTCAGCCATGTAATTTTTCATTGACATGCGGCACTCTATTATTGACCTTCCATTTCTTCCCCAAACAAATAACACAATTTTCTTTTGATTCGGAGACTTGGATATGACTCGAAAATTTCAAAATTCTTTTATATTTCTTCCTTACCAAATCTCTAGCGTGAGAACAATACTCAACTAGTTACCACAAAAGTATTTTGAAATTGCTATATGAAAATTTGTAGTTTTTATTGAAAAATTATAATTTTGCGAAAGTTGAAATAATGAAATCCATTTCTAAATTTTTAGTTGCACGTTTTTGTAAGACGTTATCTTGTAACCACACCACACCAGGATCTGTCAATACATGCTAAGTACAAGATAAGTCTTGCATGTACGAAGAAGACTTGCGTGTGTTAAAAATGTGTTAGACGGCAACTTGCTTGCATGATAGAGTGCAAGACAGAGACTTGAGCATGATAATTTTGTACAATATCTAGCGAAATATTGAAAGGCAAATATTTGTTATGATAAGAGTACATTGTCTTTTAAACTTAAAAAGAAAAAAAAAAGATTGTGTTCAAAAGAATCAAGATTCGGAACAAGAGCTAAAAATGGTCCTCACTCAAGTAATCCTAATTTTGGAGCTTGTGAAAAAAGAAATTTAGATAGTTCGTCACATGCAACAACAGCCTTTTCCAAAACTCGTAAACCGGTTTCTTTGAGATCTTACCAAAACACAAAAGAGTTTTAACTATTTAACATTTTGATTGACAATCTTATTTAGGATTCTGAAGTATTGTGTAAAATTTTAAAATATATGAATTTATAGACGTAACTTTTAGATCTCTGTTTCAAAAGCTCAGAAACTGTTTAATGACACCAAGCTGATATCAAGAAGTACCTAATACATTCCCTTGCAACTGCATAAACAAGCTCCAATTCAAGGATACGAAAACTTGAATAAATAATGTGGATCAGATAGAAATGATCTATTTCAATACACTACAAAGCATAGCATCTCAGAAGTTCATGTTCAGTATTACCCTAGAGATTTGGGTACAGAAACTGGATTTTGGGCCCTCAGTTTCTCAATTTCTGATTTCAGATCACTGTGGAAAGAAACTAGCGACTTCTGCCGGCATGCAAAAGCCGCACTGAATTGTTTAATCTCTTCTTCGAGATTTTTCCTTTTCTCTACTTCAATGTTATAATCCTTCAAGACATTTTCCTTTTGGTCGGTAACCATTGTAAGTATTTGAGATGATTCAGATACTTTGTTGAGCAAAGAATCTCTCTCTTCTTTCAACAGCCGAAACTCTCTTTCTGAGATACCGTACCTTTCTTTGGAAGTTTCCAGAAGCTCATTGTTGAGATCTAAATCTTTCTCCAAGCGTTGGTACTTTTCCTTGATGGTATTGAGTTCATTGCTCAATTTCTCCTTCCAACAAGTAGATTCTTCTTCCTGAGCACAGCCCTTAACCGCATTCAAAACTAAATCTTAAAGAAAATAGAAAAATAGAAAGCAGCCTACAATGTTTTAGTTTTGAGCAAAACATAGTATGCACATATGCAGGCATGAATTTGAAGTCTTCCTACTAGTAGACATCAATTACCAGTACCAGAAACTTTAACATCTGGTGCATTGCAACATGCAAGTCAAGACTTCATTTCTAAAGCTAAAATCATATGTCAAGAAAAGCAAAAGACTGGATGCAATGTTCTGGTTTTGGGCAACAACATAGTATGCACATATGCAGGTATGAATTTGAAGTCTTCCAACTAGCAGACATCAATTATTCGTACCAGAACCTTTAACATCTGGTGCATTGCAACATACGAGTTAAGACTTCATTTCTAAAACTAATTTTATATGTCAAGAAAAGCCAGACTGGATACATAAACAACCAAATTAAGATAGAAAAGTATTTGTCATAGCAGTCTATGAGCAAACTCAGGATAGGATTTTTTTTTTTTTAATTTTCTTTTGGCAGTGTTCATTACTAATTACCATACTAGAGATCTTTTCAGGCTAAAAGCTACTAGATGCACGTTCATAACATCAAGTGGTCACATGGCCAAGCAACTAATAAATTGAACTTTTTGGTCTTGTTCAGAAGTTGAACTTCTGTCACACCATAACTAGTACATGGTACACAGTACATATTTGATGAGTTCACTCTATTTTCATGACCTTGATCGGTATCATTCTGTTCCCGGAAAAAAAAAATTGCTAAGCTTTCTAGCACTTGAACTCAGATTTACACAGTGTTAACTGTTAATTGTTAAGGATCATAATTCCAAACAAACTAAATGCAAGGTTTATCCTTAATTTATTCCTCTAGAAAGTAGCTTTATGCCATGTTAGATCAACAAGATACCACAGTTGTGAAATTTAGGGAAGAGGATCTACAGTAGAGAAAACATGCCATTTTCTAGAAGTCATACTATAAATAGTTTAAGTTTAAGCTGTTCTATGATTTTAAGAAGAAGAACATGGCCAATCAAGAAGGTCTTACAATGAATAACAATTTATTGGGAAAAAAAAAAGGACAAAACTTTCTGCTAATTTTAATTTTTTTTTTCCATTCAGTCAACAGAGGTTTATGGCCAAAATAAACAATAAAGACAAAACTTTCATATAATTTATTTTTTATTACCAGTCAGTCAACAGAGGTAATAATATGGACAAAACAAACAGCACAAACATCATAAAGAATAAAAGCATAATTGAGATATGATATCTTGATAATTGTGACCAGGCAGCTACCTTATTGTTGCAACTACATGGTGAATTCTTTACTTGCTTATTGTCAATAGGTGCTGTTTCTGACAGTATCAGCGCTGAAATTGTGCTTTTCAACTTCTCACAAAATACCTTGCACTGTTCTCGGACTAGAGAATCATTCTTGGAGAAAGACTTGTCACCATCCATTGCCATCAAGAAATTGGTTTCCAGAGTTGAGAAAAGGTTGGAGCCAATTTCACTGGTGCTAACAAGCTGTTTGGCAGTGGAAGATTCCCCATCAGCTGCAAAGCTCTAATTCAGATACAAAAGGACAGAAAATAAATATCAGTTCTTTGAATATCTGAAGAAAATATTTGAAAGTTGCGAGCATAATGCACAAGTTTCACCTTCATACTACACAGAAGATCCTCATAAAAGTACTTGCAACTCACTACAGATTCATATAGTCTTCGAGGGATTTCTTGAATTACAAGTACTTCTTGTCTAAGTTCTGATATCTCCCCAGTTAATTGATCATTCAATATTTTTTCCTCGCTATACTTTCTCTGTAAAAACATTAAAGCACGAACATAGAAAGGCATGTCGAAATATAAATAAAATAGAAACTGATTGGTTCAAGGCTATAAGAGACTAAATCTACTTAGAATGGAAAAAGAAAAGAGCTCAAAAGCAATATTATTGAGAAACTAGGGCTTAAAACTATTTCTCTTATGTTATGTTTGCTATGAAGGATTATTTCATAAACTCAAACCCGCAATTTGCACTTATATACCCATTAGTAGCACTTACAATGTATAGCAGATTAGCTAGACGCAGAAGTGCAATTCACAACAATAAAATTGTTGAATTAAAAATTGTATTCTTCATCTTTGAGAAAATAGAATAAACAAATGAAAAATATTTTACAAGTGCAGGTTCAAGCACATACACAGGATCTGAAAATTCAGATCATAACATAAACAAGACTATGTACCAACCTGAAATTCATTCTTCTCTTCAGTGACAATTTCTAATTGTCTTTTGAGCTTTTGAACATCTCTGTAGTTCTCATTTGAACAACCCTGACAAGAGCCCAATTAAAATAACAGTGTGAAATTATGCAATTGCTAAAATTACTAACAAAAACGGCCTAATGAGTGACTAATATGATTAACTGTCATGGAAAATTAATTATAATTGATTTTAGGTTATATTTAGCTGGCATGATTTTAAAAAGATAAGCCTCCAATAGATGGGTGACAAACTATAAACCAAAACATTCTCCAATTTAGCATATTTCTTCTCCAGCACCAAGGTAGGGTTATAAAAATGGAAAAACAAACATAGCAAGTTAAAAAGCAATCTGAACAGTGTTTGTCAATGTTATAGAGCCCAAGAACTTGAAACTAAAAGAGAAAAAGAAATAATAGAAGTATTATTCAAAACAGAATTGATTATAACCATTACAATAACATAATAATTGCATCAAGAACAACTTCAGTAATAACTACTCACAGGAGTTCCATCATTTAGGGGAAAGGATTGAACTTTTCTCGGAGGGGTCATCTGAAGTGAATCAAGGTCAGCTATGTAACCGTTGTTCATTTTTAACCAAGTATCTTCATCAGCCACATTGCTAAAAGTATCTGGAAGTGGGCTATATTCAGGTAGCCTTGAATAATTTGATCGCTTTACAACAAAGGCATTTGGAGCTGCCTTAGAGCAAGGAGTTCTAAAAGCACCTCCTTGGCATATACCATTGCTATCACTGCACTCTTCACAGAAGCTTTGTCTCTTAGAATTTTGCTCCTACCAGTAAATACGGAATATTAGTATGATTAATAATAAAAATAGTGAAAGAATAGATTCATTTACGTGATGACTAGCTGAACACAAATTAATTCACTAAGTAATTTTTTTCTCAACATGATCAGGTTTCCATTGATTAGAATACTTATAACATTGAGTTACAACAATCTTTATTGTCACCTAAATAAATTTCTATGTTGTACTTTGCATAAGTATATCATACCTCACTATGGCTTCCCTCACCACCTGAAGAAGTAACAAGACTGTTGTGATTTTGTAATCTCATCTGTTGCTCCCTGATGCATTGGTCATGCTCTTTGCGTGATCTCCTCTCCTCTTCTAGTTCCAGTTGAAGCTTCTCACGCTCTAGTTCATACTATAATTGCAAAATGAACAAATATAATTTATATACATGAAACTTAGCCTTGGCGCTCAGAAATAAATTGTAAATTCATTCACAAGGAGAAAAAAAACTACCTTGAGCATATCATTCCTTAATTTTAAAATCTCTTGCTCTAGTACCCCGGCATGAGATCCCTATAAAAGACATCAACTACATTAGTTGTTTGAAACTCTTGTATGAGGACAATTAATATCGTACTGTCACAACCTGAAGTTTCCTTCGCAGTTCCTCAATCTCTAATTTCTGCCGCTTCAGTAAGGCAGCATCTGTCAAAATCTGTGACAAATTGAACCACTGTTAGCTACTCTTCAAATTTCCACCAAAAGGATAGTGAAATGCAGCTTCAAAATAGGCATAAATAGCCATAGGCAAGTGTCAGTATTTTGATGCTTAAAGGATTTCATCTATTGTTAAATTCTACTAGTTTAAGTTGAAGTCCTCAAATTTATGAAGTCCTGCCTATGTCTTATTATATCAAAACATTGTATGTAAATTATCCGAGCCAACTAAAAGCGAGTGATTGAAATACAAACAGATAATAAACGGACCTCGTTAACTTGAACGCAATTGGTGATACGCTTGGCTCTACTGGCAAACTGTAATGTTCCCTTTGTTTCTTCAATATGATCCTAAATGTACCATGATGTCAATTAATTAAACCAGAATTAAACAAAAAAAAAAAAGATGCCAATCCTTTTGCACATCTTCTCAAAACAAAAAAAGTTAGAACCAAGATAACAGAAAATATAAAACGTAAATAATGTGTTACCTCTTCTGGTGCTATAGTGCAAATAATTGAAGTTTTTGCATTTCCGCCCAAAGCAGGCTGGAGTATGCGAGTTAACTTACTATCACGGTAAGGAATATGTCCCCTGCATTAGTGATTTCTATCATTAAAAAACTGTTTTTCAACATTACTGTCATCTACAATCTCACACAGAAGGAAAATCAAGTACCTCTGCTTTACACCATCACTTAGCTTGTTAATCACATTGCCAAGAGCCATTAAGCTCTTGTTAATGTGCTTTCCTTCCTTTAAACGTACTCCATCAGCTCCAGTTTTAGCTATGCGCTCAGAGCCCGCTAAATCAACCAAATTCTACATTACATGCAAAATAAAAAAAAAAGGGGCAGATAAAAAGAGTTGTAGAATATTAAATGACTTGCCAAATCCAAAAATAAGAGGCAACAAGCATATGCATATATTTGAGGAAAATAGTCAATAGTTAGTCAGAAATTGTTTTACGAACCAGGACTGAAACTCGAATAGCATCAGTACTAGAAGAATCACTTGAAGAATCATCGTCCTTCCCCTTACTTTCGATCACCTTTTATACAGATTAAACAATGAAAAATGAGTTTTAAATAATAATGACCAGGTGGAGCTTTATTTCCAGTAAAACAATAAAAATATACCATTCTAAATATCGTGTGAGATCTACTACTTCGTACATTCATGTTTGTCTCTCCAAAGTGTCTATTAACTGAAAAAGAAAATAACTAATAAAGATAAGAACAAATTGATATATAATATACAAAACGAGCATAAACGAGAAGCATTGAAAGCATTAAACTATCATTCACATAGTATTCAACCTTCTCCCGACTCAATGAGCTTAAGCACTTGCTCAGCACTATTGACAATTTCCTCCCTCAGACCTGCAACAAATACCCCATGCTAGGAAAAAAAATATAAAATTAAAAATCAGTGGTTATATAAATTCAACGACTATCAAAATTTTCACAGCTTCATCAGTATCAAACCTCCAAACTCTCATGTATCTGCAACTTCTGGTTTTCCACCACAAGAAGATCATTGATTTCCTCGTTGTAAATTTCCATGTAGGAAACTCGAACCAGAAACTCCCTGTTGGACATCTGCCAACATGAAATACCAAATATCATAATCATCGTTACCTGTAGGCAGACAGCAAACTTCATAACAGTACAATTGGTTCTTACCATCTGTATTGCGTCAAAAGTATCTTTAACACCCAAACTAATGA
This sequence comes from Citrus glauca, assembly GCA_029633175.1. Lineage (NCBI taxonomy): Eukaryota > Viridiplantae > Streptophyta > Magnoliopsida > Sapindales > Rutaceae > Citrus > Citrus glauca. The sequence goes on from JAQOOD010000008.1 coordinate 28,336,689, forward strand.
CTCCTGGGTTAGCAGCGGAACCATTCATGGTGAAAGTCTTGCCACTGCTGGTCTGTCCATATGCAAATACGGTTCCTGTGAAATAAACATCTAAACAATCAGCTTCCAAATCAAAATCATGTGCTGCTATTTCATTATATATAATGACTATTAAAAAACACTAGAATAACTCACCTCTCTCCTTTGATTCTAACTTTCAAAACCTTAAGCCACATAACACATTATTCAGTAAGATTTGGTTTTCACTTTGTTTCCTAATTAACTTTGAGAGAACAATAACAAAAGTGTTTGATAACCCGCTTTTACTTGGCGGTTAATGTCTACTAACGAAACGCAGCAGTTAATGTCTACGGACAAAACACCCACTTAAATAACAACTAGTGATTGCATTATCTTCCAAGCTATGAATTACAGTATCTCAATTCCAAACATACTCATCGATCCTAAATGTGCTTGAAATGCTTTCTTTAAAATGTTGTACTCAAAATCTTAGTAATACACTAATTTTCTCAAATTGTTCTCTAATCAACAGTATAGCCAACAAAGCTGAAAGACGAGCTCAAGATTCAAATTTCAAATATAAACAGAAAAAAAAAAGCAGGAAAAACTACCATTGAAACCCTCAACTGCAGCATGAATGATGTCCTTGGTAAGCAGCGCATAAACTCTGGCATTTGAGCAAGTTTCATCAAACACATGATCTGCACACACATGCACACTCAGATACAGACTTAAATGTAAAAACTAGATCAGGTCAAATGACAAGTCAAGAGTGAGATGAAAGCACTTGTTACCAAAAGCATAAGAAGTGCCAGACACAGGAGTGTCATGTTGCCTATGAAGAGAGACACGATTGTCTTCAACCTTCCAAAAGACTCCACCTGAGGTTTCGTGTGAGACAGGCGGTCTCACTCTCACTGCCACGCAAATCTTCTCCATCTCTTTGTCTTCTCTTTTTCAAAAAGGTAATTTATAGTCAACTCCACTTGAAGATGAATTTTGATATTAAATTATAGTCAACTCCACGCAAATCTCACAGAGACAGGAGTGTCATGTTGCCTATGAAGAGACATCAATCTGTCACCTAATAATATTATGTGAAATCAAATTAAACCAATAGTGCAATATGAAAACTAACAATTGTAATGCCTTTGAACAAGAAACAACTAGAAACCTAGAAACTACTAAAAAATAGCAAATTAGCAATCATATGCATCTTATTCAATATGAAAAGAAGATGACGTAGAAAAGAGCAATCACCAAAAGAAAAGGAATTGCTTTTCAACCCATTGAAACAATTTTCTTCCTAAGTTTTAAGTTATGATCCTTGATGAGGGCACTGAGCACATTCCTTTTCTTATTCCATCTTTTGAAGATTAAAGTTTCTTTTTAAACACGTTTCAATTGTATGCATTTCCAGAACTGATAAACATCCAAACAGGATACACAATTCATGGATATCACTATCAGGGTGGTGCCAGTATTGAAAGAAGAAAATAGTTCAAAGACGAAATGGATTATCAAATGCCACTTTCCCTCACCCTTAAATATCAGGGGTGGCAAAAAATGTGAGGAATTTTCACTGGATTAAGCTAGGGTTGATCATATGTCCCAAAGGAAGGCCAAATAAACAAACATAAAACTGCAAAATGCCTGAATATCTGCCTATGGAAAGTAACAAAGGTAAAGACTTTGAACAAGCAAATTAACACTGCTACAGCAATATAATACCACTCACAGAAAAATATCAACAACCTAAATTAAAACAAATGAAAATTAACCATTTTAGTATCACTTAATGATGAATTACAAACGAAATTTCACCATTAAACAATCAACCCACAATTTCACAATCCAAATTTTCCTTAAAAATCCATAAATTTCCAAATCTTAGCCTCAGTTCAACGACACCCATTACCCTTTTACGGAAACAAAGTCCCTAACTAACATGCATTATCAAAAACGAAACTAATTAAACTTCAAAATAACCAACCGGAAGCAATAAAAAAAAACGCGGTTCACCAGGTAGCGTACCTTAGGGCAAATGAACGAACTTGATGGTTTTTCAGATCTGTAATGTCTGAAAATGGCTGGAGGTGAAGAAGCTCTCTGGTGGCTCTCTGCTTTGCTCTAAAAAATTCAAATTTTGGAACCCGGGACCGGGAATAACAGTAGATATTTAACTCTAGTTAGTTTTAACTAGGGTTTGTTCTTAACCTTAGTTTAATCAATCGATCCAAGGCCACGGCCACGTCTCGTGTTATATTGTGCATTTTAACTGTGAATTACGACAATTATACCCTCGAGATGTAAGGACCTAAGTGAAGAAAAAGGAAAATTTGAAAGGACTTAATTGATTGATTGATTGAATAATTTAGTCATATTTTTGCTTTTTAAGTAAACCACAGGTACTTCAAAGTAAATTATTGTTTGTTTAAATCTAGAGAGGTATCGCAAGCATTTCAATCTGTTTGATTTTAAATTTGGATGACAAAAATACCCTTGGTATGTGAGGGCGCATTTTTTTATTTGAGTGATGCTATACTTTTTTAAAATACTTGGTTTTATGTACTAACTGATACGTGATTAGTAGAATTTCATAATTTTAAATTAAAAATAATGAGGGTTAATAATTATCTATCACTGAGCGAATTAAATAGTGACACTTTATTCATCACATTAGTTAATATATAAAACTAAGTATCTAATTAAATGAACATAACATTATTGTTATTTATAATATAAGAATAATTAGTGTTTAGTAAAATTGATACTTCGTTTGATTAGTTTATTTTAAAAATAATATCTGAAAATGAAAATTATAAAAATATTTGGTTGTTTGTTTGAAAAATCTAATGCGTGTGGGATCATTTTAATAAAATAACTTATTTTGAAATTATGTTATAAAATTATAAATACATATAATATCTTTTTAAATGCAATCGTTCAAATAGAGGAAAAAAACAGTTATTATTCTTTTGATAAGGGACTACACCTTTTTCTATAATAATTACAATAAGATGTGAAACCTTTCCAAACTCAAATATTTGAAAGCGATAATTTTGTGAAAAAAAAAGTGTAAATTGAATATAATTCATTTTCATGCAAACCAAAAAAAGTGCCACCAAATATATTCTATTATTTTATATTCTCGTAAAATAAAAATAATTGGTGCAAAATAAAATCAAGGGCACCTTTTTTCATTTCTATTTTAAGACTAATATCATAACAATTTTTTTTTTGTTTTAACCTACGAACTCTAGACCTCTTATTTCCAAACAACAAATTTTTACCAACTAAATTAATTGACATCCACAAATACAATCCTATAGTTTGATCATAAACATTGATCGTAATATTTATTTATTAAATGATTAATTTCAAATCCAATGTCAACTCGTTTGAATTCTAAAGCATAAACATAAACCTAAAGTTTTTGCAATTTAAGGACAAAATCTTATTCTAATTTTTTATGAGTGTTACAAAATGTGAAAGTGTTATCAAAACGTCTGAAAATAAAAGAAAAGAAAAGAGAAGAAAAGGAAAAAATAAAGATCCCCAATCGGAGGACTAGGATGAATAAATCTTAATTCTCAGGGGGCGCAACCGTCAATCCATCTAAAAGAAAGACTAAAATCGAAAGATCGACCCGTCATTTGCTCTTACCGTTTCAACAATCAACGAAAACAAGCCACGTGTAAAAACCCCATTGGTCTTAGAACCCACACTCGCGCTCTGTACATAACCAACCTTGCATAACGGTTTCCTCTACATATCCTTTGGGCCTTTTGCCTTGAGACTCCATCCCACCATTTTCCCGCTCTCTCTGTACAAACGCAACACAACAAGAATTGAAAAGAAAAGTGAACAAGAATGGCAGGAGAAGCAACAGTGGCGGCAGCAGCACCGACAGCAACAACAAAAACCACAACAACTGGAAGCAATGAGTCTCACAAGAAGAACAGAATCCAAGTCTCTAACACCAAGAAGCCCCTCTTCTTCTATGTTAATCTTGCTAAGGTATATATAACTTCTCTCATCTGGGTTTTTCTTCTTTCTGATTCTTTTCATTGTAGAATGATTTGATCTAATTTTTTGTTTTTTTATGAATTATTTTGTGTTGCAAAACCTATTGGTGATCTGGGTCCTATCATTTTGATGTATAAAGTTTAGTGTCGTTGGATCTTTATAATAAGCAGTAATGTTTGTGTTTAAGTCATTTTTGTTCTCCAGTTGATTTTCTTTTCTGTGTTCTGTGCGTTGATGTGCGACATTTGATCTTTTTTCTTTGTAACGTGTAGTTTTTTTCCCTTCTTCTTTAAGAGATATTGTAGATCTCCTAAAATCATAAAAGATTTTGATTTACTGCCATCATTCTGTTGTTAAGAAAAGGAAATTTGCATTGCTTCATTTCATTTGATCTGTTTTTACGAGGCATTGTGCATAAACTTTGATTTGTTTTAGGAAAATCGTATATCATTTGTACATGGCCTGATTATTGCAATGTTTTCACGTGTTGTCCTTTGGATGCAGAGGTACATACAGCAGCACGATGAGGTCGAGCTTTCTGCATTGGGCATGGGTATGTTTCTTCAAATTCATCTTTCTTTCATTATTCACATCACATTCTAGATGTTCAGTTTCTCTGCATCAGCAAAAAAATAGATTTATATCTGAATTCTATTTGCATTCTTTAGTTCCCTGTATAACAAGAAAGCACGTTACTGAAGTTACCTTGTACTTGAAATAGTTACAGTGGACTGGAGATCTGATGGGGATTAATTCGAAGGACTATAACTGTAGGCGTTTATTGTTATTGTTTGGACATGCTGAAACTAGGAGTTATGTTTGCTGTTGCCGCGAAGTGGATGAAGTTATGCCCCGTGAAGAGATTTATTAACATATGCCTCTAGTTGACAAGCCAAGCAGAAGCTAGGAATCCAAAATATCTAATGTATAGTGGTCTTCATATTTTTGCTGTCTAAACTTTCAGTCTCTCAATATGGTGATTGATGATGTTGCGACTTAGGGATCGATTGACACTTAATTCAGCTTAGTTGACTCTACATGCACCATTTAGTTTAAGTTCAGTCACAGTCAGTTATGGATTTAGGATAAAATGGAAAGTTTTGAAGGCATTAGATACTAGCTCCATGCCCTTGTACAATTCCAAAGATTTGAAAGGGGATTTGTGTCAGGACCAAAGAAGGAAATACAGGAGATGATTCTCTGGGCTGAAAACTTAGGCGTAAAACATTCCTGTGATTGTTAATTAACAGTTGAAACTTCCAATGTTTGATAAAATTATCATGCCAGTTTGAGCTTTAGTTCATGAGTTTACACCTCGAAACCAAGTAATTAATTGACACTCTAATGTCTTTTTACAGCAATTACTACCGTTGTCACCATTGCCGAGATTTTGAAGAACAATGGACTGGCTACTGAGAAGAGTAAGAATCCTCCCCTCTTAATGCTCAGAATTGTCTTTAATTTATCTAAGGGTAGCTAATTCGTCAACTCTTCTTGATATACATAAAACAGAAGTCTTAACATCTACCGTGGGCATGAAAGATGAGAACAAAGGACGATTTATTCAGAAGGCCAAGGTAGGTTTGAGTATACAGTTGGTCAAAATGCTAGCAAACGTATTAACGAAGTAAAAATTTCTCATAACTTTTCTTATAATGGGTAATGACTTGCAGATTGAAATAGTGTTGGGCAAATCCGAAAAATTCGATTCTCTGATGACTGCTTGTGCTCCAGCTCCAGCTCCAGCTTCAGAGGCTGCCACCAAAGACAATGATTGACCAGAAAGATGGGAGCAATGTTGATGTTTCCTTGTTGTAGTTTTGTTCAAAATCTTCTCTCACAGTATGCAAAAGTAGTGATAACTAGGAGGTTGATAGGTATTTTTCTTTCATAAGTTCTGCTACATTGGACATTGGAGCGAAAGAGTAAAGAGGAAGTCCTCTGAAATGATATGGCAACATGGGGTAGTGGCATTTGTCTGCTTCTCTCTAATTACATTCTTTCCCAGAGCTATAGAGATCATATCGTCTCTGTTATCATATTGTCTATCATTGAAATCTGTATGCGTTCAGCTTACTGCACGGTGCTGATTATATTTGAATGGCTAATTAGAAAGAAATTCTGCTGATTTTCTTGCTTGGATATTTTGGTTTCCTTAGTATTTCGCTCATTTGCAAATGGACCATTACTTGCATACAGAGATTCCATCTGTCGTTTGTGAGCAAGAAGCCCTTGCCCAAGCTCTAGATAAGTAGAAGTTGGAACTCCTCGCCGTGTCTTTTCATTGCTCTCAAGATATTGAAGATAATTACACAGCTCCATATTGCCTACTAAATCTAGTAGCAACTTGCAACTATCAAAACTTAAGTGCCATGGCCTAAAGCGCTTCATCACTCAAGTCTATCTACGCTGCAATTGGTGTTACTTGTGAAGAGTCTTAATAACATTTTTCATTATAATAATTAATGTTGTATAAGCACATCCTATGATAAGCCACGAGTTTTTATATATTAATAAAAAATAGCGTTGTCTAAAATTAAAAAAAAATTATAAGCATTACAAGTAGGGTTGACAATAGGATGGGATGGGATGTGATTTATCAATCTCAGACCCAGCCCGTATATGCAAATGGGATGAAAAAACGTCCCAGTCTCGTCCCTATATTTTTTTGGAATAAAAATATGTCCTAATCCCATTCCAAAAGAGATGGGATCCTGCGTGATTCCATCCTAATTGAAAAAAAATTCATTCTTAATCGGTAAAGAGACAGGATGAGACGAAATTTGTCAATCCCACTCCTGTCCCGCATATGTAATTAGGATAAAAAAATACCTCATTCCCTTCCCAAATTTTTTTATGGGACAAAAATATATTCCAATCCCGTTCTAAATGGGATGGGATCCCACGGGATCTCATTCCTTCATGAAAAATTGACGTCCCTAATTACAAATAATGCAACGTAAATTCACTCATTCATATTCACATCCATTGTAAATGTTTATTAAATGCATTATTGAATGCATTTTACATAAATTTTTTTTTATTGTTAGAGTTTGATTAGAATATTTTAAAGTAGTTTGTCTAAGAAATTGATTTTTTTCCCCCTCCTCAGCAATGGAAATGCTTTTGGTTTTCCAAAATAATTTGGGGAAAACAAAAAGGCAATTGGGGGTTGTTAGATGCCAAAAACCCATCAAAGCTCCATCCCTAACTCGTGGTCGGGGGAGCCCACATTACTTGGACCACACAACCAAGTTAAACCCGCCCAATTAAAAGGGCATTGTAGTAATTAAGCATTAAATAGGGGTCAACTTGTAAATAAGATTACTTCACAGGACCACAAAATCAAATCCAAATCGCCTCACCTCAAATCATCACACACGACGCAAGTATATTTCACTTCCCCTCCGCTCTTCTCATCTCTCGCCCAAAAACCTAAAAACCCTCCAAAAACCAAAAGAGAAAATAATAATAAATAAACCGATTACTTGTTCCTCAGAAGATCACTTCCAGAGTCTCTGAGGCCAACAGATTTCATCGTACAAGTATTAGCTCCTCGCATAACTCATGTAAGTGTTCTTCTATAGTTTTATTTTAGGGTTTATTACGTGTGGGTCGGGTAATTATTGTGTGTAGTTTTAAATTGAATATCTTTTTAAGTGATTTGGGTGTTTTTATGTTTGACCCATTAATGGGTTCTTGCTATTTTGTGATTTTTAAATTATTTTATAGTCATAATGTCTTTGTAGTTTTAGGGTTTATATGCTTATGTGCTGGTTTATTGTGTTACTAATTCAAACCCGAAGGTACTCCAGCTCAAACATGTTAATTCCAGGTTAGTGCGGTGCTCTGTTGTTTTCTTTTCTGTTAATTTTTTTTGGGATTATTACTTTTTGAATTGTTTGTAGATTCTATTTTTCTGCGATGCTATGCGTAGTTTATTTTCTTAAGTTACTGAAGGTTAGGAGAAGTGAATATTGTCCAGTTGGAATCCTGAGTTCTGTTTGTTGGGCATATGTATTGTTGCTTCCCTTGACTAAGAATATTTGATGGCCGGAGTTCAAATATACTAATTGTTAATGCATTTTCTTTTTGAAATAACTTTTGAATCTATGTTTTGTTACAGTGGGGAAATTATGGCTGAAGCTGATCAGGGATTTGTTGAACATGACGGGAACCATGACTTGGAGCAAATACCTGAGAATCAAGAAGTTGAAAATCAAGTTCCTGGGTATGAAGTGCCCGAATATGAATTACCCGAAGTACCTCAGGAGCAAGTACCTGAGAGTCAAGTAACCGAGGAACAAGTAACTGAGGATCAAGTCCCTGAGGATCAAGTCCCTGAGGATCATGTACCTGAGGATCAAGTCCCTGAGGATCATGTACCTGAGGATCATGTACCTGATGATCAAGTACCAGAGGATATAGTACCTGAGGATTCACAGCTTCAAGAAAAACAAGAAAATGAGGTGAATTTGGCAGTTGGAAGCACTGAAAAAAAGTGGCCTGGATGGCCTGGAGAGAGTGTGTTTCGGATGTTGGTTCCTGCACAAAAAGTTGGTAGTATAATTGGCCGCAAAGGAGAATTCATCAAGAAAATAGTTGAGGAGACAAGAGCTCGAATTAAGATACTTGACGGTCCTCCAGGGACGACAGAAAGAGCTGTAAGTTTTCATAATTAATTTCCTTCATGCAGTTTATGTAGAAATAGCTGATATGCGAGTAAGCTAGACCTGCTTACTCTAATTTTTTGTTGGCTGATACCCTCTTTCTATGAGCTAGCTCCTACTACTTTTTTGGTTTTCGTACTGGTCACAATTGGAGTTTTTTTTTTTTAAAAAAAAAATTTCAACATCACTCTTAAACATATGGATTTTAATTGTGTATGTATATTTTTCTTTTGAATTTTTTAAAAGACATGTTAGGTTGCTTGCTGGTTTGACCTTTAATGTGAAAATAACATATTACGCTCAAAAAATTTCAGTCGTTTAGTGCTCGATTGATGTAGAAATGGCTTGAATGAACATACGTGAGAAATGCGAAAGGAAATTGTTGAAGTTTAATGGTCTCTCATAATTGAGAAAACTCCCTATATGCAGTAGATTTAGTTTGAAATGTTTATCATTATTTGAAATATGGGAAAGACATAAAAGTAAAACTACTGAATGGTTGTCTCCTTGTCAAAGCTAAAAGGTTTCAGAAATTCATTTCTAATCCAAGTTAAAGAACAAAACAAAAGGAAAATTAGGTAATCCTTCATGGAGAAGTTCATGAAGAGAGGAAAAAATGTACCTCTAATCAGTTGGATGTGATTGGAAGACTTTTATGCAATCAAGCAGATGTTTGGTTGTTAGGTGAGCTACAACTCCCATTCTGTCTAAAGTTTTAGAATGATTTATACATTAACTGGTAGCTTGGTTAATTTGTTAATGTCCTGTTACGGAGGAGGAGTTATGCGGCAGATTAATCGCATTGTTATGTACCATTTTGCAATTTCTCTTGAAATAAGGAAAAATGGAAAATGTTACTTCTTGAGACAGAACCGTATCAGACAATTACTCTTGAAACAAAATATAACTAATAAAGAGAACAAGAAGGGAGTGTCTTCTGTAGTAACTAGCAATCCGTAAAAGAAAAATAAAATTCCCTTTACTGCAATAACAAACATCAGTCTGTGCAGGTTCTATTCGCCTCTTTTTAAGGCAACAAATCAAAATAAGATTCCAAACTTGAAGGACCAAAGATCCAGATTGCAGGGATCAGCATTGAGCATTACAAAGTGCTGAAAAGCTGAGTTGAATAAAAATCTACAACCGTACCAAGAAGCTCTCCGCTGTCTCTGGTAACTTCAGAACCTGGATGATTGATGTCTTGCCGCAGATTGTAAAAATCACAAGAGAACCTATTAAAATAAGCTTTAAAATAGCACATAAGATCACTGTTAATCTTAAAATTTCTTTTGAAGAAGCCTACTTGTGTTTAAATTATGAACCCCTAAAATCATCTAACTCAATTAAGCAGTTATATTGAAAGACATACTGTAGCTTTTGTACGTGTCATTTGTGTTCTTTTAACTGAGTAGAATCTCAAATCTTTATTTATCAGCTCATTTAAAAAAGAAAAGGAAAAGAAAACCTATGAACTTAGGATTAATGTGTTGATAAAGTATATCAGGTTAAGGAAAAAATTAAAAAAAAAATAATTATTCACAATGTGGCAACAAATTTATATTTTGTTTAGTGACTGCGATGGCAAGAGGATGTCATAAGTTGGTAAAACCTAGCTACCAGTAATTTTTGAAATTATAGGGGATGTAACACATAAAATTCAATAGATTAGGAATTCCATTGGATCATTGTTACATCAATAAGCTGGTGAGGAGTTAATTTACTGCTGCATGATTTCTTGGCAAACAAATTGTTATATTTGTTACACAGACAAGAAAGTGGAGTCATAGGTGACTTGTAATATTCTTTTAAGTGTTTATTTTTTGTTTCTGTAAGCAAAGAGTTTGATTACCCGACGTTTCTTTAGTTATTTTTTTGTTTTGGTGGGTTCTTGTTTTATTTAAGGTTCTAGGAATTAAGACAATAAATTCATGCTTTAATGTTTATGCTGATGTTACTGTTTTCCGGTTATGAATAGGTGATGATATCAGCCAAGGAGGAACCTGAGTCTTCTCTTCCTCCTGCTATGGATGGCCTTTTGAGGGTGCACAAACGCATTGTTGACGGTTTGGACAGTGATTCGTCTCATGCTCCTTCTGGAACTGGAGGCAAGGTCTCAACAAAGCTGTTAGTCCCAGCTTCACAAGCTGGAAGTTTAATTGGTAAACAAGGAGGAACAGTCAAATCTATCCAAGAAGCATCTAATTGCATAGTTAGAGTCCTTGGAGCAGGTATTCTTCAGCCTCATTCTTACTTCTGACTAGAAGTTACTGTTGGTTCTATTTTGTCATCTTCTCATTATGTTCATCTTATTTCATCAATCTGGTGGGAAAATCTCTCCTAAAATTGAGCAGAATAAGCTTACTGCTGTGATGTTCCAGAAGGTTCTTTGTTTGATTATCAGATACATGTTTTTTAGATGTGGTTGCCATTCTTTTGCCTTTTGGAGCCCGTTAAATCATTGTTAACATCTAATCAATCGTCTACTGCTATTACATCCAAATTTAAGGTTTTGATTAATCCACCACCTTATCCTAGGATTTTGTAGTTCTCATCGACTATCGCTTGCTATCTCAAAGACATTCCTTGAGAACCTCATATGATAAAGTTCTTATAATTATTTATTAATACGTCTATGTGCTTTATGTATTCCTGATGGTATGCTGTGTATATTTTAAGACTTGTTAAAATGAATTGCTGCAGAAGACCTCCCAGTCTTTGCTCTTCAAGATGATAGGGTTGTTGAAGTGGTTGGAGATGCATCTGGTGTTCACAAAGCTATGGAGCTAATTGGATCTCATCTTAGGAAGTTTTTGGTTGACCGCAGTATAATACCATTATTTGAAATGCATGTAAGTGTAATAACGTGACAATTGCTCCGAAGTAACTAACAAGACCAACTTTATCATATAACATAGTGAAATTCTAAATTGCTATTTTTTCCAACCAGATGCAAATGCCGAATCCTCAAATGGATCACATGCCACTTCCTCAGTCATGGGGTCCACCTCAGGGTCTTCCCCCTAGTGGAGGCCCGGGTTATGGACATAATCCTCAGTACATGCCACCTCCACGGCAAGCCGAGAGTTACTATCCTCCTGCTGACTTGCCACCTCCTATGGAGAAACAGCCTCATCAGGGAATATCTGCCTATGGAAGAGAAGCCCCCGTGAATGTCCATGGATCCTCAAATGCCCAGTCGACACCATCCATGATAACACAGGTTATATTTCTTTTTATTTAGTATAAACACTGAATAATAATTCTGTGCAATCTCTCTGTCTTATCTTTTTGAAGGAGAATATTGATTCCTTCTTTAGTTAAGAGAATGGCACTCTTTCCCCAATTTTATAAATGAGTCCCTGCAAACCAAATATAGTAGGCAAGCCTAAGAACAAATGAGAACATATAAGCTTATGAATCGAAGAGGTGATCGATAGTTGAACCGAGGGCCCCTTTGATTTCCAAAATGTGGTGCCTTGGCTTGTTATTACCGCCTGGGTATGAATATGTCATGCTAATTATCGCTGGATTTTTACATTGAAATTATAGGATGTGATCTGCTGTATACTGCTTACTTTATTTTATTTGTATAGTATATTCTCTTTCAGGGTTCTGTTAATCAAAAATGCATTTGGTTGTAATTCTTCAATGCATTATGCATTATAATGTAAACACTACGCTGCAAGTTCACTGCAGCCTAGATGAAACTTATCTTTGGCTGCATTTGCGGTTTATATAATCATAATCTTGGGCCAACCCAATAAACTTTATCTTTTAATTTTTCCAGACGTCTGAATGGTGGTTTTCATGTGATTATTCAGGTCACTCAGCAAATGCAAATTCCACTTTCTTATGCTGATGCTGTTATTGGGACAGCTGGTGCAAGTATAAGCTACATTCGACGTTCAAGTGGAGCAACTGTGACAATACAAGAGACCAGAGGCGTTCCAGGGGAGATGACAGTTGAAATTAGTGGAACTGCTTCTCAAGTCCAGACTGCTCAGCAGCTAATTCAGGCAATGTTCCTTGTCTTGAATTTGAACTGATTTTACTATATCTGTTTCTCTGTTAAATTATTTTCCAAAAAAAAACTCTGAACTGGATATTCTGCTTTTTATGTCTGTTAGTGGCTTATTTTGTTTTTCGTGTGTATCATATTGTGTGTGAATTTTCAGTTTATAGTGCGTCCACTACATATCCTTCTTAAATCTAATTTTCATTATCCTCGAGAAGTCTTTTACTCAGCTAAATGTTCTAATTCTGCTACGTCTGGAAATAGGATTTGGAAAAGTTAATGCTCAATATATGGGAATATTTACATTCTTTGAGTTGTACGTTGATGGGAGTGTAATTGGACACCTATTACACGTAGCAGTTCCGTATACTAGAAATAGGAATTACCCGTTGTGAGTGCTAGTTGGTTTAACTGGTACAAAATCTTACAAAGTGTTGCAAGAGGTTTTGGGAGTGCTTTAGATCTGGTTCGGCCTGGTAGCTGCTCTTTAGTTTTCCTTTGGGATTGCTGCAGTCTATTTTTAACCTATCAGAGGCTGACAGTTTGATGACATTTGATCCTTAGGACTGAAGCACAATTTAGCACTTATTGTAATCCTTTGTTTTTCTTCCTTTAGTTGGCTGAGTGAAATTTATATTTCTTAATGGACACACATTCAGCGTGTTTTCCCACACTCTCACGACATTTCGTTATGGTCTGGTATGAAGATGTATCAAAATGAACAATATAGAGATACTATCTTCTTTTCAGTGTGAATATTATGACTGCTGTTTTTCATGTAGCCTTTATAGCGTTCTTGTGCTCATGCTTTTTGGATTTTAAGCTGATAGTACTCTTTTTATCTTATGGCAGAATTTCATGGCTGAAGCTGCAGCACCATCACAGGCACAAATGGGTGCTTCTGCAGACCAAGGTTATAACCCATATGCATCAATGTATGGATCACCCCCTTCTAATCCAGGACATGCAGGCCATGCTGGAGGCTACGGCTCTGTCTATGGCTCAAACTATGGTTACTAAGCAGGGGATGTTGAGTTAATTTTTCATCATTGAGACCTAAATTTCTAGAAAATGTAGCCGGTATATTACTGAAGTTCTCTGTTTAAGAAGAGTTTGATGTTGTCGCTGCTCTATCAAACTATCCTAAACAGTCATTAGGCCAACGGTTGAGCCAGCTAATATTTTGGTTATTAGTTAACTCTAGTTCATTGTTGCTTCACATTCCTTTGTTCTCCCAACAGCATTTTGTGAATTGCCTTGTTCTTACGAGAGTGCTAGTGACTATTGTAACTGTGCTTTTAAATCAAAGTCACTTGAGTTCTGCTTCACTATATTTTGGCAGGTGGGGTGTGGGAATTGTCATGAGCGTTTCACTGCAAATTTTGTTAAAAAAGATAATTAAATTAAACATAGAAAACACCAAAATCACTTATCAGCAACATAGAACTCGCAGCTAATCTCCAATTAGAATGTAAAGAATTGGGGAATCCTCGTTCATGTACTCAAACAATTAACAAATACAAATTTTGGGAATTCCATGTATGCATAGTAAATATGAGATTTTAGGATTCCCATTCAGAAGATTAAATGGTAAGTCCCTTGACATTTCAAAGCATTTGTATGATTTGTGCTGTCCCCGTTCGATAGATGTTTGAAAAAGACAAAAATGGGAGACCAAACATGGAGGTCCATTAGTAGGGAGATGCTCAAACCTGGTGATCACATTTGCACTGAAGGTGGAAAGGTGTCTTCTATAATTATGGTCAGCTTACTTTTAGTATTCATTGAGAAGTCTAATGTCTGTATGTATTGTAACTTTTCCTGTGTATGTGCAGTGCTGAATCTGGGATTTCCTTATTATGTGTAGAGGGATATATGTAGGAGATGACTCGGTCATCCATGTCAATGGACCCAGGAAACAAAGTGTATATTCAGCAGTGAAAACGAAATCTAGCCCATCTGCAACAAATGTATGCCCTGCTCTTGCCAAAACAACGAGAAAGGATTTAAGGGCGGGACCATCAAAACGTGTCTTGACTGCTTCTTGGATGGCCACTCAATGTATGTCTATGATTACGAGTGTTACACTGTACGTCAGCATATCGTGGTGGTTCTATGAAGTTACCGGAGTTATCGAATTTGCCACTAGCCAACTACAAAGGAAAGAGTTTTGCTCTGGCTACTATCTACTTGGATGCAACTGTGAGCATTTTGCTACTTTGTGTAAAACAGGCTTGGCCCTTAGCATGCAATCAAATATTGTTTAAGGTTAAGGTAGCTGCTTTACATACAATATTGAGGGCTATGTTTTCTGCTGCTGCGTTCATGTAATGAATCTGATAAAACTTGGTCTTCGAAGAAAAGAGTGTATAGGTTTGGATGTTTTTACTATGGTGTTATTATTTTGTCTGTACTAGTACTTTTTCTTAAAGGTATTTTATTAATAAAAAGTACGATTAGATGATTAGAAATTGTGTGGCAGGATATTTTTTAAATTTGGAATATAGCACCGGAATACAAATTACTTTTCCAGATAAGGGATATCAAAAAGTCTTGAAATTTATCTGATGAAGGTGTTTGATGAAGTGAACTAAGTGTTTGATGAATTATCACAGGGAAGCAACTCCTAACAAGCACCTGATTAGTCAAGGGCCATGTAACCTGATATGGCAGACGTGGCAAGTGTCTCAGCAAAGTACCGATAATGCCAATGAGCAGTGAGGATAAGATCAACAGTACAATGCAGATAAAAATGCAGCCGTGTGGTTGAAACATCTTGGCCAGCAAGAATTGAACTGTGTATAAACAATGAAATGAAGTAGAACATTTTATTCTATGTCTCTGTTTTATTGCTTGTCTTTTAAAGATTTCAACTTCAACATATTTCCATATGATCAAATATAAAAGCCATTGCGCTTCAGCAAGAAGTAACTTGATGTCTAGCAACCAAAACTACAAGAAACCTAGCAAATTTGCATTAAGTTTGCGTGCTTGCCATCCTTTCTCCTTTCTTTTTGAAAAGGGTCTTTATTTTAGCATGTAATTGGTGTATTAAACATGGATTACATCATTTTTTGGATAACAATTGTTCGAAGATAATTAATGTTCTTCTTGTAGTGAGATTAATATACTTGATGTAGAGGATGGTTATGAACCGGGATTCAGAAGTTGGACGCAGGCTCTAACACCATGTTCATAAATATCAACTTGACTCAACTGCTTAAATTATTATATAATAGTGGCGATAATCTCTCGAGACTTGACCGAATGGTTTCGAGTAGCTTCCTTTGGGTTTTGCCCAAGCAACAGTTACATGGGTGCTTTAGAAATTGAAACAAACATGGCCGACTGCTGGGTAGCTTGTCGCCAACGTTCTGCTCTGCCTTGTGCTCACATTCGAAGTCAACATATATGAGCGAATGCTCGTTCAACTTCTGCGGGTTTCTCAATCTTGTTTTGCAAGCCTCCCCTATGGCGTGGGCTTCGCCTAGTAGCGATTGATCCACTCGCCACTATGGCATACAGCTGCATATATGTGAGATCTACGTTAATTAGGCATTTTGTGAAAAATTACAAGCACCTTAAATTAGAGTTACCATTAAAGCCAACATTTTTGCAAAATGGGATCTTAATCGCGTTTTCTTGCCGGCCTTGTTGCTCAAATTCCACCAAAGCATCCACTTCCTCAAAGGACTTGAACATGGCAAATTGTAACTCACAATATTCCTTTTCTGCTCTATAAATAAAATTATGCATCGATATATCTATATCAATGCATAATTTTAAGGAGACCAAACTCAGGGTTTTGAACAAAATAAGCAACTGGCAACACAAGTATTTCTCAAGTGGAGGCAAGGAGGTTCGAATCAAAGCCGTTGCAAGAGCAATCCCTTCTTATGCCATGAGCGTTTTTAAAATCCCCCTAGGGATCTGTGAGGATGTTCAAAGACCAGTGGCCAATTTTTGGTGGGGAACTGATCGGCAGAAGAAAGGTATTCACTGAATGAAATGGGAAAGGATGAGCTTCGCAAAGGCGAGGGGTGGATTGGGGTTCCGAGACTTATCAAGCTTTAATCAAGCTTTAGTGGCTAAACAAGGGTGGAGAATTATGCAGTCCCCAAACTCACTAGTGGCAAAAGTCTTGAAAGCCAGGTACTTTAAGCACGAGAGTTTTATAAATGCAAGATTGGGGTCCAAACCATCTTTTATATGCAGAAGTGTGTTGTGGGGGCAGCAAGTGATCCAAAAAGGGTCTATGTGGAGAATCGTCAATGGGGAAAGTGTAAAGGTGTACAACAATAATTAGATATCCAGACCCTCAACCTTCAGGCCGATATTAGCCCCAACCATGGCTCCAGACACTACAGTGGCAGAGCTAATTGACAGTGAGCAACATTGGAAAGAAAGTCTGATATGTGATCACTTCAGAGTAGAAGATGCAGAAGCTATCTCTCAAATCCCTTTGCCGAGAAGGCCTCATGATGATCAGCTGATATGGCACTATGACAAAAGAGGCCGTTATTCTGTCAAAAGCGGCTACCAAGTGGTTATGAAGATGAAGTTCCCAGACAAGCCAAGTTGCTCAACTAGGTCTCAATGGAATGCTATCTGGAAACTTTCAATACCAGAAAAGATAAAAATTTTCTTGTGGAGAGCAGCTCGTGACCTTTTGCCAACAACTGGAAACTTATGGAAGAGGATAATTCTTCAGGAGCCGACCTGCCAAATTTGCTGCTGCAAAATAGAATCCATTAATCATGCTCTCCTAGAGTGCAACATGGCAAAGAATGTCTGAAAAGTTTATCAAATGACAGTTGATTCGCTAAGGAAGCACAACCAGGACATAATTGGGTTACTACAAGTCTTGCCTCAGCAGAATGCTAACATAGAAGGGACTTTAGTGGCTGCATTACTTTGGGCTATTTGGAATGCGAGAAACAAATGGTTGTTTCAGGGCAAAAAAGAGAAACCAGCCAGAGTAGTGGCTCGGGCAGAATCTGTGGTGGAGTCATTTAGAATAGTTAAACAACCTGAAACAATCTTTGTTGCAAGTCTGAGGGCTGGGAATAGAAGCAGTGGTGCCCTCCCCTGAGAGATTGGCTAAAAATTAATATGGATGCTATGGTGGATGTTGAGAAACAAGTAACAGGTTTTGGGGTGGTAATTCGAGATGCGGATGGCAAGTGCAGAGCTGCTGCAGTTAAGACCTCTAAGTATTTTGGAAGTGTTGTAATGGCTGAAGCTGCAGCCATGGAGTGGGGTCTGCAGGTTGCATTAAGTCTTGGAGTTACTAATGTAGTTGTTGAATCTGACTCTTTAGAAGTAGTCGAGCTAGTAAACAAGAAGTCAAGTATTTTGTTTGAAGTTTTTTGGGTGATCTCTGAAATCTTGGAAAAGCAGAAGTCTTTTCAGAATTTCAAAGCTCAACATGTTTGTAGAACTTGGAATGGTGTAGCTCATACTTTGGCCAAGTTAGCCTTGCATAGGAACGAAACTGTAAGGTGGTTGGATGATTTTCCAACAGACATCATGTCTATTCTTTCCAGTTAATCTATTGACAGGTGTACTTTCTTTCAAAAAAAAATCTATATTTATATGTGTGTGTGTGTGTGTTAATTAGGTAATTACAAGAAGCAGAGGAGAGAAGAAAAGAGCAAAAAGAAGGAGAAGAACAGAACCAAGGTTGTTGCAACACAGCGTTTGCATGAATGGGTATTTATTTAGACACCAAGATTGATTAATTTCCAGTAAGGTAGTGGTTGGTTGGGAGGAGAGAATGTAATAGTTGAAAATAATTTAAATTCTCTTTTTATTTCTATCGTTTGGCTTGACAAAATGTATAAAAATTTAATTTCTATTAGAATTTAATATCCATCATAAAGTAGAATTTGAATTCCATACTAAGTAGTGAAGAATTTAAATTTCTCTTGTATTAGAAATTAAAGTTTCCAGAATCACCCTTCAATTTTTTAACTTATTTAATGTCATTAATAATAATTATTTATAATTTTATTTTATTGATTTAATAATATAAATGGACCTCCACCGAAAAGTCGTCGGACCACCGCTGGACCTGGTTGGACTATCGCCGGACCTCATTGGAACACCGTCGGATTTGACCAGAAGGATGCCGGACCACCGTCAGGCTTTGCCGGACCTTCGCCACCGGCCATCAGACCGCCATTTTATATATATTATTACTAATATAAATAATTTAATATTTAAGGTAAAAGATAAATTTGTCTAAATAAAAAAATTATAATTCATTTCTTTATCAAACCAAACAATAAAATTTAATTTCACTACTTTTCTTTATTCATGTCTTCTCCCTTCCTCTCCATTCCACTCTTTTCCTCTTCTCCCTTTTCTTCAAACCAAACATGACCTGATTATATTTTCTATTTTAAAATAATTTACAGATTCTTGTCATCAAAACTCAAATATTATGATTTTTTTATTCTTTAAAAGGATAAATATAGACCCAATATTTTATTTATAAAATTTTAAATACATTTAGAGCTTTAATAGTGTAAATGTATAAAATATTAGTAGACATGTATATTTTATAATATTGATATATTATATTATTTACATATATAAAATTAAAACCTCAATAGTGTGTAATATTTTTGTAGATATGTATATTTTATAATATTGATAAATTATGTATGTATGTATAGATGTATGTATGCATGTGTATACATATGTATGACAAAGTTTAAATATTTGATGTAACTTTTCTTTAATATATAAATATTAAGCGGGTTATTGGGTAACTCGATTATTTTTCCGTGTCGGGTTTGGGTCTCAATATTTTGACACGATTATTAAATGGGTCGGGTTTGGGTCGACCTAAATTTGACATTACACGAACATGACTCGATGACCCATTTTGCCAGCTCTACTTGCATGACATAAGCATAATTCAATAATGAAAAATATATTGTCTTTTTTAGAGGCATTGTTGTACCATCATGTGGTAAAATATCTCTATTAAAGTTTTGAGAGGAGTCACATGCAGTCTAGTCATAATGTTTGAACAGGCAACTTGTTCAAATCTTTTTCCAAAGATTGATATCATTGTATGATTTTTGCTAAAAAAAATAATGAAAATATTTGTAGGGCCAATTTTATGAGCATTTCAAGTAATATTTGTAGGGAGATTGCCACATTCCCCCTACAGTAATTAACACATACTACTTTCTCCCTTACTGTTTTTATAGTGGCCAAAACCCCCCATGATAGCATAAGTTTACAATATTACCCTTAGTTTCAACTAATCTTTTATTTATATTTATTATAAATTAAATAAATCTCATGAATAGAAACTAAATAAAAAATTAAGCATTAAAGATAAGAAAATATATTTTGATATGAGCAAAATATTAATAATAAAATTTTTTCTTGTACTTATTTATTTTGTGAAAATTTTCTTATAATTATTATAAGAAAACTTGAATGACAAATAAAAATTTATTATAAGATAAATAATAAAATATTTTGCCTATACTTTTTGCATTTAATTTTAAAATATTACAAAATACTTATTATAAGAAAATATTCACAAAATAAATAATTACAAGAAAAAAATTTGTTATTAATTTTTTTACTCACATCAAAACATATATTTCTTATTTTTAATACTTAATTTTTTATTTAGTTTCTATTCATGTAATTTATTTAATTTGTAATAAATGTAGATAAAAGAGTAGTTGAAAATAAAGGTAATATTGTAAACTTATACTGTTAGGGGGATTTTTGGCCATTATAAAAATAATAGGGAGATAATGATATATATTGATTACTGTAAGGGGAAAGTGGCAACCCCCCATATTTGTATGGTTGATAGGCACTCTTTCGCTTACCTTTGTTTGCTTCGGTATTTATGATATAAGTCATTAATTAATGACATTGAGACCACAAGTGAAATACTGTACTGTAGTATTTGTATCGTAGTTTTGGAAAAGACTTGATACTGCAGGAGCACTGGACTTTTTTCTATCACTCTTAATTATGTGTACATTTCAACCAATTATGGTAATATTCATATACATATAGTGAGTAGTAAATGGTTAAGGAGTGATGCATTAATTGCAATATGAGTGTTCATGGATTGAATTTTGTTAATTGGACATCAATTCATATCCGATTCATAATTTTACGGATTATAAATTTTTAATCCAATCCAATTCACGAATTGGTGAAATTCAATCCAAATTCAGACCATACGTCTGCGTATCGAATGCGGATTTGACCAAATCAATATCTAATCCACCATTTTACGAATTGATTTGCAGGATAAAATTTTTTAGTTATATCTTATCCATGAACTAACTAAATAAAAAATTAATAGAATTTTTTTTACTACCAATCAAATTCAAAATTAAATATGATTTAAATAAATTAATTGTTTAAATAAAGCTAGAAATAAATTCAAAGTTTCAAAATACAAAACATAAAAAAAATCTTATTGTTTAGATAAGTACATAAAAATTAATTGTTTAGGGAGTTATATTTTTTATTTAATTATTTTTATTTTATATTATTATCAGATAAGATATAATATTATATTAATGTAACTAGATTTTAACTTATTTATTTATTAGTAAGTATAATGTCATATTTACAAGTTTTTTTTTACAGATTCGTGGATTTTGTGGATTTTCAAAAGTAAATCCATATCCAAATTCCAATCTACTGACTGTGAATTTTAAATTTTTAATCTAATCCAATCCACGAATTAAATTTTTATAGATCGAGTTGCTACAGATCAAACAAATTGAGTGGATCGACTTAAATTCTGAACACCCCTAAAGTGCAGCAAAGATTTATTTTCACTATTAATTGGGGATATTTGGAAAAAGTACAATAATAAAAAGGTTTTAAGTGAAATATTGCAGTAATAGAATCAAACCAAATGAGTTTTGTGTGGAATCAGAAATGAAATGGACTATGGCCTATCTCTACTAGTTAGTGGGTAATTTTATTATGACCCTAAGTTTTGGGTCCGAATCTCACATAGAGTGCGTATGTTTAACTAATAATTTTTTTTAAAAAGGAAATGAAATATAATGATTCAAATCAAACTATGTTAATTGCTAATTATGTCAACCTCCACACGAACAGGACAATGGTCTTACTTCTAAGTTCTAAATCACCCATGCATATGTTCACTGTTAGGTAATAGTTTATGGCATGACATGACATGCATTACCAAAGTTAGAAAGACAGATAAGAAATTAAATGATGTTTTGAATGTGAAGCTCAAATTTAGAAAGAGATCGAAAGACGATGTCGGTCGTCGTGTGCTCTTAGAACTAACAAGTCCTTCGCATATTAACTACATGTCTGTTGAAATTATTCATGCCAAGAATGTTGGATTTATTTCTCATATTATGTGGACTGGCATAAATCATTTTAATTGTTTTCTATTTTTTCCCGAATTTATACGTGACTATTGTCAAATATTATGGAGTAATTTTGACAGACTCATTTATTTAGTGATCAAATATGGTGGTAATGAGTCTGATTTTGATATACCATATACAGTAGTATATTATGGATAAGTATAATCCTTAATTGTGTTATTTTAGCTCATAATGGGATGGGCAATTTTGTACTAACACATAAGGGGTCCCTGCGCTCAACCACTGTATTTAAGTAACTTCAGCCCATTGGAAGTTAACTGTACGAGAAATCTGTGGCATGAGTGCAGTGCATCTTTTTTTTTTTTTCTCTCTCTCTCCCGTTTGTCTCCCGTGTGTGTGTACAGTAATTTCATTGTGGAAATCCGATTTTGGGGCTGAAGCAAAGCAAGGGTAATTCGGAAGTTAGATCCAGCTTGTAGCAACTTATTAAAACACCATAACAAGCTTCAAAGATCGGATTCATGGGAGATCAAGGTAATTTTCCAATTTACCTAAAATATGTGTTTATTTGGAAATGCACGATTAAGGGCATAAAATGTGTTTTTGTTTCATCAAAGAAGACAAGAACGACATCCAGTTGATGTTGTCAAGAGTCAAGACTTAGTGAGCGAAGTACAGAATACGTAATGTTCATATATTGACCATAATCTCAATAAAATTAATAATGTTTATATTAGCACATAAAAATTTCTTCTTAATCTCGATAAATATATACATTAATTTATCGAGGATTATTTTACTTTGGCCTAAGAAAAATAAGTTTGTCGTAACTTTGGCTTTGCCCACTGCAAAATATGGCGCCTATACCATTTGAGTGCCATGCAATGCCTTAAAAGCAAAAAGACAAGCGCCAAAGCAAGTGTAAAATGCCATCATCAACAGCTAGCTCCAGCACTGCCCTAACCCTCTATTGCCGTCCAATTACTATTTCTATTTGACCTTTTCATTGAGAGAGAAGATGTCAATGTTAAAAAGCAAACTACCTGGAGCATTGGGCAGCGTCTAATTGTCTGTCTCAATTGCCTTTAACACGCATAGCCCTAAATACAATGTTAGGACATTAATATATAGATTAATAGGTGGGTTGATTGGAACTTCTAACTAACAAACACTGTATTGTCACTTGATATGAGTTTGCCTCACATTAGTCTATATGAAAATATAGGTTGATGGATAGAGTTTCTTTTTTAACCTCTAAATAAACTGTCAACATATATAATTAATCCATTTGTTACAGGAAATTGCATCTTTCCCGAAGGCATGATATTCAAGTATTCAACTTGTGAATTGTATTTGATTGTCGATGGGGACAAATATATTCACATGAATTCTTCAAAGTCCTCGGTTAAAGATTTGAAGAAAAATATCCAATATTGGATATGAATATTTTCCTCACATTTTGAACTAAAATGTATGGAAAAATACTTGTTTAATTAGCACTTAGCAATTATGTCAATTATCGAACTATTAGTCTTTGTTTTTTAAAAGATTATTTAAATTGTCTATGTTATATATCTGTCTCTGATAAAATTGATTATTCTTTACTTCTCACTTGTTGCATCTCAGATTTAATTGAATTGAAATTTTATTTTTTTAAAAAATTATTTTATCCTTCAAAAGTTAGATCTATCAAGTACCAACAATAAAAGTAACAAGATGGATCCCTTGAACAGTTTTTGAAAATACAGATCAATTGGATATCGGCTAAAACCTAAGTACTTAGTCAACTCTAATAAAAAGGAAATTAAACTTTTTAACACTTTATTATTTGCATAATTCCACGAGGGTTGGCAGGGCTGTATAACATAGCCATTGGGCCTCAACGTCTCAGCCCCTCCCTCACTCTATCGTTCAGCAATTTTTTGAAACTACCCATTTTATCTATTTATTCTTTTTTTTGAACCACGAGATGGTCTTGAGTAGACCCTAATTGTGGGAGACACCTTTAAATCTATATCACAACATAAACTAATCCCCGCTCGCAACGAGCCGGTCCATAAGAGGTAAAGTATTAGCCAAAGTGGTGATTCCATATGAGAGCGAGACTTAAACCCCTGATCTCTCTTAAGGAGTTAGAATGTCAAACCACTCACACCAACCAACTTTGATTTTTTATCTATCTATTCTAACTCTTCTTGCAACTACTAACAATTAATTGAAGAAGAACATTTAAAATTTTCAAGCCTAATCGATTTACTATATAAAGATGGGTAAGGTTTTTGAAATGTACTTTTCAACATTGTTCTTTAGTATTATTTTTTTATTTTTCCCTTATGGACGCTTGTTATACCATAATTCACAATTAAGCATGGGAAAAATAGGTACTCGTGCAACTACGGTCCAACTCACTGGTCTAGAACTGAACCAGATGGCCGAGTTACAACAACCTGCAGTTTCCACTACACTAATTATTCTACCTTTTGCAGTGCTCTTATGGTTCAAGCGTTCCAGGCCGGTCTACCTAGTCGACTTCTCGTGTTACAAACCAGATGATGAACCCAAAGCTTCGGTCGACAAGTTCTTGAAAGTGACTGAAAATAGAGGCTTGTTCCAAGAGGACTCGTTTCATTTCCAGAAACATATAGCGAACCGGGCTTGTATTGGTGATGAAACATATTTACCAAGGGGAGCAACATCCTCACCTCCCAATCTTTCCTTTATCAAGCTCGGTCCGAGGCTGAATCAATCATGTTAGGTGCACTTGATTCTCTTTTTGACAAAACTGATCTCAAAACTAGTGATGTTAGAACCCTTATCGTGAACTGCAGCTTACTCAATCCAGTCCCATCTTTTTTCTTCCAAGATAGTGAACCGTTACAAGCTTAGAACAGACAGCAAGACCTACAAATCTTGGTGGCATGGCCTGTAGTGCAAGCTTCAAATCTGCCAAGCTCGCTTGGACCCTCCTTAAAGGAAATCATAGCTCCTATGCGGTCGTCGTTGTTGAAATATTGAATGAAGCTGAACTTGACTCAAGCCATGTGGGAGTATTTGCTGGAGCATACTTGCTGACCAAGGATGCTGCTCACACGAGTAATGAGTTGATAAGCACACGCGACAAGCCAGAAGATTCTAGCTGGCAAAATAGCTATACAGAGATTCCTATGACCTTGCATGATGGAATTAGTTAGTTATAGTTGTACGGTTGTAATCAAACCTAATAGCATGCATTTCGTGTGTTTTGTAAATTCATGAATAAGCTGGATGCTGGGCTAAGTATAAATATAAATAAGATCATTGTAATTAGTTAGTTTTTGAGCTTAATAAAATAGCAAAGATTCAACATCTCTTTTCTCATTTCAAATCTCAAGAACTCTTTCATCGTATCAGAGCTAGACGAGAAGCAATAATGGCTAACAATGAGAATCAAAACAGTAATGGAGCTTCAAGCTCAACACAAATCAAGTCTCAAACATTGGTACCTTGGTTCTCAGCTCGATAGTGTTTAATACTCCTATTAAGCTCACTAACAACAATTATCTGCTATGGCGTTCTCAAGTTGTAGCTAATATCAATGCTAATGATCTAGAAGATTTGATTGACAACTCAAAGACTCCACCAAATCGCATGATGATCAACATTGACAGTGATCAGACTATGATTACTTCACCAAATCCACAGTTTCAGATCTGGAGGAGAAATGATCAACAACTCATGAGTTGGCTACTCTCAACCTTGAGTGAAGAAGTTTTGAGCGCTGTTGTTGGAGCAAGGTCCTCACTGGATGTGTGGCAAATCCTTGCTACTCAGTTTGGAGCAAGATCCAGATCCAGAGTTCTACACCTGAGAACTCATATCCAAACTACAAGGAAGGGATCAATGACAGTGCATGAGTACTTTACGAGAATGAAAACTACTCTAGATGCATTAAGAGCAGCTGGCAACAACATGAGTGATGAAGATTTTATACTCTGCTTGTTTACTGGTTTAGGTCATGAGTATGACTCGATTGTTACTACAATCAATGCTAGGCCTGAAAGTACAATGCCTTTTGAAGTGTATGGAATGTTACTGAGTCATGAGAATAGGATTGAGCATCAACATTCTGTTAGTCATATGGACTATCAAGCTAATCTGGCTTATCAGAGAAGAAACTGGCAAGGAAATTTTAATTTCAATGGAAATAATAACAACTATGGTGGAAGATAGTCTGGAAACTCCAATGCAAGGCAGTTTGGTAGAGGACATTTTAATCAAAGCTCAAATGCGTCTGATAAGGCCAAAGGCAAAAGTCAGATTGATGAAGATGAACCTAAAGGACCTTGTCAGATATGCTTCAGAAAGAATTACACTGCTGTTCACTGCTGGTACAGGTTCAAAAAGAATTATGTACCAAATCAAATGCCAAATCGAAGAAGTGCTTTTGTAGCTGAGAATGGAGGAAACAGAAATGTTGCAGGGTATCTCGACAGTGGAGCAACAAATCACATTTTAAATGATTTCAACAATCTTAACATCAGCTCAGAATATAAATAGAGTGATCAGCTTGCAGTAGGTAATGGAGCTAAACTTAAAATAGTTTCTATTGGTCATTCATTGCTTTGCACACTTGAACCACACACCTTTCCTCATATTAAACTCAACCACATACTTTATGTTCTTGAAATAACTAAGAATCTGACTAGTGTCTCAAAACTGTTGTATGATAATGATGTTTGTATTGAATTCAATGAATTATTTTGTGTTGTTAAGAATGAGAGAAAGGGGAGTGTTCTTATGAAAGGAATGGCTAAAGATGGATTGTACAAGCTGATGTGTTTGCCTCTTAATTGCAGTTAAGCCAAGTCAATTCTTTCGTCAGCCACTATCAGTTCAAGTTTATTCTTAGTAAATAAAACTCACAGACCAGAGTCTATGCTTTCAGTAAACTGTAGTGAAAAATGTACAAGTAGCAAAGTGCTAGACCTGTGGCACTTGAGACTAGGTCATCCTAATGTTATTGTACTTAGGAAAACTTTGTCAGCTTGTAACATTTCTATTGGAAATAAAAAGTCTGATTTGTCTTTCTGCAAAGCATGTCAATACGGAAAACAGCATAGATTGCCATTCAAAAGCAGTGAAACAAAAACAAAACATGCTCTGGAAATTATTCACAGTGACCTTTGGGGTCCTGCTTCTACAATTTCAAACCAAGGGTTCAGATAATACATAGCTTTTATTGATGACAAAACAAGCTACACCTGAATTTATGGTTTAACACACAAGTCTCAAGCACTTACAGCCTTTATTACCTTTAAAAACCAAATTGAAAAAGGCCTAGAACTGGAAATAAAGGCCTTGCAATGTGATATGGGGGTGAATACAAAGCCTTTGAAACCTATTTCAAGCAAGAAAGAATATCCTTAAGATATTCTTGCCCATGCACTCACCACCAAAATGGAAAGGTTGAAATGAAGCATAAGCATCTTGTAGAATCTAGGTTAGCTCTTCTTTCTCAAGCCAACTTACCTTTAAAGTTCTGGTGGGAAGCCTTCTCAAATGCAGCTTACCTTATAAACAGAACAAGTACACCTGTCCTCAGTGACAAAACACCTTTTGAATCTCTTTATTCAAAGAAACCAAATTATTCCATTATAAAGATTTTTGGATATGAGTGTTATCCCTTTCTAAGACCTTACAATAATCATAAGTTTAGCTTTCACACTTCAAAGTGTGTAAAATTGGGGTTTAGTCATTCACATAAAGAGTGCATGTGTCTTAGCTCCAATGGCAGAATATACATTACAGCACATGTAAACTTTAATGAAAACTCTTTTCCTTTCCAAACAGATCCAGAGTTCATGTGTACCGAACCAAAACAGTCAGTGGAACTCACAAATACCTTTAGTAAATTCCTCACCGTGTCTTTTCCTTCCGAGAGTCATAATCTTGAGGTAACAGCAGCTGGTGTAATTTCATCTGACAACCAAAATTTGGAAATTACTCCTCCTAATGATCTGTGTTCTGATAATAACAATGAGATCACTTGTCCAGTGATCAACAATGATTCAAATGCACAGTCTAACACCAAAAACACTTCAAACTATTCTAACACTTCTGGAAATAATCATCTCTAAAATCAATCTTTTGAAATGCCTCAATTCACACCTCAATTAAAACCCTCACATCCCATGATAACCAGAGCTAAGGCTGGAATTTTCAAACCAAAAGTTTTCAACACAGAAAAAGCCTTATCTCTAGACACACCCTCAAGTGTTACTGAAGCTCTGAATAATCAAAACTGGAAACTAGCTATGCAAGATGAATTTAATGCTTTAATCAACAATCAGACTTGGTGCTTAGTTCCCCCAGAACAAAATATAAATCTGGTGGGGAACAAGTAGATATTTAGAGTTAAGCAAAATTCTGATGGGTCAATAAGCAGATACAAAGCCAGGCTAGTGGTAAACAGATTCTTACAAACTGAGGGAGTGGATTATCAAGAAACTTTTAGTCCAGTAGTTAAGGCTGTAACCATAAGGATTGTTTTAAACCTTACTGTTGTACATGACTGGAAACTTAGACAAGTTGACTTCAATAATGCATTTCTAAATGGGGAGTTAACTGAAACTGTGTATATGCCTCAACCAGAAGGGTTTATAAATCCAGATTATTCAAGACATATCTGCAAGTTGAAGAAAGCTCTCTATGGGCTAAAACAAGCTCCTAGAGCTTGGTTTAACAAATTGAAGTCAGTGTTGGAGTCATGGAGTTTTTGCAGAGCAAAGTCAGATACTTCTTTGTTCTTCAAACATAATGGAAAGGATGCGATTATTCTACTGATTTATGTTGATGATATTATAGTCTTTGGAAGCAATAACATTGAGATTGAACAATTAGTTCAGGACTTAGGTAATACTTTTGCTCTCAAGGATTTAGGACAGTTAAATTTCTTTCTTGGTATTGAGGTAACAAGAAATGAAAATACCCTAGTGCTATCTCAAACCAAATATCTAAAGGAGTTACTTGCAAAGTTAAAGGTTGACTTATAGAACTGTAATGGAGCTGATACCCCACTTGCAACAACTGACAAGTTGAGTAAGTTTATGGGAACTAAGTGTTCTGATCCTACTTAGTATTGCAGAGCTATTAAAGGACTTTAATATGCTGTATTTACCAAGCCTGAAATTGCTTATGCAATGAACAAGCTAAGTTAATTTATGGAAAATCCCCTGCAGCCTCATTGGTTAGCTTGTAAACGAGTCCTAAGGTATTTGAAAGAAACTATTGACTATGGTTTAAGTTTCAGGAAGACAGACTCTTTTGATTTGATAGCTTATTCCGGTGCTAATTGGGGTAGTGATCCTGATGGCAGAAGATCTACTAGTGGTTATTGCATTTATTTAGGTGATAATTTGGTTAGCTGGAGCTCAAAGAAACAAAGTGTAGTGTCAAAGTCATCGGCAGAATCTGAGTATAGAGCCATGGCGTTAGCATGCGCAGAGATAACTTGGATTTGCTCTGTTCTCAAAGAAATAAATGTAAAGCTCAGCTGCACTCCATTATTATTGAGTGACAGTACTAGCGCAGCAGCAATTGCCACAAATCCAGTTTTACATTCCAAAACGAAACACATAGAAATTGACATTCACTTTGTAAGAGACATGGTTGAGAAGGAAGAAGTAGAAGTTTCATTTGTCTTAAGCAATGATCAAATTGCTGATGTGTTAACCAAGCCACTTATCCCAAGTTCAGCTTCTTCAGAGACAAACTTAAAGTCTCTTCCAGAGATTTAAGTTTGAGAAGAAATGTTGAAATATTGAATGAAGTTGAACTTGACTCAAGCCATGTGGGAGTATTTGCTGGAGCATACTTGCTGACCAAGGATGCTGCTCACACGAGTAATGAGTTGATAAGCACACGCGACAAGCTAGAAGATTCTAGCTGGCAAAATAGCTATACAGAGATTCCTATGACCTTGCATGATGGAATTAGTTAGTTATAGTTGTACGGTTGTAATCAAACCTGATAGCATGCATTTCGTGTGTTTTGTAAATTCATGAATAAGCTGGATGCTGGGCTAAGTATAAATGCAAACAAGTTCATTATAATCAGTTAGTTTTTGAGCTTAATAAAATAGCAAAGATTCAGCTTCTCTTTTCTCTCTTCAAATCTCAAGAATTCAAAGTACTGAAAATATTACTCGTCCTTGGTATTCTGGTAAGAACCTGTCTCTTCCTGATGGTGGTGGCTGATTTCTCCTATGCAGTCGTCGTAAGTGTTGCTAACCAACTCTCTCTTCCGGATGGGTGATCTACTTTGCTTTCATCAAACAAGGCCCGTGACCGATCCCGCTCCAAGTACGAACTGACTCATTTAGTTCGGACCCATACATACAGGTAGTGTCGAAACTGGAAACTTATTTTAATTTTAAAATAATTAACCTTTCAAAAAAAATAGTTATTGGGACTATATGAACTTTCAAGGGGTTAACAAGAATATGAATCTTTGCCGACGTTCGCATCAATTCTTTTACACTGCTGTAAAGGAACTTTACAATACTGTAAAGCTTAACAGTACAATACTGTAAAAGATTCTGTACGGCACATTATAGTAACATTGAAGAAGGATATATAGTGTTATAAATTGACCGTTGAAGTTAAACTTTGCTGTAAGTTGCTTATAAATGGCAAGCAAGCAGAAACCAGAAACTTTCCATAAATGATCTAAAACTTGATGGAATGAATACAAGCTTGCGTTTATTTATATACACTGGAGAAAGAAAAAAAAAGCTAGCATAGAGGGTAACAGAGTAATTATACAAATAACTAATTCATGAGCTCATCCAATCATTTTAAGCTTCTAGAAACGTCTCAGCTGCATGCACATGTTCTGGAAATCTTCTGCATATCCATTTTGCCAACGTAGCAAATCCATCCCATCTTCAGCATTTCCATATTGCGGTTGACTACAGCTGAGGTGGCATGCCAGCTTGTCATTTGAGTCAGCTGTTGGCTCTTTATAATCTTGATTTTCAACACCCTCTCTCAAACACAAGGTCTTATCAATGACATTAAGTTTGCTTCTGAAACGACTGAGTTTATGATGTGGCAGGGGCTTAGTTAGAGCATCTGCAGTTTGATCCTAGACAGCAACACTGGATAACATGCAAAAGGATACTAAGATACCTCAAAAGTACAATGAACATGTGTTTAAGATTCAGAAAGTCAGAGTATTTTGATATCACTGCCTATACTGATACAGATTGGGCAAGTGATCCTGATGATAGGTGGTCCATCAGTGGCTATTGTGTGTATTTGGGTGATAATCTGGTGGCGTGGAGCTCAAGGAAACAAGGTGTAGTTGCTAGATCTACTGCAGAGTCTAAATACAGAGCCATGGCTCTGTGCAGTGCTGAAATTGCTTGGATTAGTTCATTGCTTAGTGAGCTGAAATTGAAAGTTGAAAGAGTTCCAGTGATTCTGAGTGACAGTATTAGTGCAGCAGCCATAGCTGCTAATCCTGTTGAAAATCAAGATTATGAAGAGCCAACAGCTGACTTAATGACAAGCTGGCATGCCACCTTAGCTGTAGTCAACCGCAATATGGAAATGCTGAAGATGGGATGGATTTGCTACGCTGGCAAAATGGATATGCAGAAGATTTCCAGAACATGTGCATGCAATTGAGACGTTTCTAGAAGCTTAAAATGATTGGATGAGCTCATGAATTAGTTATTTGAATAATTACTCTGTTACCCTCTATGCTAGCTGTTTTTTGTCTTTCTCCAGTGTATATAAACAAACGCAAGCTTGTATTCATTCCAATAAGTTTTAGATCATTTATGGAAAGTTTCTGATTTCTGTTTGCTTGCCATTTATAAGCAACTTACAGCAAAGTTTAAATTGGTATCAGAGCCACAGTTTGAGCTATGGCAAGCAGCAGCAGTAATACACAAACGAATGCAAATCAGTCACAAATCAATCCAAATGATCAAGAAGAAAACTTGAATCAAAATCAAAACTTAGGACAAAATGTTGTTAACTCAACAGTAATTAATCAACCCTCCACACAACATATCAACAACAACACATACATCTTCACAACTCCTATTAAGCTTACACAAAACAATTTTATGCTCTGGAGATCACAAGTGATTTCCAGCATCAGGGCTAATGAGCTTGAAGGTTTTGTTGATGGTAGCCATACTTGTCCTCCTAGGTTCTTCACAAATCCAGGACCAAATGGAACTGTCATAAACACACTTAACCATGAATACCAAATCTGGCAAAAGCAAGATCACATTTTGCTAAGTTGGTTGCTGTCCTCCTTGAGTGAGAGAGTGTTGGGCACAGTAGTTGATTGTTATACCTCAGGTGAAGTTTGGACAACCCTTGCTAATCAGTTTGGTGCTAAAACTAGAGCTAGGATACTACACCTTAGAACTCAAATTCAAACAACCAAAAATGGCTCACTCACCATTCATGATTACTACTCCAAAATGAAATCAATGCTAAATCAACTTAGAGCTGTTGGGAATAATATGACTGATGATGACTTTGTCATATGTGTGCTGGCTGGACTTGGCCCAAAATATGACTCAATAGTCACAAATATAAGCTCCATGCCAGAGAGTCCTTTAGTTTCTGAAGTATATGGAATGCTGCTCAGTCAGGAGAATAGAACTGAGCAAAACTTAAGCTCAGGAGCTATTGAGGCTAATTACACACAGATGAGAAATGGGAGAAGATACTGGGGCAACAATGACAGATCTGGAAACCAGTATCAGCCTGGAATAGTCTTCAGAAACCCTGGCAGTGGAGTTGGAAATAACCAGGGAAGTCAAAACCCTTAGGATAAGGGAAAGGGAAAAGCTATGGCAAATGATGACAGTTTAGACTCAAAAGGACCTTGCCAAATTTGCTTAAAAATAGGGCATACGGCTGCTGAATGCTGGCACAGGTTCAAGAAGAGTTTTGTGCCACAGCCCAACAGAAGAAGGGAGACAAGAGGGGCATATGTAGCCTCAACTGATGGCCCTAGCAATGGAGCCTGGTACCTTGACAGTGGTGCCACCAACCATGTCACAAATGCACTTGGAAACATCAGCATGAATTCTGAGTATCATGGTAATGACCAACTTGCTGTTGGAAATGGTAAGAAACTCTTCATTTCTCATATTGGCTGCTCTGTTCTGCCCACTTGTGATCCACACAAACACATTGCACTAAATAGTATCCTATATGTTCTTGACATTACAAAAAACCTCATCAACATATCTAAGTTATTACATGATAATGAGATTAATGTCGAATTTTACAAATCTGTTTGTTTTGTCAAGGACAAGAAGCAAGGGAAAATCCTAATGAAAGGAGTGGCTAGAGATGGGTTGTATGAACTGCTGTGCTTACCTGCTCACTTGGGCAAAAGCAAACCTTCAAATGCTATCTGTTTATCTGCATCTTCAGTGTCTGAGTCAATAAGACCCATTAGTGATCCTGTGTCTATGTTATCCTTTAGCTCAAATGGTGATGAGTCTGCTAGTGTCAGTAATTCCAGTACTGCTGATAAGTCAGGCGGCAATATTTCAAAAACTACAGAAGAGATTGACATGTGGCATCTTAGGCTAGGACATCCTAATGTTGTTGCTTTGAAAAATAACCTTTTGGCTTGTAATCAGTTAAAGAAAAATAAAATTGTCATTCCTTCATTTTGTTGTGCTTGTCAATATGGAAAACAATCAAAACAGCACTTTAAGAACACTGAGACAAAAACCAAAATAGCCTTGGAATTGATCCACACAGACCTATGGGGACCAACACCAATTCCCTCAACCAAAGGACACAGATATTATATATGTTTTGTTGATGACAAAACCAGATACACATGACTATTTCCCATAACAACAAAATCTCAGGCCTTTGACACATTCATCACATTCCAAAAACAAATAGAGAATCAACTGAATTTAAAGATCAAAACTCTATAAACAGACATGGGGGGAGAGTTTAGAATCTTTGAACTATATCTTAAAAGAGAGGGAATAAATCTAAGACACTCTTGCCTTTACCTACATGAGCAAAATGGAAAAATTGAGAGGAAACACAGGCACATTATAGAACTGGTCTTACATTGCTGGCTCAAGTAAAAATGCCACTAAAATACTGGCAAGAAGCCTTCACACATGCTGTTTTTGTCATCAACAGACTGATATCACCTGTAACAGGAAACAAAACACCATTTGAGTTGCTGTACTTACTCAAACCAGACTACTCTCAAGTCAAAGTTTTTAGTTGTGAGTGTTTTCCCTACCTAAGACCCTACAACAAACATAAATTCGATTTTCATACCTCCAAATGCGTCTTGTTAGGAGTAAGCATTGCACATAAAGGATTTGTATGTATGAGTCAGTCTGGTAGGATCTATATTTCAGCTAGTGTTAAGTTTAATGAGAGTTCATTCCCTTTCTCAAATGATCCAAACTTCAAAAGGGAGTCTGTAAGTAAAAGTGATTTTGACATGCTTTCTGAAAGATTCCAGGTTATGTCCTTCTTTGTAAATGATTCTCACAGTCTCACACAACCAGCAGCTACATACAGCCACTCTCAAGATACTGCTGGAAGCATGGAACACACCCCAAATCTTGTTCAAGATGAAGCACAACAGACCTTGGATACTGACATCTTATCAGGTAAAAACTTATCTTATCAACCCTTATCACTTACTCCAGAAAATAGCCACAACCCATCACCAACCACAGAATTTAACACTCAAAACATTGGAAAACCAAAAGCCTGTCCATCACACCCTATGACAACAAGATCCAAGGCAGGAATTTTCAAGCCAAAACTATTTCAGACATTTATCCAATTACAGCCTTCTCTTCCCAACAACACCCCTGAAGCCTTAAAGAAACCAGAATGGAGAAAAGCAATGGAAGATGAATATAATGCTTTGATGAAAAACAAAACCTGGATCTTAATACCTAACAGCCCAAACTACAAGTTGGTTGGAAACAAGTGGGTGTACAGAGTCAAAGAAAATCCAGATGGCACCATTAACAAGTTCAAAGCCAGACTTGTTGCAAAGGGTTTTTTACAAACACCAGGTATTGATTTCAAGGAAACATTCAGTCCTGTGGTCAAGGCTGCAACAATCAGAATTGTTCTGACTTTAGCTGTGAATAATGATTGGAAGCTGAGGCAAGTGGATATCAATAATGCATTCTTGAATGGTGAGCTGACAGAAACTGTATACATGCCACAACCAGAGGGTTTTAAAGACAAAAATAAACCAAATCACATATGCAAGCTCAACAAGGCACTGTATGGACTAAGACAAGCTCCCAGAGCTTGGTTTGATAAACTGAAGAGTGCTTTACACTTTTGGAACTTTGAAAATTCCAAGTGTGATACCTCATTGTTTTTCAGAAAAACAAAGTCAGACATAACAATTATGCTCATCTATGTTGATGACATAATAATCACTGGCAGCAACTGTGAAGAGGTTAAAGAAGTGGTAGCTAAGCAAAACCTTTGCCTTAAAGGATCTTGGTGATCTGAATTTCTTTCTCGGGATACAAGTAGCCAGAATTCATAACACCATTCAACTCTCCCAGAAAAAATACATTCAAGATCTGTTAACTAGAACAGAAATGGCTGACTGCAAAGGAATAGAGACTCCTTTTAGCACCTTTGAGAAGCTGAGAAGAAATGACGGAGCAAGATTTCATGACCCTACACTCTATAGAAGTGTTATAGGAAGCCTACAATATGCAGTGCTTACAAGACATAAGCTTGCCTTCTCTGTCAATAAACTCAGCCAGTACATGTCTGATCCTAGACAGCAACACTAGATAGCATGCAAATGGATACTAAGATACCTCAAAAGCACAATGAACATGTGTTTAAGATTCAGAAAGTCAGAGTATTTTGATATCACTGCCTATACTGATGCAGATTGGGCAAGTGATCCTGATGATAGAAGGTCCATCAGTGGCTATTGTGTGTATTTGGGTGATAATCTGGTGGCGTGGAGCTCAAGGAAACAAGGTGTGGTTGCTAGATCTACTACAGAGTCTGAATACAGAGCCATGGCTCTGTGCAGTGCTGAAATTGCTTGGATTAGTTCATTGCTTAGTGAGTTGAAATTGAAAGTTAAAGAGTTCCAGTGATTCTGAGTGACAGTTCCAGTGCAGCAGCCATAGCTGCTAATCCTGTCTACCATTTGAAAACTAAGCATTTTGAAATTGATCTTCATTTTATCAGAGACAAAGTTATGAAGGGTGAAATAGAGATAAGCTATATTGCTAGTAAGGATCAAACTGCAGATGCTCTAACTAAGCCCTTGCCACATCATAAACTTAGTCATTTCAGAAGCAAACTCAATGTCATTGATAAGACCTTGTGTTTGAGAGAGGGTGTTGAAAATCAAGATTATGAAGAGCCAACAGCTGACTCAAATGACAAGCTGGCATGCCACCTCAGTTGTAGTCAACCGCAATATGGAAATGCTAAAGATGGGATGGATTTGCTACGCTGGCAAAATGGATATGCAAAAGATTTCCAAAACATGTGCATGCAATTGAGACGTTTCTAGAAGCTTAAAATGATTGGATGAGCTCATGAATTAGTTATTTGAATAATTACTCTGTTACCTTCTATGCTAGCTGTTTTTTGTCTTTCTCCAGTGTATATAAACAAACGCAAGCTTGTATTCATTCCATCAAGTTTTAGATCATTTATGGAAAGTTTCTGATTTCTGCTTGCTTGCCATTTATAAGCAACTTACAGCAAAGTTTAACTATTCATATATATGCTTTGTAAGAGTGCGGATATTAGCACCTAAGACTCATTAATATAAACGTTACTGGGAAATCGAAACTATCTTTACCTTAAACTCATGAATATTACTTCTTTTGTTGCTTATATTTTGTTATAGTTCATGAGAAATTATCTAAATTAGCTTCGCCTTTGCATGCAGGTTCCAATGATAAGCACTTCAACTGTGTCCGCCTAGCACAGGATGATGAAGGAAAAGTTGGAGTTTCACTCTCCAAAGGAGTAATGTTTGTAGCTGGGGATGCATTAAAGACAACCATTACCACTTTGGGCCCTTAGGACTGAAGCACAATTTAACACTGTTGTAATTGTTGTATTTCTTCCTTTTGTTCTTGGCTAAGTGAAATTATATTTCTTAATGGACTCACATTCAGCGTGTTTTCCCGCTCTCTCCCTCTTCACGACATGTCAGTATGATCTGATATGAAGATGTATCAAATAAACAATATACAGCTATTATCTTCTTTTCAGTATGGATATTATGACTGCTGTTATTAATATAGCCTTTACAGTGTTCTTGTGCTCGCTGATGGTACTCTTTTTGTCATATGGCAGAATTTCATGGCTGGGTGGGTCTGCAGACAAAGGTTATAATCCATATGCATCAATGTATAGACCATCCCTTTCTAATCCAGCGCATGCAGGTCATGCTGGAGGCTGCGGCTCATTCTGTGGCTCGAACTACGGTTATTAAGCAGGCAATGTAGAGTTAAATTTTCATCATCGAGACCTAAATTTTTAGAAACTGTAGCTGATAAATTATTGAAGTTCTCTGCTTAATAAGAGTTTGATGTTGTACTCTGCTCTGTCGAACTATCCTGAACACTCTGTGGGCTATCACGTGAGCCAGAGAATATTTTGGTTACTAGTTAACTCTAGTTCATTGTTGCTTCACATTCCTTTGTCCTTCCAACAGCATTTTGTGAATTGCCTTGTTCTTACGAGAGTGCTAGTGGCTACTGTAACTCTGCTTTTAATTCAAAGTCACTGTGTCTTGAGTTCTGCTTCACTATATTTTTGCAGGTAGGGTGTGTGAATTGTCATGAGCGTTTCATTGCAAATTTCGTCAAGAAAGATCATTAAATTAAACATCGATAGCACTAAAATCACTTATCATCGGCACGCATAGAACTCGTGGCAAATCTCCAATTAGAATGTAAAGAATTGGGGAATCATCATTCATGTACTCAAAGCATTTACAAATACGAATTTTTGGAATTCTGTGTATGAATAATAAATATGAGTGTTTAAGATTAAACCGTAAGTCAATTCAGGAATGAGAATTCCATTCCCAACTCTCCATGGGAATCAAATTCCCATTCCTTATTCTCAAATTGTATCCCTTTATATGAAGCCACTTACACGAGTTCTATTATCAAATTGCAAAGCCCTTGAAACCTGACCATCAACGGACTTCACAAAACAAGCCGTCATGAATTAGCCATTTGCCGTCGCTCTGCTCGCGTTTCCAGCGCCACCTGTCGTCGTCGCCTCCGCGCCGTCGATCTGCTCTTGACACACTTCCGTCTCAGCCGATTGAAAGGTTTGTTTTATTTTACTTAATTTTTGTTTTGACTCTCTTTGTGCTTCAAGTTCTCTGTGTTTCATGTTGTTTTGCTTCTCAGTTTAGTTTGTGTGATTATTCTTTATCCCAAAAAGTTTTATCTGGATGTTAATAAATATAAGTGGGCATGATTTATTGGTGAGGATTGGAATAGTAAATTGTAAAATTTAAAGTGGATAATGAGAAATAAACTGATTTGAGGCTGTTCATTGTAGAGATAACCCATCCTAAAAGAAAAATACAGTTTATTTTTAGCTAGAGTATTGCTCCAGATTTAAAATACAGTTCTTAGCCACTAATTTCTTTTTATTATGTTAAAAGGTCAAAACCCTTATCCCTCTTTGCACTTTCACGGTTTCAGAAAAATAAAAAGGGAGAGGAGAAAATATTTTCATTGAAATGAAGAAGAAGAGGGGGAAAAAAAAGGGTGCTGTTTTCTTTTAATTTTGGAATAAGTTTGCTTGCGGCCTTTTTACCTTGTTTTTGGTTGGCTTTGCTTGTGTAAGAGGGAGGCTAAACGTCTTGAGGTATTGTTTGTTTAATCCATGAGTATGCTCTGTTTTGCCGGTTAGTTGATTGATAATTATTGGCACAGGTTTAACTCTTGAAATTAATGAGAATATGTTTTTAGTAATCCTGAGATGCTGTGAGCAGTGTGGATATTATACTGAATATCTTTTGATTTAGCTGGAATCATGTGAAATTAATTTTATGATTTTAAAATAGATTTCCTGAGCTTTTCGCTGATATGTTTCACGTTAAAAAATTCTTAAAGCATGAATTGTTATGATTTTTTGAAGTTGCAATACTGGTGCTGGAAAATTTCAATTTTCAGCAGTTGCCCTCACTTATACAATTTATTTGGTAAACCAAATAGCTTCCATAAATTATAGGAAATTTTATTTCAATATGTCTACATGTCTATTTTCTGTATATTGTATTTCGTTATTTTTAACCTTTTAGAAAAAAATAAAAATAGTAATGTTTGGTGCTGCAGTTTCTGAAGACTGTTTTTTCAGAATTTCAGAAGCTCAAAAATGGGAGTCAGTTTGGGTTACTTTGTGACAAAAATGGGAGACCAAACATGCAGGGCCATTAGTAGGGAAATGCTCGAACCTGGTGATCACATTTGCACTGAAAGGTGGAATGGTCTCTACTATCATCATGGTCAGCTTACTTTTAGTATTCATTGAGAAGTCTAATGTCTGTATGTATTGCAACTTTTCCTGCTTATGCGCAGTGCTGATGCTGAATCTCGCATTTCCTCTTTTTCGTGTACAGGAATATTTGTGGGCGATGACTTGGTAATTCATGTCAATGGACCCAGGAAAAGAAGTGCAAATTTATCAACGAAAATGAAATCTAGCTCGTCTGCATCAAGTGTATACCATGCTACATGCCAAAACAACGAGTGCCAGAAAGGGTTTAATGGTGGAACCATCAAAACGTGTCTTGATTGCTTCTTGGATGGCCACTCATTGTATGCCTATGATTATGAGTGTAGCATTGTACGTTGGTATGTCAAACAGAAGGGTGGTTGTATAAAGTCACCGGAGGAAGTTATTGAATTTGCCACTAGCAAACTACAAAGGAAAGATTTTTGTGCTGGCTACGATCCACTGCTAAGCAACTGTGAGCATTTTGCCACCTTGTGTAAAACAGGCTTGGCCTTTAGCATGCAATCAATAAGCGTAATGGCTAAGACTGTTGCTTTCCTTATATAGAGCGCCATATTTTCTGCTGCGTTGTTCAATAAATCATTAGCTGCTTATCATGTAATGTAATCTCGACGATCTTCTGAAAAAAAAAAAAACGACGTGCGTAGGTTGAATATGTTTTACAATTTAGTAAAAACCTTTTGTTATTTTGGAATTATTATTTTGTCTGTAATATTATTTTGGAGTTATTATTTTAGTAATAAAACGTTTCACTGGAAAGTATGTTACTGGGTATTTCATTACTTTTTAGAGTTCAAATATTCGACCCGAGTACAAATGACTTTCCTGATGAAGGTGTTTGATGAAGTGAACTAAATGCTTGATGAATTGACACAGTGAAGCAGCTCCTGACAAGCACCTGACTAGACAAGTGACGTGTAACCTGATATGGCAGACGTGGCAAGTGACTCAGCAAAGTACCGATAATGCCAATGAGCAGTGAGGATAAGATCAACAGTTCAACGGAGATAAAAATGCAGCCGTGTGGTTGAAACATCTTGGCCAGTTTTTTAAACACTCTTGTTTATTCAATCAGATTAATGATAACAATCAAATAAAAGTATAAACATTATCTCAAGTCTAAAGAAACATCATACCCACATCAACCATCCATATGAATCAGCCTAGTAGACTGTCATAGCTACTTTCAAGAATGACATGTCAAACCCCAAAATCTCACTGGAAATAGTTACACTCTCACAAAGAAATTAAACCCAATTAAAATAGTCACTCCAATGAATGGTAATTGAGAGAAAATAATCAAGAAATGATTTCACATGCTCTCAGCAAAATGAAAGAAATATGCCATCGACTTAGAAATAATACGATTTCAAGTCAAATAAAAATGCTAGTCAACCCAATTTATTTATTTATTTATTTTTTCATGCATCACTACATCTTTTTAGCCCATATAACTAGCTTTTACTTCATATTAGAGTTCCCTAAAATCAAGAAGGACTTTTATTAGGACACAACGTAGGCTAGGTACATAACTAACAAAGAAGAAAAATAGGAAAAATAAAGTGTATGTTTGAGAAAAATACAGAGGAATTTTTTTTGGAAGTTGCAAGGTGAATTTCACCTATTATTATTTTTTTAAACAACAATTTATTTTTTTTCTCTTTTTTTAAGAAACAACAAATTTTTTTTTAACTAGACGTAACTTCACTATACAAAATGTTTATTTACATTTTCCTCAAACATAAATAAGTGATGGATCTTGTAAAATATTGGGTAATACTCCAAATTGGAGTGGGTCAAGATGATAAGTTGACAAAGAAAATGTTTTTTTTAAAAGCTCAAAAGGGCTAACTATGGATATTTGATAAAAGGGATGGCTAGAAATGGTCAAACAGATCAAAGATGACATTTCCATAATCTTTTAGGGCTCTAAATAATCTTTCATATCTACTAATTAGATGGGCCTCCAAATGTAGCAACAATCATTTTTTTTTAATTTTCAATTTTTTTAGGGTTAACTCAAAAGAAATCTAGAGATCGTGTATACAATAATAAACAACTAAGCTGTATAAAGAATGGGCAAAAGGGTTACTCTCCAAGAAAAATTATAGGCTCAAAAACTCACTTGATATTTATTATGACATGTTCATTCCTTCAAGCAATTCATATTTGTCTCCGACATCAACATGTGAAGTAGCAAACATAGTGTAACATCACTTCAGACCAAAGATAATACAAATATTAAAATTTGAAATTAATCATGTCATCCAATGTTAAAACAAATCACACAATTTTTTTTTAACAACGTCCTACCCCCCAACCGATTCTAAACATGAAAGGAAAATATACATACAGAAATGTGAAAATGATGCAGAAAAACTAATTCGAAAATGATAGAAATTGATTTTTTTAAACTTAAGAAGATGCGTTTCTAGAGGCACTACACTCCACATTCAGCCATCTTTGAAAAACAAAATTTTAAAAATGTATATTTATAAAGGAGAAATTAAAATGAAGAAAAAAATGAACATCAAAACATAATAAAGAAATTTTTTTTGAATTTTTTAATTTTTTTTCAAACGATGAAGATGCGTTTCTAAAGTCACTACACTCCATATTCAGTCATCTTCAACATAAAAAGTTAGCAACAGTTAGTTTCTACAATAAAAATTAGTAAAAACTTAACTAAGATTCCACAATTGTCAACTATTCCCTTCCCCCAATTAGAACGAAATATTGTCCTCAATGTTTTAAAAGAAAGAGGTAGAATTTAGAAGAAATCACCTGGGTGGTGCAACACAGAAAAAAATATTTACAGGCGGAGAGTTAAATCTAATTTTTACTTCTTACTGTGGCTACTGTTACCGTCATCATTTGAACGCTCTAACACAAAGCTCCAGGGGTTTGGCTCTGGTTTATGAGCTAGTTGATATGCTTGTGACATATCAACTAGCTCATTAGCAGTGTGAGCACAAATAAAAAGTTTTTTCGCACTGGAAGGAATAAAGTAGTTTTTTATTGCATGGTTAAGAAATGCGATAAAGTTATCAAAAAATTATTGACATTTAACAAACCGATGGGTTTCTGGTGAATGTACAGATGGGCCCAAGATACTAGTGTGATAAGTGCCTCTAGTGTTGCA
The DNA here is from genome assembly GCA_029633175.1 of Citrus glauca. Classification (NCBI taxonomy): domain Eukaryota; kingdom Viridiplantae; phylum Streptophyta; class Magnoliopsida; order Sapindales; family Rutaceae; genus Citrus; species Citrus glauca. The sequence continues at coordinate 28,379,474 of JAQOOD010000008.1, forward strand.
AGATCTCCTGGAAGGAAAATAAAAGCATCGGCATGATTAAGCATTTCAGTTATTCGTTCTTGCATACCTGAGACAACTAACTCTTCTCCAGTCGGTGAGTCAGACAAACTGCTCAAAAGTTTTAGGACTTTTAGGATGATGCCTAACAATTGGCTTCCTTTGACAAAAGCAGCTTCTGAGACCAATTTTGATAACCCTCGGTTACCTCTTCCATACACCAAGTGTAATTTTCTCTCTGTTATGCTTCGACTAAGATCTATGGCTGCATCAAGGAACTCTTTATGTTTGCCATAGATAAATTCAGAAAGCACACAAATGTTCTTGAATTGTCTATTGGGAGTATCTATTGGGAGTAGCTGCCATTGGAATATTTAAGTAGTTGCGACTGTGGCTCACATCTTCCTTTGGTTTTACGTCCAGAAATGGCTTGAATGCCCTCTATAGGTCGAGGATATGCTTCCCATCCAGTTTTCTTATAAACTGGAAAACAAGGTCGTTTATAATCAGATTCCCGAGACTATATCGTGCATGCTCTTTCTGGAATAATGGCCATAACTGGAGAATCGCTCCTTGCACATATCCACTGGGATGCGTTTCAAGAGACAGAAGGATATCATCCAATGACTCTTTATTCAAGCCATCCCTAATGAATTTAATCTTATCTTCCCTGTTATCAGACACCATTCCTAAAGAACATGGGCTTTTATTGCAACTCATTCTGGCACACTTATGACAAGCAATAGAAATTCTTCGAGCTCGTCGTTTTCTTGCATAATTTCCTTTCCCAAACCAGGCATGTATGCAATAAATTTTGGAGGTAACTCACCCGCCAATCGTACTTTCGTCTCGATTAACCAATGGATATCAGCAGGTATGTTATTCCTCATGAGTAATTACATGCGTTCAGACCGAGCTTTATAGATCGTAAGGAGGGCATTCTGAGGAAGTGAAGTGAATCGCTTGTGAAGCTTCGCTAAAATCTCGGTTCTGTCCATTCCTTCGCCTTAGAATATCAGTTATTATGGGAAACTGAAGTAACCGACTTGATTGTCACGGAGTACCGTTATCCGCCACTTCACCGGGGTAGCAAACTAAAGCACACAAACAGAAAAATAAATTAAAACACACAAAGAAAATTAAAATCGTCCTCTTATTGAATTTACCTCAAGCTCCAACTGGATGTCGTAAACACTTCTCTCAATATCTCTGAGTTGGCATTCTAAACCCTTAACATAGTCTACTAACTCTGGTGGTTGTAGAGTCTAAATGCGATGTGTTTTACAAAATTGAATCTACCTTTTGAGATGAGTTTTGACACGTTGAAGTGATTTAAGAATGTTCAAGAGGAACGGTCTAAGTATGAGACTCATGATTAATAACGATAAGAGAAAACTTTATGGTAAAACAAACACACTTATATAAAAATAAATTTCAATTTAGCAAAAGAATGATAAAAATAAAGAAAAATCAAACCACCGAAAAGAAAAAACAATCAATTCAAATCTGGTGGGTCACTCAAATTTATTTCAGTGTCTTCTCCATGTGGTTGGTACTCTAGATCTGGCTTTAATCTTTGATCATTAACTTTAAATGTGATATTGTTCTTTGGATCCTTAATTTCAATTGCCCCATGTGGAAAAACAGTATGAACAATAAATGAGCCAGACCAACGAGAGCGTAACTTACCTGGGAATAGGTGCAAGCGAGAATTGAATAAAAGCATTTTCTGACCTGGAGTGAAAGATTTTCTCATAATTTTCTTGTCATGGAAGAGGTTCATTCGTTGCTTGTAAATATTGGAATTTTTATATGCATCATTGCGAATTTCTTCAAGTTCTGCCAGTTGTAATCTTCTTTCTGAGCTGGCTTGCTGCATGTCAGAATTGAATTTCTTGATGGCCCAATATGCACGATGCTCGAGTTCCACAGGTAGGTGGCAAGCTTTTCCATACACTAGCCTGTAGGGTGACATCCTAATTGGGGTCTTAAAAACCGTTCTATATGCCCATAATGCATCATCAAGTCTTAATGACCAATTTTTTCTGTTCGGCCTCACCGTCTTTTCTAATATGTACTTTATTTCTCGATTGGAGATGACTACTTGGCCACTGGTTTGCGGATGATATGGGGTTGCCACTTTGTGAGTGATTGGATATTTTATCAAAAGAGTTTTGAATGCTTTATTACAAAAGTAGGCACCACCATCATTGATTATTGCTCGAGGGAATCCAAAGCGCGAAACAATGTTGCTTTTTAAAAATCCTATCACCACCTTGTGATCATTGGTTCTACATAGAATTGCCTTTACCCATTTCGATACATAGTCAATAGCAACCAATATGTATTGATGGCTAAAAGAAGGAGGAAAGGGTCTCATGAAGTCGATACTCCATACGTCAAAAATCTCAACTACTAAAATTGAATTTAATGGCATCATGTTCCTTCTTGTAATGCTCTCCATTCATTGACACCTATCACATGAAGAGCAGAAAGTGTAAGCGTCTCGAAATATAGTTGGCCAATAGAAACCACATTGTAAAACTTTTGTAGCTATTTTCTTAGCACTAAAATGGCCTGTACAAGCTTGTTCATGGCAGAATGAAAGGATATTGTGAATTTCACTTTCTAGGACACATCGTCTGACAATTTGATCCGCAAAATACTTGAATAAATATGGGTCATCCCAAAAGAAATTTTTTATTTCTGCAAAGAATTTAACCTTGTCTTGCTTGGTCCAATGCTTTGAAAGTTGACATGTAACAAGATAATTAACTACATCAGCATACCAAGGTAATATTTCCACACTCATTAGTTATTCATCTGGAAATGACTCATTCAATGTTAATGGCTCTGTAATTGTGGCAAAATAGAGACGAGAGAGATGGTTTGCCACAACATTTTCTATGCCTTTCTTATCTTTGAATTCCAAGTCAAATTCCTGCAAAAGTAACACCCAACGAATTAGTCTAGCTTTTGCATCTTTCTTTGTGAGAAGATATTTAAGAGCAGCATGATTAGTGAACACAATTATTTTACAACCAATAAGATAAGATCGAAATTTTTCCAATGCAAAAACTACTGCTAGCATTTCTTTTTCAGTAGTTGAATAGTTCAACTGTGCATCATTCAATGTCATACTAGCATAATAAATAATATGGAGAATTTGATCAACTCTTTGTCCTAATATTGCTCCTACTGCATAATCAGATGCATCACACATAAGCTCAAATTGTAAGCTCTAGTTTGAGGGCTGAATGATGGGTGATGATATCAACAATTCCTTTAATTTTTCAAAAGCCACAAGACATGAATCATTAAAGATAAAAGGTACATCATTAGCAAGTAAATTGCATAAGGGTCTAGAAACTTTACTAAAATCTTTAATGAAACGTCTATAAAAACCAGCATGCCTAAGAAAAGATCTTACTTCTCTGACTGTTTTGGGTGGAGGAAGATTAGAAATGAGATCCACCTTGGCTTTGTCAACCTCAATACCTTTGCTCGAAATGATGTGATTGAGAATTCGATCAACTCTTTGTCCTAGTACTGCTCTTTGTCATACTAGCATAATAAATAATATGGAGAATTCGATCAACTCTTTGTCCTAATACTGCTCCTACTGCATAATCAGATGCATCACACATAAGCTCAAATGGTAAGCTCCAGTTTGGGGGCTGAATGATGGGTGATGATATCAACAATTCCTTTAATTTTTCAAAAGCCACAAGACATGAATCATTAAAGATAAAAGGTACATCCTTAGCAAGTAAATTGCATAAGGGTCTAGAAACTTTGCTAAAATCTTTAATGAAACGTCTATAAAAACTAGCATGCCTAAGGAAAGATCTTACTTCTCTGACTGTTTTGGGTGGAGGAAGATTAGAAATGAGATCCACCTTGGCTTTGTCAACCTCAATACCTTTGCTCGAAATGATGTGATTGAGAATTCGATCAACTCTTTGTCCTAATACTGCTCCTACTGCATAATCAGATGCATCACACATAAGCTCAAATGGTAAGCTCCAGTTTGGGGGCTGAATGATGGGTGATGATATCAACAATTCCTTTAATTTTTCAAAAGCCACAAGACATGAATCATTAAAGATAAAATGTACATCCTTAGCAAGTAAATTGCATAAGAGTCTAGAAACTTTACTAAAATCTTTAATGAAACGTCTATAAAAACCAGCATGCCCAAGGAAAGATCTTACTTCTCTGACTGTTTTGGGTGGAGGAAGATTAGAAATGAGATCCACTTTGGCTTTGTCAACCTCAATACTTTTGCTCGAAATGATGTGACTGAGAACAATACCTTATTTTACCATAAAATGACACTTCTCTCAATTTAAGACCAAGTTCTTTTCGATACATCTTTGTAGAACTAGTGTTAGATGATGTAAACATTGAACAAACGAGTTACCAAAGACAGAAAAATCATCCATAAAGTCCTTAAGGAATCGTTCAACCATATCAGAAAAAATGCTTAATATGCATCGTTGAAATGTAGCAGGTGCATTACATAATCCAAATGGCATCCTCCTATATGCAAAAGTGCCAAAAGGGAAAGTGAAAATGGTTTTCTCTTGATCTTTTGGTGCTATGGAAATCTGATTATATCCTGAGTAGCCATCTAAAAAGTAATAAAATTCATGGTTTGCTAATCTATCAAGCATTTGATCGATAAATGGTAAAGGAAAATGGTCTTTACGTGTGACAGAATTCAACTTTTTATAATCAATGCATACACGCCATCCTATAGTTACTCTAGTTGGTATCAATTCATTATCAGCATTGGTAACTACAGTGACTCCTGACTTTTTGGGGACTACTTGCACAGGACTGACCCATGAATTATCAGAAATGGGGTAAATGATACATGCATCTAATAGCTTAAGGACTTCAGTTCTAACCACTTCTTTCATATTAGGATTTAACCGATGTTGCATTTCCCTAGTAGATTTAGTATTTTCATCAAAGTGAATGTAATGCATACAGTCTACTGGGTTTATACCTTTGATGTCTGCTATGGTCCATCATAATGTTCCTTTGTGCTCTTTTAAAACATCCAACAACTTACCTTTTTGTTCGTCAATAAGGGATGCTGAGATGATTACCGATAGCGTACTTTCTTCCCTAAAAAATGCATATTCCAAAGTGTTGGGCAATGGTTTGAGCTCGAGTTTCGATGGTGATTCTGATGATGGGATGGGTTTCTTCTCTGATGGCGCTAGTTGTTCAATTCTTGGCTTCCATTTATTAGTGTCCATAGATAGTGCTGAGTCAAGTAGGGCGTTGACTTCATCGACCGATCTGTCAATATCAAAATCCAAACCAAAGTGAGTTAAACATATTTGTAAAGGATCATCACTAAGGTTTGAAACAAAAGTGTCATCAACTAATGCTTCAATTAAATCCACATCAACAATTTCATCATTTGCATTGTGAGGTTGTTTGGCAATGTTGAAGATGTTAAGCTCCATAGACATGTTGCCGAAGGACAACTGCATATTTCCAGTCCTACATTGAATGTGAGCATCTGCAGTTGCTAAGAAAGGTCGGCCTAGAATAATGGGGATGTGCTTCATTGAATCCTGTATTGGTTGAGTGTCAATTACAATTAAATCAACATGAAAATAAAACTTGTCTACCTAGATAAGCACGTCCTCCACAATACCACGAGATTTTTTTGTGTACCGATCTGTAAGTTGTAACACCACTAGAGTTGGGTGTAATTCTCCAAGTCCAAGTTTCACGAAAATTGAATAAGGTAACAAATTTACACTAGCTCCTAAATCCAACAAAGCATTCTCAATTGTGTGGTTCCCTATGCTACATGAGATAGTGGGGGAGCCTGGGTCTTTGCATTTTAGAGGAATTTTATGTTGGAGTATAGAACTAACGTTTTCTGTTAAAAATGCCTTCTTTTGAACATGCATGTTTTTCTTTTTAGTACAAAAGTCTTTAAGAAACTTGGCATAAGATGAAACTTGTTTAATAGCATCAAGTAAAGAGATATTAACACTTACTTGTTTGAAGATTCCGAGAATCTCACCTGTGGATTTTCCCTTCTTTTCTTTAGCTAACCTCTGAGGAAATGGAGCTTTGGGAACATATTCTTGTGGGTTGGTTTCTTCTTTCTCCTCCGGTGATGAGTCCTCAACACTCACGGGTACAATTTGATTTTCTTTTGTCATTGGCATCTCCACTTTGTTGTCGATTTCTTTTCCTTTTCGCAAGGTCATGACGGCTTTAACCTCTCCATGTTGCTGTGGTGAACTGATACTTACTTCATGTACTCTTTTAGGGTTAGATACTTGTTGACTTGGAAATTTACCTTTCTCAACAGTCATTGCCAAGGTCTGAACTGAAGACTGATTGGGCTTGCGAGTTGAAGCCTGCTCTCAACTCATTTCGTAGTCCATCAATAATGCGATTTTGTTGCTTAATCATGGAGTGAGTAACATTCCTGAAATTCTGGAATGCATCCTCCTATGGTCTGGGTTGAGAGTAGTTCTGGTTCTAATTGAATGGTTTAAATGGGGGTTGAGAGGCTTGAGGATTTTGAGGAATCGGTGGAGCTGAAGCTGCTGGTCCATTATGTTGGAATCCTTTGACCATGAAAAATTAGGATGGTCTCTCCATCCACGGTTATATGTATTGGAGTATGGGTTGTAATTTGATGGTTTTCTCATTACTCCTATGGCATTGGCTTGATCTGAGTATGAGTCATGGTCATGTGGCTCTGTTGATTTAGCAGTCGATAACGATGCTATTTGTCGAGTAAGACCTTAAACCATCTCCTTGACTTCTTTGATTTCTGAAGTTGACTCGCCAATTTGAACCTCATTTACTCCCTTAATCCTTGACTTGTTGTGCAAATTTTATTGAACCCGCAAGCGCACGAATCTATTGTAGTATAGATTAATGGTGACGAGTGTCGATTCCACGAAGAGGTGGATTTTAATTATATATAGAATTAATTCTGTAAAAGGGTGGTTAGATCTGTGGTGTAAATGATTTGGACTATGCTAAAACTTAAATTAAAATGGCGAGAATAAATTCTAAAATTGGAATTGAAATGACAAGAATAAATTGAAGAGAATTCTATGGAAATGACGTACTTGGGTATCTGAATCCGTATAAACATGCATCATGGGCTAAATATTCCTTATTAATACCAATTAAATCATGAGGGAGGAATCCACACCTTATGAACTACGCTATAATAAATATGGTACTAAGGGCTTATCGTGCCAAATAATGATAGCTTTATACTATGGAGACGGTGAAACCAGGGCAGTACTAGACAAGATTACTATTATTTGTCAACGAAAAGTCAAAACATCCACAAAAACTAGAGGGGAAGAGAAAATAAATTTACCAAATAAAGCCCATGACACATGTTGAGACTTCACCTTCAACCCAAGCTTGAAAGAAAATTAACCACTCATAATTGAACTAGGGGCAAAATAGAAATTTATTAAAATATGTAGAAAATACAAGATAGAGAAGGAATTATAGAAAATAGATCCCAAAAATGGATTCAGAGGTGCCTAATTAGAGGGGAGACCCCCTTTTTATAAATACATCGAGTAAATTATGGCCACCGGATTAAAAACAGTTTGGACGCTCAGGATTGCGCCACATCATCAGTCAATAGTACAATCAATAGTACACGTGAACAATAACACGCTTTGAACAGTAAGCAGTTTGCACAGTAAATAATCCCACGTATTACATGTACCGTACGCGTATTGTTTGGTCCACTAATATGCTGCCACATCACCATCAACAGTACATAAGAATTTTAGTCCAACATGATCATGTCACGTCATCAGTCAATGCCACGTCATCGATCAATGTGAACAATAATGTAGACAATACTAGTTTTCCTTTTATGCTCCTCCTAAGGTTTTCGACCGTCCTGAGTTCAAAAGTGATGTCCGTTTTGCCATTTGATCTCTCATTTATTATGAAATGACTACGATGCCCCTAAAATACATAAAATACTTAATTAAAATAAAACACACATAATTAAATTACAAAAAGCTAAAACACATAAAAATAAGGATTGTTAGTAAGACTTGAAATGTAAAATGATAATTTTCTCCTTTAAAAATATGCATTTTCTAGCACACAACAGCCAGTAAGAATTGAACTGTGTATATACAATGAAATGAAGTAGAGCATTTTATTCTCTATCTCTGTTTTACTGTGCGTCTTTTAAAGATTTCAACTTAAATCCATATGATCAAATATGAAAACCATTACGCTCCTGCCAAAAGTAACTTGATGTCTATCAACCAAAACAACAAGACCCCTAACACGTTTGCAGTTTTGCACTAAGTTTGCGTGCTTGCCATCTTTTCTCTCATTTCTTTCTTTTTGAAAAGGGTCTTTATCTTAGCGTGTAATTAATGTATTAAAAATGGATTACATGTTAATACAAGTTTATTTTTTTGGATAACAATTGTTCGAAGACAAAAAATATTTTTCGTGTAGTGCAATTAACATACTTGATTGATTTACAGGATGGTTATGAACTAGGATTCAAAGTTAGACGAAGGCTCTAACACCGTGTTCATAAATATAAAAAAATTGCTTAACTTTCTAAACTATTAAGTAATAGTACCTATAAGTCTCTCGAGACTTGTCCGAGTGGTTTCATGTAGCTTTCTTTGGGCTTTGCCCTGGTAACAATTACAAGGGTGACTAAGAAGTAATAAGAGTTGAAACAATCATGGCTGACTGCTGGGTAGCTTGTGGCCAAGTCAGTATATATGAACGAATGCTCGTTCAACTTCTGTGGCTTTCTCAATCTTGTTTTGCAAGGTCTTCCCCATGGTATAGGCTTCGTCTAATGGCGATTAATCCACTCGATATTGTGGCATACAGCTGCATATGTAGGAGATTTATAGTTAATTAGGCACTTGTTATTATAATACAAAAAATTACGACAACCTTAAATTAGAGTTGCCTCTAAAACAAGCATACTTGCAAAATAGGATCTTCATCACATTTTTATGCTGGCCTTGTTCCTCAAATTCCACGAAAACATCCACTTCCTCAAAGGACTTCAACGTGGCAAATTGTAATTCATAATATTGCTTATATATATATGTGTGTGTGTGTGTGTGTGTGTGTGTGTGTGTGTGTGTGTGTGTGTGAATTAAGTAATTGCAAGAAGCAGAGGAGAGAAGAAAAAGAGCATAAAGAAGAAGAAGAACAAAGCCAAGGTTGCTACAACAGAGAGTTTACATGAATGGGTATTCATTTATACACCAAGGGTTGGCGACTAGTAAAGGAAGACTATTATGACGTAACGAAACATTCATCGTGCATTAATTTTTCTCCAACAGGCAGCCTAATAACTTGTTGCAACAGCCAACCTAATGGCTTGTAGGGACAAAGGAAGTTTATTGCAATGTATATGTGCTTCACAGAGCATTAGTAGCTAGTTCTATATGTAACAGAAGTTAGCTTGCATGACCTAACCATTATTCAATAATGAAAAATAGATTGTCCTTTTTAGAGGAATTGTACAATCATGTAGTAGTAAAATGTCTCTATTAAAACCAACAAAGTGTTGGCTCCATTGGCAATGGAGTCCTCTTAAGTGGCTTGACCGGGTTTGCTCCCCAGGTCGAGTCACAGAGAAGTCGCATTTGTTGGAAGAATCTGTGCCTCTCGGTTCGAGCAGGAACTTCTAGTTTGGGTTGTGGTACGGGCTTAAATGTGCCTTCTACAGTTGGGGCCTTCCCCATAATACCTCGTGGTCAAAACCAAAAAAATGTCTCTATTAAAGTCTTGGGAGGAGTCACATGCTATCATAATGTTTGAACAGGCAACTTGTTCAAATCTTTTTCCAAAGATTTGTACCATTGTATGATTTTTGCTAAAAAATAATGAAAAGATTTGTATGAGCAATTTTATGAGCATTTCAAGTAATATTTGTATGGTTGATAGATCTTCTTTTATTTACCTTTGTTTGATTCGGTATTTATGGTATAAGTCATTATTTAATGATTTTGAAACCACAAATGAAATACTATACCATAGTAATCATATTGTAGAGCATTGCACTTTTTCTATCACTCTTATATTACATGTACATTTCAACTAATTATGGTAATATTCGTGTACATGAAGTAAATGGTAAATGGATAACGAGTAATACTTTAAGTGCAGCAAAGATTTATTTTCACTATTAATTGGGCACATTTAGAAAAAAGTACAAATAATGAAAAGATTTTAAGTGAAATAAGAGTAGTAAAATTAAATCAAATGAGTTTTGTGTTAAATTAGAAATGGAATGGCCCAAGGTCTAACTCTACTAGTTAGTGGGTAATCTTATCAAAACCCTAAGTTTTGGACTCGAGTCTCATAAAGTATGTCCGTGTTTAATTCATAAGTTAAAAAATATCAGAAATGAAATATAATGAGTCAAACCAAACTATGTTAATTGCTAATTAAGTCAATCACCACACGAAGAGGACAATGATCCCACTTCTAATTTCTAGATCATCTATGCATATATTCACTGTTAGGTAATAGTTTATGGCATTACATGACATGACATGCATCACCATTATAAGAAAGATAAGAAATTAAATGATGTTTCGAATATGAAGCTCAAATTTAGAAAGAGATCGAAAGATGATGTCTGTCGGTCTGTGCTCTTAGAATTAACAAGTCCTTCGTATATTAACAACATGTCGGTTGGAATTATTCATGCCAAGAAAGAATGACATCCACTTAGTCTAAGGAAAATAAGTTAACTTTGGCTTTGCACTGCAAAATATAGTGCTTATAACATCTGCATGCCATGTGTGATGCAGCCTATTGATGCCTTAAGAAGCATGATGTTACCAAAAAGAGGATAAGTTAACCAAAGCAAGTTTAAATGCCATCTTCAATAGCTAGCTCGAGCACTGCCCTAACTCTTCAATGCCCTATAATAACTATTTCTATTTGATCTTTTCATTTAGAGAGAAAATGTCAATGTTAAAAAGCTAACTAACTAGCTTTTGGGAGCGTTAATGATCTTGATTGCCTTTGATATACGTAGCCTTAAATATAATGTTAGGTAATTAATATATAGATTAGTAGGTGGGTCGATTTGAACTTCTAACTAGCACATATCATAATGTCACTTCACATGAGTTTGTCTAACATTAATCTTTATGAAAATATAAGCTCGTGGATAAAGTTTCTTTCTGAACTATTAATGAAGCTCGGTCCTTTTCCCTAAAAAATTCGGTCCTTTTTCCTAAACCCTTATCCAGATCCAATCTATACGAGCTTTACATTTTTCGACCCATATTCGGACTTGACTTTTTTGCCAACCTATTCGCAAGCAAGAATTCTTTGTTTACTAAGTTGGGTACTTAATTTGTATCTTAACTGATATATTAGATAATGTGTATTGTCTCAAGCAATAGTTAATTATTAAACATAATCATTTCTAATTCAAATTGTAAAATATTGTTGGTGGCACATTAGTTGGAAAAATTAAGTATCAATATTCAATAAGCACATAATCACTAATTTTCATTTGAGAGGGTTCTCATTACGCCATGTGTCCTTAAATTTCAAAATAGAAGGAATGAAGTATAAGTAAAGTTCCAAAATATTCAAAATGATCAAACCCTACATTCCATAAACACTAGTTGGGTTCAGATCAGGAAATTTTGGAACTAATAAGGAGCTCGTGATGGGTATCATGAGGATCAAATTGGTGATTTGCACTATGAAAATTAGGGTTTAGGACAAAGTTCCACATCGAAGGGTTAATACTTAGAAGAGTTTTTTTTTTGGGGGGGTGTTAGAGTGCAATTTATGCACTAGTTTTGCATTGTTTACTTCCTTTAATATCGATGTTTTACACTTAATAATAGTGATTTACTTGTATTTTATTTTTGTAGGTACAATTCTATTGATTGGTGCTAAAATTGAGGTACGAGATGATGTTTGAGGATGATTGTTTTCCTGGAGAAATTATGAGCTTTAAAAGAACTTTGTTGATAAGGAGTGGGCGCGTGCTGTCAACTACAGACCTGCAGTTTTTAGTTTAAGGTGTTTTGTCTTTTTGGTTATTTTTGTAATTTCAAATTTAATATTTAGATAATATTTTAGATGTTAGTATTCTATTTTAAAAAGAACTCGAGAAGAGAGGAGGAGACGTGAAAAACAAAGGGGAAGAAAAAAGAAACCCTAAATTTAAATTTTTTTCTTCTCTCTATAAAGAACTAAACATATTATTCTGGTTGAAGGTTAACGAAGCTTTGATTCATCATTATTGTGAGATCTTTCTTATGCTTTAATTATTTTATTACTTTTTGGGTATTTGTTTATTCTCTAAATTATTATCATGATTATGTTTGTTAATTAGTAATTATCCATTATTTAATTATCAACTTTATCTATTGTCAGTTAAAGGATTCATCGTATGAAAATTTTAATGTTTGTGACAAATAGCATAGCAGTGCATTGTGTTATGAGAATAAAAAATCTAATTTAAATGAACCATCGTATGAGTTTGTTGATTAGGATTTGGGTCTCTTTGGTTTTTTAGGCTGTCAATTGATTAAATTTTATGATCGTATCCAGGGTTATCTATTGATTAGGGAAATAAACAATGGTCATATCTTGATTATCGACTAGTTAAGGAGAGATTGACTATTAGAGAGTCTCAGTAGCTATAATCGGTCTATTCATAAGTAATAATGATTTATATTTGAATCAATGATCAGTAGTTGAATCAAGCTGAGTTAATTCCTTTAACTAGAGCTTTTCCCAATTTAAATTACAATTTTAATTTGCATTCTTGTTATTTTAATTTGATTTTTATTATTGTCAACAATCCCCCTATTTTGCAATTTACATTTTAAAAATGATTTAAATAATTACCTATCTTTGTGGGTAGAACCCAGCTTAATTACTATACACAATTTATTTAGAGTAGGTATTTATTTTTGCTGACTTCGACAACCATCAAATTTTGGTGCCGTTTCCGGGGATTGGTGTCGTTTATTTAATCTTTTTTACGTTTTACTTGGTGTATGGTTCATTCTTCTTGTACAAGTACACTTTCGTTTGATCCTGAAATTGAGAAGACAACTCGCTAACTGAGACAGCAGATGAAGCGAACTAAGCAACGATCCTCGTCGCCTTTGTTTTCTGAAACATATATGGTGCCTGATAGATGATTTAGAAGAACAAGTGATGGATAGAGCTGCACCTGTAGAAAGAACTCTTAAAGAGTTAGCTGAACCAAACTTGAATCAGTAACCACTCTGCATTCAATTTGTAGACTTGGAGGTAAATTTTGAATTAAAGTCTGGTCTTATTCATTTGTTACCCAAGTTTCATGGTTTTGCAGGTGAAGATCCTTATAAACATCTCAAGGAGTTTCATATTGTGTGTTCAAGTATGAGGCCACAAGGCGTGGCTGAAAAGCATATTAAGCTGCGTGCTTTTCCTTTCTCTTTAGATGGACTAGCTAAAGACTGGTTGTACTACTTGCCTCCTAGATCGATTACAACGTGGAATGGTTTGAAGAAGTAGTTCAGTGAGAAGCACTTTCCTGCTTCAAGAGCTGTCGACATCAAAAAAGACATTTGTGGGATTAGACAACTTCCTGAGGAGATTTTGTATGAGTATTGGGAGTGATTTAAATAATTGTGTGCCAGCTGTCCTCAGCATCAGATTTCTGATCAACTTCTTATTCAATATTTTTACTAAGAACTATTATTGATGGATAGGAGTATGATAGATGCTGTTAGTGGAGGTGTGTTGGTGAACAAGACCCCTACTTAAGCAAGGGAGTTGATATCAAATATGGCTGCCAATGCACAACAATTTGGCAGCAGGCAAGATCCCATTTTAAGAAAGGTAAATGAGGTAAATATTTCTTTTATTGAACAACGTTTAAATAAACTTACTTTTCTTGTGAAAAAGTTTGTTGTAAGTAATATGCAACAGGTGAAGACTTGTGGCATTTGTTACAATATGAGTCATTCAATTGATATGTGTTCTACACTTCAAGAAGAACCTGTTGAACAAGTAAATATAGTTGGAGAGTTTCCAGACATGCCTCAGAGGAGGAATGATCCTTATGCACAAATATACAATCTGGGATGGAAGGATCATCCCAACTTTAGCTATGGAGTTAAGCCGTCAGGATTCCCACAACAGTATCCACCAAGACAACCAGCCCCTCTACAGTTAAACTCCAAGTCAAGTATATCTCTTGAAGAAATTGTTAAATCACTTGCAACTAACATTCAACAATTTCAGCAGGTAACAACAACAAGCATTTAGAATTTGGAGAACCAAATGAGTCAATCTGTGACTACAGTGAGCCGCTTGGAGTCTCAAGTATCAAGGAGATTAGCTCCACAATTTGAGGTGAATCCAAAGCAAAACACTAGTGTTGTCATCCTTAGAAGTGGGAAGGAGTTGCAAGAGCCTAGTAAGAAAGTGACAAAGCATGTAGTAGATGAGCTTAAGAAGGATGAATTGATGTAAATCTCAAGGTGCGCAACTCGCCAGAGAGAAACCCTTACCTGTGGTGATACCTTCTCATTTTCCAAGCCAGTTTGCAAAATCCAAGAATGAGGAATAAGAGAAAGACATCCTTGAGACATTTTACAAGGTTGAGGTAAATATTCCTTTATTAGATGCTATTAAACAAATACCTCGATATGGTAAATTCCTTAAAGAACTGTGCACCTCCAAGAGAAAATTAAGAGGAGATGAAAGAGTTCAAATAGGGGAGAATGTTTCAGCAGTGCTCCAAAAAAAACTACCTTCTAAGTGTAAGGATCAAGGTATGTTTACTATCCCTTGCAAAATTGGTAGTGTTAGTATTGAGAAAGTTATGTTAGATCTAGGAGCTTCTATTAATGTCATGCCTCGTTTTATTTATTCATCTTTGAATGTTGGTCCATTAAAAGAAACAGGCGTGATAATTCAACTAGCTGATAGGTCTAATGCATATTATAATGGGGTATTAGAAGATGTTTTTGTTAACATGAATATGTTAATAATATTGATTTTAATAATAACAAACTTTAAAATGATTTATTGATAAAATTATTGGAGTTATTTCTTGATAAACAAAGGTCTTTAAAATCACTCCTTGTACATTTATAAAAGATAGATTTTTAATTGGAAAAATATCCTTTGTAAAAACTAGCTTAAAATATATTTCTGGAAATAAACGATGAACCGTTTATTTATAAACGGTTAACTGATTATGACCAGGGAGCAAAAGTTTGCTAAGCTCTAACCGATTAGTGAAAAACGGAAATGGATAGCTTACTGGACACTAATGGTGAACCGTTTATTACAAACGGTTAACCAATAACGTCCAGAGAGTAATTTCACACAAGGCCTTAGCCGTTTACTCAAACGGATAACCGTTGTTCTTTTTGTAGGTTACTAGATACTAACGGTGAACCATTTATTTACAAACGGTTAATCGATAACATCCAAAGAGTCGTCTCATGCAAAGCCTTAACCGATTACTTGAAACGGATAACCGGTATTCATTTTCAAGTCTCTGGACGTTAACGGCGAAAGGGTAACCTAAAAACGACAAACCGTTTATTTGAATTCTGGCTTAACGATAACATTGACCAGAACAAACGGTTAATCGTTAACGACTAACGGTGAACCGTTTTCGGGTAGACAGCGAATATCAGCTAGTTTTTCAGCTCTACTTATAAATAAGCTTATTCAAATTCAAAGAAGACTAATCACAACACAACCATTGAGCTTATACTCGAGTTTACAATCTTCAAAAGAGCTAGAAACGTAGTTTCATTTCATCTATTCACACTTTGAGTTTTCATTTGTAATCTTAAATATAGTGTGAGAGAAAAATAATTTGTAATCTTTCATTTTGAGGAATTGTGAGTGTTGGGATACACGTGGGTTAAGAGATTGGGGATAATCTCTCATTGTAAACGTTATTGACACCTTAGAAGTCAAGTGTAAGCACTTGAAGCCTTGGAGGCTTGCTTAGTGAAAACCTCAAGCCCGGAAAGCTTGGAGGCGTGGACGTAGTCGAGGTTGGCCGAACTACGTAAAAATATCCGTGTTTGATTCTCTCTTTCCCTATCCTTTTAATTTGTGATCAATTTATTTATTATTGCTTTAATTTCGTTTATGAATTTGCTTGAAAATTTGTTTTTAGTCTATTAATTTATAAAAACTCAATTCACCCCCCTCTTGGGTTGCCTAGTTAGAATTTCATTTGGTATCAGAGCTTGGTGCTCTTATTTAGACTTAATCGTCTTGAGCTAAAGATCAAATGGCAACTCAATATGATTCCACATTTAGGGAAGGACAATCCACCACTAGACCACCTTTCTTTGATGGAAATGATTATCCTTATTGGAAAACTAGGATGAGAATTTATTTGCAAGCCTTAGATTATGAGATTTGGGAAATTATTAGTGATGGTCCTTTTATGCCCTTGACTAAAAATGAAGTCGGAGAAGATATTCAAAAACCATCACGAGATTGGAATGAACTCGAAAAGATAAAAGCCTCTCTAAACTCTAAAGCCATGAATGCCTTATTTTGTGCACTAGATAAGAAAGAATTTCATAGAGTATCTAGTTGTGAAAGTGCTAATGAGATTTGGCACAAACTTGAGGTTGTCTATGAAGGCAATCACATGCTATGAATGCAAGAAGCCTGGCCATATTAGATCATAATGTCCACTTATCAAAAAACACAAGAAGAAAGCCGTGGTTGCAACTTGGGATGATAGCGAAGAAGATTCAAGTGATGAGGAAGGATCGCAAGAAGTCTCAAACCTAGCACTTATGGCAATAAGAGATGATGATGATCTCAATGAGGTAAGTGATCCTACCTATGATGAATTGTATGATGCTTTTAAAGATTTGCATAATGAGTTGATGAAGATTGGTAAAAAGAATGCATGTCTTAAAAAGGAAATTGCAAAGCTTAAAAATAAAAATGAATCTTTGAATGCAAAAATTATATGCCTAGAAATAGGAAACAAGACTTTGCATGATGAAATTGCATTATCAAATGAGAAGCCTAACATCATACATGAGCATTTAGAATCACAAATAGATGAGTTGAAAAATGAAAATGAAATGCTCAAGAAAAAGAGTAATGAGCTAAATGAGATTGTTTTGAAATTTACAAATGGGCAAAAGATGTTGGATAATTTGCTAAACTCACAAAAATGTGTATTTGACAAAAATGGCATTGGTTATAAACCAAATTTGAAACAAAAATTCTACAAGAGTTATTTTGTGAAGAATACATATATTAGCAATAAAATTACATGTCATTATTGTAATCAAGATGGTCATATGAAAAATAGATGTGCAGTGAAGAGAAATACATATTATGGTATTAAATGTATTTGGGTTCCAAAAGGAACCATTGCTAACTCTCAAGGACCCAAAAAGGTTTGGGTACCTAAAACTTGAGATTTTCTCTGCAGGGTTTGAAGAAGAATAATAATAAGTATAATAATAAGTGGTACTTGGACAGTGGATGTTCAAGACACATGACAGGGAGTTATTCTTGGTTCTCAAGCTTCACCGAAATTGAAAATGGTGGAGACGTATTATTTGGAGACAACTCAAAAGGAAAAATTCTTGAAATTGGAAATGTTGGTAAAGTATCTTCAACCTTTATTGAGAATGTATGCTTGGTTGAAAATGTGAAACATAATTTAATAAGCATTAGTCAATTATGTGACAAAGGTTATAAAGTTATCTTTGATAAATCAAATTGTGTTATTGAGAATGCATGTGATGGGAAAACCTTGTTTATGGGAAATAGATGTGGTAATGTTTATACCATTGACATAGAATGTACATCTACTCTTGATAAATGTTTGTCTGCATTACATGATGATAGTTGGCTATGGGATAGAAGATTAGGACATGCAAGCATGGATTTGATTTCAAAAATTGTGAAAAATGAATTAGTTAAAGGTCTTCCAAAAATTAGTTTTCAAAAGGATGGAATTTGTGAAACATGTCATTTTGGAAAATAAATCAAGATTTATTTCAAAAATAAGAATCATATCTTTACTTCAAAACTGCTTCAATTACTTCATATAGATTTGTTTGGACCTT
This sequence comes from Citrus glauca, assembly GCA_029633175.1. Classification (NCBI taxonomy): domain Eukaryota; kingdom Viridiplantae; phylum Streptophyta; class Magnoliopsida; order Sapindales; family Rutaceae; genus Citrus; species Citrus glauca. The sequence goes on from JAQOOD010000008.1 coordinate 28,397,608, forward strand.
TTAGATATGCCAGTTTAAGTGGTAAATATTATGCATTTGTAATTATGGATGACTATTTTAGATACACATGTGTATTGTTCTTAGCGAATAAGGATGATGTCATTGATGCATTTAGAATTTTTTATAAAAAGGTTCAAAATGAAAAATGTTATTCTATTTCTTGTATTAGAAGTGATCATGGTGGAGAATTTGAAAATCATGCATTTGAAATTTTTTGTAATATTTTGGCATTGAACATCAATTTTCATCACCTAGGACTCCACAACAAAATGGAGTAGTAGAAAGGAAGAATAGGTCTATTCAAGAAATGGCTAGGACCATGTTGAATGAAAACTCATTGCCTAAGTATTTTTAGGCCGAAGCCGTCAACACCGCTTGTTATGTTTTAAATCGGGTGTTGATTAGACCTAATCTTAATAAAACTCCTTATGAGCTTTGGAAAAATAGAAAATCCAATATTGATTATTTTAAAGTTTTTGGATGTAAATGTTTTGTTTTGAATACAAAAGATAATCTTGGTAAATTTGATCAAAAATTTGATGTTGGTATTTTTCTTGGATATTCAAATTCAAGCAAAACTTATAGAGTTTATAACAAAAGAACTTTGGTTGTGGAGGAATCTATGCATGTTACTTTTGATGAGTCTATCCCCTCATCTGCGGAGAAAGGAGTTGTTGATAATAATGCAGAAGAAGAACAACAAGAAGAAGCATCAAATGACAACCAAGAAGACATTGCAAATGGAATTCAAGAGGAGCATCATGAAGAACCAAATGTGCAGCAAAATGAAGGTACTTCTCAAACACTCCCCAAGGAGTAGATGTATGTTTCCTCTCACCCTAAAGATGTAATTTTAGAAGATCCCTCACGAGGTGTTACCACTATATCATCTCTTAGAAACACTTGTGAGCATGCTGCATTTATTTCTCAAATTGAACCAAAATCTTTTGCGGATGCCGAAAATGATGAATTTTGGATTATGGCAATGCAAGAGGAGTTGAATCAATTTGAGAGAAATAATGTGTGGGAGTTAGTTCCTTGTCCAGGACATCAATCCATTATAGGCACTAAATGGGTATTTAGAAATAAAATGGATGAATCTGATGTGGTTGTAAGAAATAAAGCTAGACTAGTGGGTCAAGGCTACAACCAAGAAGAAGGAATTGATTTTGATGAAACTTTTGCACCTGTAGCTAGATTAGAATCCATTAGAATGTTGTTAGCATATGCATGTCATAAATATTTTATTTTATATCAAATGGATGTTAAAGGTGCTTTCTTAAATGGATACATTATGGAGGAAGTTTATGTGAAACAACCTCCTAGTTTTGAAAATGAAAAATTTCCAAATCATGTGTATAAGTTATCCAAGACTTTATATGGTTTAAAACAAGCCCTTAGAGCATGGTATGAAGGGCTTAAAAATTTCTTGTTGGATAACAATTTTTCGATGAGAAAAGCAGACACAACTCTTTTTGTTAAGAATAAGAACCAAGACATACTTATTGTTCAAATTTATGTTGATGATATTATTTTTGGTTTTGCTAATAAATTGTTGTGTAAAGAGTTTTCATCATGTATGAGTCAAGAATTTGAGATGAGCATGATGGGAGAGTTGAAGTACTTCCTTGGACTTCAAATCAAACAAAACAAGGAAGGCATTTTCATAAACCAAGTCAAGTACGTGGGAGATCTACTCAAAAGGTTTGGCTATGAAAGTGGGACGGTAAAAAGCACCCCTATGAGCACTACCATCAAGCTTGACAAAGATGAAAAAGGTAAAGAAGTGGATATCAAAATGTATCAAGGTATGATCAGATCTTTACTCTATTAGACTGCAAGTAGACCCGATATCATGTTTAGTGTATATTTATGTGCAAGATTTCAATCATGTCCCAAGGAATCCCATTTGTTTGCTGTTAAAAGAATTTTCCGTTATTTAATTGGAACTATAGATGTTGGCCTTTGGTATCCTAGGGGAACTAATATAGATTTGATGTGTTTTTCAGATGCGGATTTTGCTGGTCATAAAGTTGGTAGGAAAAGCACTAGTGGAACTTGTTTTATTCTAGGATACTCACTTGTTTCATGGTTTAGTAAGAAACAAAATTATGTTGCTCTTTCAACTACCAAGGCTGAATATATAGCCACCGGAAGCTGTTGTGCACAGGCATTTCGGATGAAACAAACACTTAGAGATTATGGCATTCATCTTGAATAAATTCCTATTAAGTGCGATAATACTAGTGCTATAAATCTTTCAAAGAATCCCATTCAACACTCTAGAACCAAGCATATAAATATTAGACATCATTTCTTGAGAAATCATGTTCAAAAGGGAGATATTGCATTAGAGTTTATTTCTACGGAAAAACAACTTGCCGATATTTTCACTAAACCCCTTTGCGAAGAACAATTTTTAAAATTTCGACATGAACTTGGGATGATGAAATTTTCGCATTAACGTCTCTATTCATGCTATTGAGTGTACTAAATTGATTGATTTATTTTTGTGATCAAATGGTTATCAAATACTTGAGGTTGATTGTCAAATGATGAATTTTTTGTGTTATTTCGTGATTGTATGAATAAATTGATTGAAAATATGTTCATGGATCATGCATTAAAATAGCTCATAATTTTTTTTGGATCATTTAAATGATCTGGGAATTTATTATTTGCTAGCCAAATATTAAATCAAATGTGCGAAAATTTAGTTGAAATAAACGGATAACCGTTTCCAATAAACGGTGAACCGTTTTGCTCCAGAAACTAAATTTTTGAGTATGTCCTCTTACCTTTTCACAGTTTTCTACAAACGGTGAACCGTTTGTTGCCAGTAAGTCACCTAACCGTTACCCCTTAACCGATAAGCTCTTAGGCTCTCACTGTTTTCAAATCTCTAGCCTCTGTTCGTTACCCTCTAACCGTTTATTTTAAACGGTTAACCGTTTTCGCGTTTTCAAAACTGTTCAAAGGCTTTCTCTTCTTCCTTTCCAGTTACCCTCTCACCGTTTTCTCCATTGTTGCGCAGCCGAAGCTCCTCTCTTCCTTAAATCTTCATTTTTCTTGCTTCTTATGCCAAATTAAACCGATTAAATTATTTTATATCATCTTTAAACCAATTTCACCGATTCAAAACATCTATTCAAAGCCAAAATAAAATATTCCTAAACTCAAACCCTAACTGCCGCGAGTTGGGTTCCTCCATTTTTTAGCCGTTTTATCTCCTTTTTCAACCAAATTGAGCATTCCATTCACATTGCTTACTCATTTCTCATCCAAATCACCGATTATTTCCCTCTCTCTCGTCTGTGCTCACTCCACCTTACTCCTCCATGGCTGAATCCTCTCAGAGAAATGTCCGACGCAAATCTACACCTCAAGCACACCCCTTTCAGCCTAGGGAAGTCTCTGAATTTATAAGAATTCACTTCCCCACTGCTCCCTTAGCAAAACAATTCGAGGACCGCTTCGATGGGCGAAAGGTACTTGACTCCTCCTTCGTTAACCTTAATGATTTCCAGAACTTAATTGTGTGTAATAGAAGTGTTCGGAATATGCTTTTGCCTTGGGAGTCTGGTATTAATTTTGATGAGCGAGTCTACCCTAACTTGGTGCGAGTCTTTTACTCGAACATGGATATTTCCCATACCACTCAACATAGGGTAGTTACTCAAGTCAGTGGTGTTCCTATTGAATTTGATCATACAGATTTAGGTGAAATTCTTGGTATCTCGCATGAGGGACATAAGATTTACACCTCTAGGAAAATTCTTGTCTTTAATCATTTTCGTCATACGGATGCAGTCCGTCACATTTGTCGCCGTAGAGACCTAACTGATGAGATTTGTTTGCTTTCTTTTCGGTCTCAACTTTTACCTCTCCGTCCGTATTCTTCATTCTATTCTATAGCACATAGTGACACCTAGGCGAGGTCACACGGATGAGGTCACGAGGTTAGACGTGAGCATCCTAGATTGCCTACTTTCAGATCGTCCTATAAACTTGTCATATATTATTGTGCAGCACATGTTGAGTATCCCTGCGATTAATCACTGCGTGCTTCCGTATGGTGGTATTATTACCAAGATACTACGCTATTTTCATGTGCCTCTCCAAGATACTGGACAAACGGATGGGTCCCGAGGTAATGACAAGTATTGGCTTTTCTTGGAAGAATGGAAAATGGTTCAAAACCAGCAACTCCAAAAACCGGGATACCTTGATAGCTCCGGAGGATGATCGGATGCTTAATGATGTCTATAGGCCCGATCAACTTCCTGACTTTACATTAGGCGCTCAGCCACCTCCTCCACGTCGCCGATTTGTTTCTCGGCCTCCAGCTGACACTGACCCTGAGGAACGGGCCACGGATGCTGATCTTCTATCCACCTCTAAGCCCGCACCTGCACCTGAGCCATCCACTGTTCCAGTGTCATCAGCTGCGCCTAAGCAGCCATCTGATGTTCCTGAGTAGCCAGCTGCTTCTGTGCCACCTCTAGCTTCCGCTCAGCCACCCGTCTCCGACAGTATGCAGCTGATTCTCGATTGGTTGGACACTCTTTCTCGAGACCACCAACAGCTGCGATCTGACTTTGAGACCTTCCAGCGGAAGAGCATCAATCATCAGTATGAGATCATCCATGCTCAGCGCATCCTTCTCGGCATCCTTGGTTATGATCCGGGGAGCTCATCTTCTCTTCCACCTCCTCATTAGTTTCTGGATTATGTTCTCGCACATATTCTTCATGTTTTGCATGTTTGCATTTTAATATGTATATTTTTACTACTATATGTTATTTATGGATTTGGATGCCATGGTTTTATGTTTTTTTTTTCTTGATGTTGGAAAACTTGAATGTGCTTGATATGCTTTATGGATTATCAAATATTGCAGTGATTGATTTGATCATGGAATTGTTGGGTTGGAGATGGAGTTGATTGGTATGACATTTTGGAAGTGTTTTTTCTCTCATGTATATTTTTGGTTTTGCTCATTTTTAAGGGAAAACTGTGCCCAAATTTTTGCTCACCAAATATCGAGCTTTCGTTTCTTTCTTTTCTCTTTTTTCTTTTTGATTATGAAGGGGAGATATTTTTGGGAGCCTTAATAGATTTGAATGAATTCGAAAATGGTTTATAAATGGGAAATGATGCATTTTGAAATGAGTAGATTTGAAAATGCCCACTTGAGTAAAAATAATTTTATTGACCATTTCTCAATTTGGCCATACATTAAGGGGGAGCATATATTGGTGGGGAGCCAAATTTTGTACAAAGTTTTTCATCATCAAAAAGGGGGAGATTGTTAACATGAATATGTTAATAATATTGATTTTCATAATAACAAACTTTAAAATGATTTATTGATAAAATTGTTGGAGTTATTTCTTAATAAAAAAAAGTCTTTAAAATCACTCCTTGTACATTTATAAAAGATGGATTTTCAATTGGAAAAAGATCCTTTGTAAAAACTAGCTTAAAATATGTTTCTGGAAATAAACGGTGAACTGTTTATTTATAAACAGTTAACCGATTACGACCAGAGAGCAAAATTTTGCCAAGTTCTAACCGATTAGTGAAAAACGAAAATGGATAGCTTACTGGACACTAACGGTGAACCGTTTATTACAAACGGTTAACCGATAATGTCCAGAGAGTAATTTCACACAAGGCCTTAGCCGTTTACTCAAACGGATAACCGTTGTTCTTTTTGCAGGTTACTGGACACTAACGGTGAACCGTTTATTTACAAACGGTTAACCGATAACATCCAAAGAGTCGTCTCATGCAAAGCCTTAGCCGATTACTTGAAACGGATAACCGGTATTCATTTTCAGGTCTTTGGACGTTAACGGCGAAAGGGTAACCTAAAAATGGCAAACCGTTTATTTGAATTCTGGCTTAACGGTAACATTGACCAGAACAAACGGTTAACCGTTAACGACTAACGGTGAACCGTTTTCGGGTAGACAGTGAATATCAGCTAGTTTTTCAACTCTACTTATAAATAAGCTCATTCAAATTCAAAGGAGACTGATCACAACACAACCATTGAGCTTATACTCGAGTTTACAATCTTCAAAAAAGCTAGAAACGTAGTTTCATTTCATCTATTCACACTTTGAGTTTTCATTTGTAATCTTAAATATAGTGTGAGAGAAAAACAATTTGTAATCTTTCATTTTGAGGAATTGTGAGTGTTGGGATACACTTGGGTTAAGAGATTGGGGATAATCTCTCATTGTAAACGTTATTGACACTTTAGAAGTCAAGTATAAGCACTTGAAGCCTTGGAGGCTTGCTTAGTGAAAACCTCAAGCTCGGAAAGCTTGGAGGCGTGGACGTAGTCGAGGTTGGCCGAACTACGTAAAAATATCCGTGTTTGATTCTCTCTTTCCCTATCCTTTTAATTTGTGATCAATTTATTTATTATTGTTTTAATTTCGTTTATGAATTTACTTGAAAATTTGTTTTTAGTCTATTAATTTATAAAAACCCAATTCACCCCCCTCTTGGGTTGCCTAGTTAGAATTTCAGTTTTAGTACAAGTTAATGAGTTGGTTTTTCCTACTGATTTTTATGTACTTGATATGGAATAAGATAACTCCTCTAAGTCTGTCTCAATTTTTCTAGGAAGACATTTTCTTAAGATTGCTAGGACTAAAATGGATGTACATAAAGGGACTCTCACTATGGAGTTTGATGGAGAGGTTATAGAGTTCAATATGAATGATGCCATAAAATATCCTAGTGAGGAACATTTGGTATTTTCTATGGATGTTATTAACCCTATAGTGCAGGAAGTTTCTTATTTGGATATTGAAGATTCATTGGTAGCTGTTTTAAATAATAGTTTGGTCCTCAAAGGATTGCAAAAGGATGAAAATGAATTTGTTTTAAATTATGTATTGCAAGAGACAATTTATGAACTAAATTCTTTGAGTAACTCATCATATGTCTTTTATTGAATTACCTTCATCTCATGCAAAACTTCTTTCATCTATTTTGCAGGCATCGAAAATAGAGCTTAAATCGTTGCCGAGTCATCTAAAACACATGTTTCTAGGGGATGGTGAGACACTTCTAGTGATCATCTCTTCAAAGCTTAGTACTTTAGAGGAAGAAAAGCTTATTAGAGTGCTAAAGGATTACAAAAAGGCTATTGGGTGGACAATTACTGATATTAGAGGGATAAGTCCGTTCACATGCATACATAGAATACTGCAAGAGTTGAAGGAGATTAGAAACGAATTCCATGAGAGTTCACAATTTTATAAGGAAAAAACGAAGACATTTCATGACAGAATGAAATGTCATAGGATTCGTTTCTAATCTCCTCCCATTTATGGAGATTGATGCATAATGTGTCTAGCCAAAGACATAAAACAAAAGTGCTTTTTGGAAGGCAACCCAAATGATTTATTTATTTTGATTTTTGTTATATCTTTTATTTGTAATTTTGATTCAGTTTGTTTAAATAATGTTTTTGCTTATTTTGGCCAGAAGAAAACTTTTGGTTAGGCGTGCCCACGTTTTAACAAATAAGTACTTCTATGATTTTTAAAGTAAAATGGTTTTAAGACTTGCCCATATGCTTATTAAAAAAGTACGTTTGTAATTTTTTTTCTTAAGTGTCTCTTTTAGTTTTTTTTTTGTAAAAAAATGAAAAAAAGTTTTTTTCTTTTGTTTTATTTGATAAAAAAGTTTTTTATTTTCAATAAAAGGGGGTTTTTATTTTATTTGAAAAAATTAATTACACTAAAAAAAATTTCACTGTTCATAAAATCCCTAATTCACAAAAATTTGTTTTCACTCCAGCAGCACACCAACAGCTGCGTGTAGCAACCAACTCCATCCCAAACCAGCATCGCGCGTCATCAGCCTACTAAGCACCGGCGCAGCACTAGCCATCACCATCCTACAGCAGCTGTGTCTCCAGCACAACCAGCAGCCGTGCATCCTGCATCCCAATCGCATTCGCAAGCACCAGCCCAGCAACAACTAGCAGCCGCGCAACCAGCGCTGCACCAAGGTCTCCTGTGTGCTGCAATCAATTTCCAACAAATCTTAGCCGCGTCCAGCAACCCGTACAACCCGTACAACTGCCACTTTTCGCATTCAAACAAAACCCGTGAGTGAAATTACTGTCACAATGCCGAAGAGGAAAGCATCAACTTCCAAGTCATCTAAAAAGAAACCCATCGCAAAGAAATTCAAGATTGTTGCTCCCACTACGATTCCATGGAACACAGTTTCAGATTCACGCCAAGCCGTGAGACAAAGATCGAAACATGGAAAAGACATGAGTGTTTTACCACATGCTGAATCCAATCTCGGAGGGTGCCTCACATTCACGACTCAACAAGAGAAAGAAATGTACAAAGATATTTCCAAGCGAAAAATACTTCCAGTTAAATATATTAATTACCTGACTCTTCAAAAATTGAATGTGTAAGGATAATTTTAATTCTTTGATAGATAAGATTGGTTTGTGTAAGTTTGTTGATATTGATTGTTTGAGTTATGTTGAGTTGATTAAGGAGTTCTATGCTACTTTTCAATTTAATATACCAAATGATTTTACCTTGCATACTCTGAATGTTATAAAGTTTAGGTTAATAGGACGAAATTTTTCACAATCTATCACAGATTTTTACCTAGCTTTAGGATTCATTGATGATGATTATTATTCTTCTAGTGATACATATTTAGGGACAACTTGTGACTTCAGTGAAAATTTTGAGCCTTATGGTCTTTAGCATAATTTATCTTTTGATCACAATGCCTATGACCCGAGTAAATCAAAGAGCTCTTTCTTACGTGATCCTGTTTTGAAATGTGTGCATCGGTTCTTAGCATTTAATTTTTTAGGAAAGCAAGATCACTCGGGAGTTTTCTCTAAAATTGAGTTTTATTTTATCTGGTGCATGATAAATGATGTGAGGGCTAATTTAAGTTTTTGGTTAGCAGATCAATTTCAGAGTATGCTTAAACGGTATAGGACTTTATTTCTTGGTCCATACATTACTTTGTTAGCTATAAACTTATGTGTGCTTGATCTTGACAATAATGATTTGCATCCTTTTTTCAAAAAGAAATTTTTGGATATGTATGTGTTTGAAAGAACATGTGTGGTCGAATTCAAGGAGGGGAGATTTCAGTTTACTGAACCAGGACCCACTTAACTTCCAAAGAAGTTTTATACTAGGAGTGGTGCTACCTCTGATGACGAGTTTGACGACAAAACTGCTGCCCCACCAACTATTCCTTTTACATTTGTACCACCTTTGAGCATTCAGTTAGAGAAAATGGAGTACAAGCTGAACAAGATGGAGCAGAATTTGGCCGCATACTTCGAGAGTATGGGATTTATCCCACCATTTCCGCCAAGCCTATAGACATTATGTGAATCAAAGCTCACAATTCAGGGAAGTTTTGCCTTTAATATTTTATCCTTAAGCTATTTGTTTTTTTTATGTGAGCTTTGATTATCTTACATTGGGGACAATGTAAGTTCTTGGTGTGGGGGAGAGATTTTTGCAGTATTGATGTCTAGAAGTATTATTTTCACTCTCCTCATCCTTAAAAGATTTTGGAGTTAGTATGCTTCATATATTATTTTTACAATATTGATGTTTGGACGTATTATTTTCACTTTGCTCATCCTTAAATGATTTTGGAGTTAGTATGCTTCATATATTATTTCTTTTTATTTTCTTTTCTTTCTCACTACTCTTTTCCCATCTATCTCAAATTATTTACATCTATTTTTATTTTATCATACTTTTTCCACACTCATATTTTATCTTTCACTTTTTATATTACTACATACATCTTTCTTGCTTCTTATCTTTTTTACCTTTCCTTTTATATATCACTCATACCTTCTTCTCATTCTACACCACTATTGATGGTTGATTCATTTGAAGAGTGTGCCTGATTTGATGGCAAATTACAAACTTTGTGAGGATTTGAGCCTATGAGCAACCACTTTGCTCTAATTATTTTTGTTATATGAATATCAATCTTAATTTGTTTATTCTAGAACTTGCTTTGTTATGCATGTTAAAGCCGCATTACATGATTTTATGCATTAAAATGATAAAGGCAAACCACTTTCTATTTTTTTATTTTTGCATTTTTCTTCTTTTTCTCCACCCGAAAACTTTATGTTTTATCTTTGTTTGAGCCTTAACTATTACCCATCTAATTCTCTCCATCTACTTACCCATTTTCCTTCTTTTTGAGCCTCAATTTAAAGACATTTTTGGACTCATTATTTGGATATATTTTATATATATTTTGTTGCTCTTGCTATCTTGAATTAAAGTTTCTCAATTAGATCAACAAGCATTATGCTTGAATTAAATTGTGCAAGGTTTGTTTCTTTTGTTTCATTCAAAAACCAAAAAAAATAAAAAAAAAGAAAAACAAATGTTTACATTCTTGGCAACTTGAGTCGAAATAAGCGTTTTGATATCATAAGGTTCATTCAATGAGTTCATTCTTCTCATTTTGATCTCTTTTTCTTTCATAGACCTTTCTTTTTCATTTAACTTATTTAACCCTGTTACAATCTTTTTAAGACCCTTAGATTTTTGTATTTTATTCATGTTTTGTGGATTGAGATGTGATATATAAGCAAGCTTATGGTAATAGCATTTTTTGATTTGATTTAAGTGCATAAATGATACTCTAAACACTTTGAATGCATAGAGTGAAGTCAATGAAAAGGCTACTAAATCTTGTTGCACTTGAATTTTGAATGGATCTTCTTGGTGGTTGAATGTTTTTATATTAGCTTATGAGATCCTATGCTTTAAAATCCTTATCTCCCGAATGTTGATCGACTTAAATTCTTGAGGTATGCTTGCTTAAGATTGTTTTTAGATGAGTTGAGATGAGAATTGAATGGAGATTTGGGATTAGTCTCCAGTTATATGCTTCAGGCCAAGCATTATCTTGATGTGGGGGAATTTGTTAGAGTGCAATTTATGTACTAGTTTTGCATTGTTTACTTTCTTTAATATTGATATTTTGCACTTAATAATAGTTATTTATTTGTGTTTTATTTTTGTAGGTGCAATTCTATTGATTGGTGCTAAGATTGAGCTACAAGATGATATTTGAGGACGATTGTTTTCTTGGAAAAATTATGAGCTTCAGAATAACTTTATTGATAAGGCGTGTGCACGTGCTGTCAACTACGGACCTGCAGTTTTTAATTTAACGTGTTTTGTCTTTTTTATTTTTTTTGTAATTCCAAATTTAATATTTAGATAATATTTTAGATATTAGTATTTTATTTTAAAAAGAACTCGAGAAGAGTGGGGGAGAAGTGAAAAACAAAGGGGAAGAAAAAAGAAACCCTAAATCTAAATTTTCTATTCTCTCTATGAAGAACTAAATTATTCTGGTTGAAGGTTAACGAAGTTTTAATTCACCATTACTGTGAGATCTTTCTTATGCTTTAATTATTTTATTACTTTTTGGATATTTGTTTATTATTTAAATTATTGTCATGATTATGTTTGTTAATTAGATAATTGGTCACTATTTAATTATCAACTTAATCTATTGTCAATTAAAGGATTCATCGTATGAAGATTTTAATGTTTGTGACAAATAACATAGCAGTTCGTTGTGTTATGAGAATAAACAATCTAATTTAAATGAACCATTGTATGCATTTGTTGATTAGGATTTAGGTCCCTTTGGTTTTTCAGGCTATCAATTGATTAAATTCTATGATCGTATCTAGGGTTATCTATTGATAATGGTCGTACATTGGTTATTGACTAATTAAGGAGAGATTGGCTATTAGAGGGTCTCATTAGTTATAACCGGTCTATTCGTAAGTAGTAATGATTTATATTTGAGTCAATGATCAGTAGTCGAATCAAGCTAAGTTAATTCCTTCAATTAAAGCTTTTTTCAATTTGAATTTGCATTCTTGTTATTTTAATTTGATTTTTATTATTGTCAATAATCCCCCCATTTTACAATTTACATTTTAAAAATGATTTAAATAATTACCGATTTCTGTTGACATGACCTTGCTCAATCAATATACACAATTTATTTAGAGTAGGAATTTTTTTTTCTGGCTTCGACAACCATCAGGGGGTGAGGAGGAACGTAGTCAAAGGACACATGCATGCTAATAAAGAAAGATGGTAAATAAATTAAATATTACTTTATATAATTGGAAATATGTATTAGTTATGTACCGGATTTTTTGAGATTTCAATATTTAGATTCTGAGATTTTATATCGAATATTTCAGGATTTAGAATTATTAATTTTTTTATTATATATTTTTCTTCCTCATAGACATTACATATTTTCTTATAAATAGCGGCATAGGTTATACTTATCATTCACCTTTGACACAATTACAAAATTTGAGACTTGTTTACTTCATTAATATTAATTTCAAAATGATATTTCAGAATAAAAAATATGATAAAATGTTATTAAAGCAGGAAAAATGTCTGAAGTAGATGACAATGAAGAAGATAAATAAGATTATGAGCAATATTTGGCGTTATCGAATTAGCGATTTACCAGAAATCATTGGAAGGTGAGACATAAATTTTAAACTTCTTTTTCCAATTTCATTTCTAAGGCATAACCGTGTATATACTTTAAGTTCTTAATATATCATGAGTATTCAGTGAAGATGTCTGCGCATTAATATTTATTACGCTTACTCATATTAATTTAGGAGAATATTGGTTTCAGAACTGCTACCTTCTCTTTGCAATTTCGGCTTTTTAGGGGAATCATCAATTCGTTGCTCAGTAGCAAGCACCGCCACTGCCGCCAGAGAATTTGGTCTTGAAGTGGCAAAGGCGAAGAAGTGAAGGCGATTCAAGCCCCATAGCCCTCCTTAGGGCCACCAGATCCACCCTCACACACGTCTGATAATTGAGACACAACCCTACACTTTTTTTTTTTTTTTGAGTAGTTATAGTGTAATTGAGTAGTCATTAGATTACTTATTACAAAGTTGAAGAAGTGGTTCAATTCCAATTGCGCTTAAAGTATATTTTTTAAGATTTAGCGTACACTTGTTTGCGTTTACAAACCGAAATTTAACAAGTTTTGTGTATATCCTCATACAAAATGTAGCTCATATTTAAATCTTTTTTTTCCTGACATTTTATTATATGTTTAATTAATCTTTGCTAAATCACTTGTAGATTAAATATATTTGGAAATGTTAAATATGGTCATGATTAATATAAATTTTATAAACTGAGTTTGTTTGTTAAATGTCTGAAGTCTAAAATTTTATTAATTTCAGATATTTTTTAAAATTTACTTATTTGTTTATTGTAATTTATGTATGATTTTCAAATATTTACATCTGAATAGAAAAAATAAACTTTTATGATTTTTATCTGAATAGGAAAAGGTCTAAATGAAAAAATATATATTTAAAAAATATTTCTATAAAATATACTTATTTCCTAAATTATAATACTTAATCCCCCTTTTTTCCTTATAATACTTAATCCCCCTTTTTTCCTTTTTTTTTACTTACAAGAATATAAATATCAAATAATCATGCTTAAGATGATTTATTTTTATAACAAAAGAAGGTGCCAATTAGATTCAGATATTTAAAAAGAAAAAGTAAATATATCATTCTGATATTCATATTTAGACCCATTCATATTTCAAAAAAATTCAGACATATTCAAAATTTTAGATTAAAAAAACAAATCCTACCTAACTTCATAATAAAAATAAACAACTCCAACAAGTCATGGCATAAAAACAAAGTCGTGCAACCATAAACAATACATAATACGTTTGCTGTGATTTTGAATTGATGAAAAAAAATCTTAGAAAATAGGGGTAACAAATGCATTCCCATCCATTCTATCAAAAGAATCACAAACAACAATTACCCACTCCAGCTAACCTATATGTTCTGTTACATTTTTTGACCAAAAAAAAATGTTAAATAAAACACGGACGCTAATTTTTTTTTTTAAAAAAGAACAGTAAAAATATAGAGGGATATATCTTCTGTAATTGGAGATAAACATATTTACGGGGTAATTAACAACGATAGAAAATATTAAACTTTCCATTTAGACAGTTTTTATATTCATATAAAAATTAAAAGTTGCTTTTTATCATTCAAACATTTTGCCATAAGATGTAAACACGAATGTCTTTGTATTAAAATTTAGAGTCTCAGCTCTTCTTAATAAGAGTATGACGATATGAGTACCTGTCTTTTATCATTCAAACATTTTGCTATAAGATATAAACATGAATATCTTAGTATTAAAAATTGGGAAAAGCCACCCACACCCTAAAAGTTTGTTTAAATGGTCACACAAATCTCCTTAGTTTCATTAATAGTCTCACAGACCCTTCTTTTTTTTTTTTTAACTATTATACCTTTGATTACAAACAACCAAATAATTGACTTTATAAACTTCTATAATAAATAAAAATAAAAATAATATAATATATAGAATAAGAAAAAAAATTATAAATTATTTTGAACATTTAGAAAGTTATTTAACTTTATTAATATGTCATATTCTTTTAATAATAAAATCTATTTGATAAACTAATAATATTAAAATAATTATACCAAACATTCACAATAATTTATTTTATTTACAATTTTTTTAATTATGCCTACATTAGTATAAGTCTTGAAGTCAATTTTTTTTATTAAAAGATATTAGCTAGTATTAATAAAATTCAACAGGATGGATGAATAATAACTTAATATTAAAAATAGTTTTCATTATATACATTATTTTATTAAGTATACTTATTGTAATATTTTACTTGTATCATATGATATTTATTTATTTTTATCTTATTACTATATTTATATTTATTTGGATTGTTATAGTCAAAGCGTATATTTGTCATTTATGAAATTAAGGGAGTTTGCGTGACCATTTAAGCAAACTTCGGGAGTGTAGGTGGCTTTTTCCCCCTAAAAATTTAGAATTTTCTCTTGATTTGAGCTCTCCATAATAAAAAATAAAAAGATCTAAGCCCTCCGATTATGATTTAACTACTATCTCTCTTTTTAAAAAAAAAAAAATTATGGATCACAAATCTCCCACATGAGTTTTACTCAAGAGAAGTTTAGATCATAAGAGAATCCGAGTACTAACATTAATACTATAATTAGACTCCATGTAAATCTAATAATTATAACACTATCTATTAGAATATGCATCGAATTCTTCGGGATTTAAATATTTACATTTTAAGATTTAGTATCAGATTTTTCGAGATTTAAGATTACATCTTTCTTAATTGTAAACTTTATTATATTTCCTCAAAGCCATTGCATATTTTTCTATAAATAATGGTAGAGGCTGTACTTATCATTCACATTTCAAACAATATCAAAATTTGAAACTTGTTGAACTTCATAAATATTACTTCCAAAATGACATTGCAGTTGAAAAATATGGTTAATGGTGTTGAAGGAGGAAAAATATCTAAAGAAGACGATGACGACGAAGAAGAGGAAGATGAAGGTTACGAAGGATATTTGATATTATCGGATTAGCGATTTACCAGAAATCATTAAAAAGTGAGACATATTTTAAAACTTCATATAGCATGCAACTTCACTTTTAATGCATAATCGTATATATACTTTAAAGTAGTGTTTACTTGTTGGAGTGAGAGTGAGGAATCTGGATTCCTTCTATTCTAGTGTTTACTTACAATTATTCCCACTCCCCTCTCATCCATTTTTATCCTTATATTTAATTAAATAAAATAATATCATCTATATTTAAATAATATTATTATATTATTTTATAAATTATACTTATTAAAAATAATAATTTATTTTGATTATAAGTTAAAATTACTTTAAAATAATATTATTATACTCATAGAGAATTAATAATATTACATATACTCTTTTTATTTGAAAATATAATATCATTATATTTATTAGAAAATAATAGTATTATATTTATTTAATATTAGTAATTAATAATAATAAATATTTCATTTTAAGAAAATACTAATTTTGTATTATATTATTAATAATAATGTTTCATTTGTGTTGCTCTTAATAATAATTTTTTATTTACATAATTAAAATTAAATTTAATAAAAAAATTATCTTCATAATTAAGAATATTAATAATTACTATTGATTTACAAATATAATAAAATAAATATTTTATTTTTAAAATATATTTTTTTATTAATTTTGTAATTAAAAACTATAATTTTTTAAATAAAGATAAAACTGTAATTTAAAATTATTTACTCTCAATTCTATACTCTCATTTCAGTATAAATAAACAACATATTCTCACTCTCAGTCCACACTCCTAATCTCAAGATTCACACTTCTCAAAATTTCCACTCCAATTCAAAATATAAACGCAACATGAGTTCTTATTGTATCACGAGTCTTCTAAAATTTTGAATCTAGCAGGACTTTGTGTTTCAACGTTTTATGAATAATTATTATGCTTGCTTACATTTAAAAGACTACTGGTTTTTGAGCTGCTGCCTTCTCCTTGCAATTTCAGCTTCTCTGGGGCAGCACAGTTCAGCGACAATGATAGCCACAGGAAATGCTGCTGCCGCCAGAGGGTTTGCCCATTGAGTGGTAAAGGCCGGCCGACGAGCTGCTGGGGGTTGGAAGTGAAGGTGCTCCAAGCCCCCATTATTACGGCCACCAGTGATGAGCAAAGAGTCTTAGATCATCAACCCCATCACGCCCTCCCATTCCCATTTTCATTGATGATAATTTTTTAGACACGACAAGCGATTCTCATCAATCTACCATCGGCAGTTTTGATGATCTAATAAATCAAAGCGAGAAATACTTAATGTTTTACAGAGCAATTATATATATACTGTGTATTTGAGTATATTACTTAGGGTTATTTTCGCCCCGCACCCAAATGTTTCGATATTTATCGTCCCACACCCAATTGTTTCAACAATATCATTTCACACCCAATTCCGTTAATTTAACCGTTATGTTTAACGGAACTATTTGAAATTTAAGTAAATGACCGAAATATCCCTTATCTTAAATTAGAGAAGAATAAAATGAGATAAAATATTAATTTAATATTAATATTTACATAAAAATTTATTTAAAAGTAATTAATAATAATCTCATCTATTAAATTATTAAATAAATTTAATTTATCATCATCAAATAATATTTAAGATATAAATTTCCAAATTTACCCTTTAACTGTTAGAATAAATGATCAAATTAACGGAATTGGGTGTAGAGTGATATTATTGAAATATTTGAGTACGGGACGATAAATGTCGAAACATTTAGGTATTAGTTAAAAATAACTTTATTACTTATTACAAAGTTGAAACAAGTGTTTCAATTATATATACTGTGTGTATTCTTTACCATGCAGTAATAAGAATCGGATTTGTTAAATTAATAAGTTATTTATTTGTTAAATTGAAATTGAAAATAAATTAATAAGTTTTTTTTTTTTTTTGGGGATTTGGTTCCTAAAATTTTGCTTCAAATAGGTGATTGGGAACCAAAACTCCATTGCCCCGATGACAAAACTATCCCCGTTATATGTTCAATATTTTTAAAATAGCCTCTTTGCAATTTAAAAAAAAAAAATACGAAGTCCCTAACAGCCGACTAACCCAGCTCCTCCCTAGAACAAAGAAAAACGATCGGCTGCACATTTGACGGTTAAGGAGCTTGTCATCGGTCATCTCCGTCGTCGATTGCGACCGATCTCCGTCGCTTCTCATCGGCCGGATTCGTCGCTGCTGTCAAGGTCAACCTCTCCGTCGTCTTTGAAGAACCAATCAATGATGGTGATGATTATTTTTGATGAAAATAATAATTATGATTGATGATGATGATGATTATTATTGATGATGTAATTGTGATGATGATGATGATGTTGATAAAGAAGATGCCATCATTTGATTTTAAAATAAAATAAGCACATTAATAATAGAATAATTCATTTTGATTTTAATTCTTATCATTAAAGTAAATATTTTATTTTATTTTATTTTTATTTTTATTTATTTTAATTATTAATTAATAAACATACTATTAAATGTTTTATGAGATGTCATCATTTGATTCTGAATCTTTGAGGGGATTAATTAAAAGGTTATTTGTATTTGGTCCATCCCTCTACTTGAAATAAAAAATTGTTTGTCTACTTTTTTTTAATGTAATAATTTATTCCCATTGTTAATTTATTGTTGGGTTTGATGATTCTATTGAAAATTAACATCTCCTCCTTTAGATTGCTCATATCATAATTTTACCCCTATCAATTTAGAATTTAATTAAAGTTAAAAAATGGGTAGGGTTATCTAAACCCAAATTCCTGAATATATATTCATTACACCTATAATTTAATAAAAAAATTATGTTAAAAATATAGCGATGGGCAAAATTAATTAATTACTAATAGGCACATGATAAATTTGTAGGTATTGTTTTCATCAGCAAAATTGGTTTGAGCTTTGTCCGTCATCCAACCTTTTTAATAAAAACAATGCATGGCTAAGATTTATTTGCTTCTATAATCTTACCTAATACTATAAATCATTAAACCACAATTTTATTCAAGAAAGCTTAATCTGGTAAAAACTCTCAGTAACAAAAGAATACATCTCTTCGTTCACCCTCATAATTGCATTTTTATATTCATACTATACACCGAAATTTTTGGGATTCAGATATATTTCTTATCATAAATAATATTTAAATTCCTCAAAACCACTACATTTCTTCATATAAACAATGCTAGTAGAGGCTATTAAATTTAACACAAGAATCATTTTTCAAACAGCAAAACTTTGTATATATGTTTTCCTCAAAATGATATTTTATATAAAAATCAGGGTTAAAGTAATCAAAGGAGAATGAGGAGATGAAGAAGATGAAGATAAAGCAAAAACTGATGATATTATCGAATCAACGATTTACTAAAAAAAAAATTAAAAAAATTTGAAAGGTGAGATTCACAAATTTCAAATTTCTTATTGCAATTTCTGGTGTAATTAATAACAAAATAATTTAGGGATTTACATCATATATAATCATTCTTCAGTACAGATCTACATTAATATATACTAGCTAATGCTTATTTTATAGCATACTAACCGAAAAATTAATTACATCTTTCAGCAGGCATGCCGCTGGAGCTCCCCAAATTCAACATCTGAAGCCTCATGCTTACATTTTTCAACTTCAAAGGGTTTCCCTAAATTGTGTAATTGTGGTAACATAAGCTCAACAATAGTCTTCTTGAGGATTACACATGGGATCCAGTTACAGATTGGGGTGATGTGATATTTTTCACAGGTCGCAATTGCTCATTTGTTGTTTCCATTCTGGATTTCACAAATTGTTAGTTTCAAGATGACTAATGAGCAACCTGGGCATCTAGTTAGAGCTTAGTTGTCTGGTGTTTACCGAAGCAAGAATTAACAAGTGTGGTGCATCTCTGCACAGAAAAATCGCTCATATTTAAATCTTTGTTTGCGGATTTATTTTGGAGTTTTGTCGCATATTAATTGTCTTAGATATTATTTTGTAACTTCAATTTATTATATGGTTAGATAATTTATTTAGTTACTTTTCACCAATTCGCAAGATAAAACTTTTCACTTGCGGATGTTACAATCATATAAACTATAGTTTGAACGAAAACCACAAATTATACAATCTAACCAATGAAGCAATGACCATAGTTAGCTTATTGTGCACATATACACGGTCATGATTGGTATGATTTTATACTGATTTCAGACCCCAACAAGGGCATATGAGCATAAAATCCAATCCCTGCAAAAATGATACAATTGCTATGATTTTGAATTGATAGAAACCAGAGGCTCAATACTTTTGCGGCACAAATGCAAAGAAATTCATTACAAATCATCCGAAATAAGGCACACACACTCCAGACAAAATTCGTGTATCAGATCATCAATTGAACTAGTGACGAACCGGCTGTTATACCAAAAGAATCACATACCACCGTTGCACTTTACCCCACCCCAGCTAACCTAAATCTTTGTTCATTTTTCTCGTCGACATCAAACTAAGTTTCCGCGGGCATTTGTCAGACTAGTTTATGCCCATCTTGCTAAATGTTAATAACGTTGCTGACATGGGTTAAATGACTTGGAAAAATTTTACATTCTGCAGTTATGGGTTAACAAGACAAAAAAAAAAATGATCTCAGAAACACATCAATGATTTAAATATGATTCCCAACCATCTTTTTGTAGTTTCTCTGCTTTGGTCAAGACATCATCTCTCATGTCTTCCATATATTGTTGCATTCTGCACATGACATGTGCAAAAGCAATCAGATTTGCATTATTTACAAACATTAAGGGAGTTAGAGAGAAGCTAACCTTGCCCGAAGATCTGCATTGCCAAGCCCTAACATCCTCACAGCCAACAGACCTGCATTTGTTGCATTATTGATTGCAACTGTTGCAACTGGAACACCTCGCGGCATCTGCGTCATCAATACAGAAAATCGTTACGCAACTTCTTAGAGAGACAAGTTAAAGGGGAAAATGGAAAAATGATTAAAATAACAAATTAAATGTCATTTTGAGGAAAACGATGCAAGTAATACTTCGTCCGTGCAGCTTTATTACTAGACATGAAAACGGAAACAACTGCATATAATCTATCGGATTAAATAAGCATTCACGTGATGCCCTCACTTCAGCATTCTCTTGATATCATGAAAATTATGTCCAAATAACCTTAACCAACAAAATTGCTCTATTCCTGTTGCTATAATAGAAAGTATGTCATATAAAGAAGAAAATATGTTATAAGAGTAATAACGTACAGAAGATTGCTTCTTAACACACTGAAAAGGAACTACAATATACATAGCTCCTTATCAGTCAAAAGAAAGAGAAAACGAAGAATAAGTAATCTAAGAAAAGCAACAGACTAGGAAAATGGGTACATCTTACTCTCAGACTAGAAAATGGGCTAAATTATCAGTATCCCAGACATTAAACGTGAATATTACTAGTTAAACAAAAGTCTACCTGCACAATTGATAATAGCGAATCAAGTCCATCCAAAGCTGAAGCACGCACCGGGACACCAATGACAGGCAAGGGAGTACACGCAGCAACCATACCTAAAATAAAGAAAAAGTTTCATGACCCCACATAATTGTGCACTAGGCCAGCATATGGATCAAATTCATAACTTATAACTTGCCTGGTAGGTGGGCAGCACCACCAGCACCAGCAATAAAGATCTCAATGCCTCGCTCATGAGCAGATGAGGCATAAGAAAACATCAAATCAGGAGTTCGATGGGCTGATACTATTCTAACCTGCAAACACAATTTTTGTAATTCAAAAGGTCAGGTAGAAACGGAATGTGCAAGACTATAACTTTTAAATCACATGAGACAAACCTCATGAGGAACACTAAACATGGTCAAGATCTTTGCAGCATCTTTCATTACAGGAAGATCTGAATCTGAGCCCATGATGATCCCAATGCGTGGAAGGACTGCTGTAAGCAAATAATAGGAAGCAATTTGCATCATGCTCCAAGTGGCAGTAAGCACAAAACCCAAGCAAATTGCATCATCAATCCTCTTAAACAAATGTAATGATAAAGTCCAAATGTATTGGTACTGATGTAGGACAGGTTCTCCCCCAGTGATAACATATATAGCCAATAGAGGAGCCCAGAGAAACCTAAAGAAAGCGGAGGAAATTCAAGAAAGCTGAGGAAAAAAAACATATTATTTTTTTTCCAATAATCATCAAGACTTCCTTGAAAATGAAACACAGGGCCCTATCTATAGTAGCCAAAACCCTATAATAAAATAGGAATTCAAATATAAGGAAATCTACTTCCTAATTTGAAATAAATAACCTACTCAACTAAGAAACTTCGTAAGGAAATTATATATTACTTAAATGCCAATGCTGATCAAATACAAGGAGTTTGAAATCAAATTTCCAAAATGGGGGAAAACTTGTTGCCATTTACAAACTTGAAGGCAAATAAATTAGTTTCAGCAAAAAAATCAAAATAATAGTATAACCGAGAAACATACACCTACTTTATTTAATTTACTTCACAAAGTCATGTTCTTCTTGCACTTTACCCAAAAGATTAAAAAAAAAAAATCATGAAGATGGTTGAAGAAAACCAGAGTATATCAGAAAAACTTGAATCAAACATGTCCACCAACAACATGAATATTTGTTATAAATATCAAGCCATCACAGAGGCAACTAACTTTTAGACTGGCAATCGGAACTGTCTTCTTTAAGCAACGAATTTAAACGTGATTCTACCAGGCCCATAGAAGATCCAACAATAGTTATATGGCCCATCTTCCGCTGTTGCCGCATCTCTGTGGGATGATTATAACAACACAGTTAATTGTTAATTATGTGTGGGGAAGAGATACAGAGACAAGATGAGACATTAAAAACGAGGCTGGGTAGAAGTAAACAAAACCTGACCTGGCTTATCATACCAATGAACAGTAGCCCCTGGGATAGACAACGCCTTTCCAATCAATTGATGAGCTAAGTAGAAGCCACGCTCTCCCTACCATGATGTGGTAACCACAAGACTAAAATTAAAGCACACAGTCATGCATGCACAAACACAAACCAAGAGAAATTATAAAGCAATCCAACCATATGACACGAAAGAGCAAAAGATTTAGGCATTGGATTTTGAGGAGGCATAGGATTTGGAGGTAAAATTGTAAAAGCAAAACCGAAATATCACCTCAGCTTCACCAAGTAAATTGTACATGATAGCTGCCGGAGTTTTCATTGATGGATCACCAAGCGGAAGACCTACAACAGCCCGAATATGTTGTTCAAATTGCGAGGTGTAGCAAGACTCAATTGTGTGATGACCACTATTGTGAGGTCTAGGAGCTACTTCATTCAACAAAATCTGTTTCCATGTAAATGAAAAAACAAAATGGTCAAAATCAATAACTTCAGGAAGCTAACATAGCACTTAAAGAAATAAATGTGTCAAGCAAAAATGATGAAAGATACAAAATTATTACCTGCCCATTATTTGTCCAAAACAATTCCACTGCAAATATACCGGCACCTTCCAGTGAACTAACAGCTTTGTGAGCAACATCAGTAGCAAGTTCACTGATTTTCCATGGCACAGCAGCAGGTGCCTTGACTATGTGGCATATGTTTTCTCTGCAAGATTAGGATCCCAATTCAAATGCATCATCAAATTCATTTCGTAATTTACGCATTGAAGACAAAAGATTGGATATAACCAAATAATATGAAGGTTGAACTTAGAACCTACTTGTGAATTGTTTCAACAACAGGATAGCACAAGATAGATTTGTCTCTTGCTCTCACCACAATGACAGCCAGCTCCTGTAATCATTAAAAATTACAAAACCACGGAATCTATGTCATCATCACATGTTCTATTGTTCAAGCTATATAAAGAAAAAGAAACAGACCAAGTAAGAGCTTTTCAAATAGCTTCTTTTCTTGTTATGAACATGTGAGATAACTTTAACAGTAAAAAGTGTATAAAGGAAATGTCACATTGAAATACAAAATTAAAAAATTAGCAATAATGAAAATAAAAATCAAACTCGAATACTAGTAAACTGTTGAATTAACAATGTTCGCTTATAAAAACTTAACAGTAATATAATAGAAAAACCTAATGAACTTGAATTACACAAGTGGCTCTACTAGTAGTGGAACATTATATGATTGACACCAAAACTAGTACTATGTTGAATTTTGCGAATGATTAAATAATCCTATTTCAGGAGGAAAATGACTGTCAAACCCTGTTCTGAATTTTTTGATGTAGTTTCTTATGCATATATAAGGTAACTATAGTCACATAGATGACAGTAAAAAATAATATTTACATTTTAACCAACAAATAATTTAAGGCGCAAAGTAAAGGATTGTGGGTTGAAAATTTATTGAAGATGAAAAAGATCTGAAGCAACAATTAAGTGTGCATGTTAGACACTGACCTTGACAAAGGGTGCCCATTTCTCAACATATAAACCACGATCAAATCCTCCAAGAGCTGAAAAATAGGAAAAATGAGCGTTTAAAATCACTGAGAAAAAGAACCATCCACTATTTCAAATTATACACCTATACCACCAGATGCCAAATTTTATGCAAAACCAAAACCAAAACCACAAAGCTAGAAACCAAGTAACACCATATGCAAGACAAACAAGTTACCAACATTTATGTAATACAGCAACAATAAGACCAATAGATATAAAAGATTGCTAACATGCAGAAGAAATGAAAACTTGGACAGGATTGGAATGATTAGACTAAAAGCAACAGCAATGCATCTTTAGACAGATTTCAGAAACTCAGGACAAGCAAAGACAAACTAGAAAATTAATTGAAGGTATACTATCTTTAGACAAAACAATTGCTACCTAACACTGCCTTGCTACACAACCTTCAGCATATGGTAGTGTTTTTCTAAGTAGGGCAGATGATATTAAAAAAACGAAAAAAGAAATTTTATTATAAGAAAATTACAGTATATTTGTACCAGCATACCATTTGGATACCAATACCTGGGTACAACAGCTATCAAGATGAGGTAAAAAGTGCAAGTAAAGATAAGCAGAATATTACATGCCTACTGAATTGTAACGAAACCATCTATATCAAATTCAGACAGTTATCTTTAAATGAGCATTTACCAGTTATGGCGGAAGACAGCTCCTCTTCACTCTTTGCAACAGCATTCCCACGCCCATCATAGGCTAACCTTTTGCTCTTAACCATAAGAGGATAGCCAAATTGTTTACCTGCTCTCCTGGCACTTTCAAGATCATTTACCTGAAGCAGTCATATTAAGAACAATAAATCAAAATCTGAAACTAAATTTCTCTCGATAATAATCAGATTCAGAAATGCCCAAAGGAAGTATGGAGGTGTTATTAATAAAACCAACCTCCATAAACTCAGGAAGCGGAATGCCATGCCGAGAAAAATGAACCTTCTGAAGATACTTATCCTGTAAAACAGAATCCACAGATGAAGCTCAGAACAGAGTTATCTTTAACATCAAAAAAGCAAGAATAAACACTGGCAAGAAGTAGAATTTAGGGTAAAATTAGTTGAAAATTCATAGAAATAGCTGTCAGCCATACAAGAGGACTCTGTGAATGCTCAAAGCAAAACATTATCATAAAGCCAAACTGTTGGATAAATGAAGAAAGACATACTTGGATTATCCGAATAGTAGAGGCTTTAGGTTGACAGTCAACTCCTTGTTGTTCAAGCTTCTCCATTGTGGCAACATCAACATGTTCAATCTCAACTGTCAAAACTCCACATCTAACTACCAAGCAAGAAATCAGCAACGCAAACAATTTCTTGCCACAAACACTAGAAAGACAATAGCTCGGCCATAAAATCAAACCTCTTAGCGAATTCCTGAACCGTAGCACTGTCATCGAAACTACCAACCATGTGATGATACGAAAGAGCACTCGCAGGGCAGTTTTCAAGTGGGTCTAAAACCATAACTTTAATGGCCAGCTGTGAAGCCGCTTGGCATAACATACGACCCAATTGCCCTCCCCCCAAAACACCAACAATCGTTTCAGATAACCCATGAACAGATGAATCATCCTTCCTATATTTACAATCAATTTGCAGAATTCCCATGTTAAATAATAAGTAAATAAACAAATCAAATACCCACTTAACTCATCATCCAATGCGGCAAAACAAATTAAGAATTCTCCAAACAACAGCTAACAAACAGGTGAATAGAGAGAGTACGGACCTGGCAGGGGAAGTCTCGTTAGAATCGCGTGAGGCACGGCAAGCCATTAAAACGGGATTCTGATGAGACTTGTTAATGTTGCCACTGTTGGTTATTTTATACATTGAAGAAAAGTTTAATCTGGGTGGCTTTCGGAGCCTAGACTTATTCGAAGAATATGAAGAAGGATTGAAGATGAAATTGGTGGAAGCAGCGAAAACAGATTCTGTGTTTTTCGAAAACACTGCGCCGTCAAGCTTTTGCATTTTAGTTTGCTTTGCCGCCGCTGCTGCCGCCGCTGCCGCTTCTTTTGCTTGGCTGCTACTTTCTCTGCGTTTGTCAATTCCTACCGCTTATATATTTTTCGTACTGTAATTCGTACAAAGTTTTATTTATTTATTATTTTTTCACAAAACTCTCTAACGTAGCGTTTAGTCTTTGGAGTTCCTAATAACGGGAATCTTAGAATAGAGGAAGCAGAGTAAGAGTACGAGTCAGTCGCTTATTCAAACTGAAATAAGGTAGAATTGAATTAGGAAATATTGAGAAGTGAGCATGATGTGATTAGATTGAGCGTAAGTTGTTTATTTATAATGTAAGAAAAGTGTAGAATAAAAATTAAAATTTTATAATTGAAAGTGAATTATTTTAAATTATAATTTTATTTTAATTTAAAAATTATAATTTTTAATTATAAGGTAAAATATATATTTATAAAATAAATTACTTATTTTATTATTAATTTTAATTATATAAATTAATATTTTTAATTATGTAATTATATTTAAATAAGTATAATATTATTATATTTAATAAATGTTATATTATTAAATAACATAATAAAATTATTTTGATATTATTATTTTTAAATAAATATAATAAAATTTTATTTTAATAAATATATTTATTTTATATTTAATAAAAAAAAGACGTGTGAATAGATTTGTACAAGAGTAATGAGAATAAGATTTTTATAGGAGTAATGAGAATTTCATTCCTCACTTAAAAAATGAATGAAACCCACATTATAAGAGTGTAAGACTCTCACTTTCCTCTTTAAATGACTAAGTATTGACATGAGTTGACACTCTCTATTATCAACGTCGTAACCACAGGCTAAATTTATTAATTTTTAACAACCTATTCTTTATGCTTCTCAAATATTGCATAACATATTGTAAGTTAAAATATAGATTTGTAGAATTTTGATCTAGGTACCCAATGTTGCGGGTGTTAAGTTCTGATTGGGGATTCTATGATATGGAAGCATACAGTCTGTAAATATGATTTGTCATACACTAAATTAGTCCTCTAAATTTATAAATATAAAGAATTATTTTGACTAATAACAACAAAGAATTTGTTATCAATAGCGAAAATCACGTAAAGAGAGTAAGATACATATTTTTGCAATGTTGGTAACCCTTATTTATCAAATATGTGTTATTGAAAAATCCATGGTCTCTTCTAAACCGGTGTTTTTCTTTTTTTTTTTAAATAAATAAATAATAAACCACTGCTATTACAACAAATTTACGGGTCCTTGAGCACCGTGCCCCTTTATTTGTCAGTTTTCTAGGAACCGTTAGATTAAATGAGTGAAATCTAATGGTTAGAGCTTTGAGAATGAATAGTGAGTTAAAGTTGGGCTACCATTCCAACCCGTTGCACCTTTGAAATTGGTCTTAAGGTGCTGTAAACCGTGAGTGGAATTGATTTTGACCGGTGGGAGGGAGAGAGACCCGAGTTGTGGAGAATAGTCAAGTGCGCAGCGGCACTGTGTTAGCTCGGATTTATGAAGTGGATCGCGTTGAGTTTAATTTTTTTCTGGTAGCATTAAACGAAACAGAGGGAGAGATCACGACAATAAAAATATCAAGTTAGTGAAAGCTGAAATTGAAATGCATGAGTTGAATAGTGAATTTTTGTTAGTAAACCTACTGGGAAGTGAGATTTAGGGTAAAATTATGGAGTAGAGGGCATCGATTTTAAATTAATTTTGGGATTATTATCAATAGTTCAATTGGGCCCATTTAATGCAGCAGGATTGATGAGAAAAAATAGTTGTTTTGCTCTGTTTGTATTGGTGGTGTTTAGCGTCCCATTTATTTATCTTTATGCTGACTAAATACATTCAGCTTCAACTTTTTAGAAGTACATCTCGTCTTAATTATCAATTTCCACCCAATTGATTTTCCTAAATTTATATCACAATTTTTTTTCACTTGTATAATGATCAAGGGATTAATTAATTTATTTGTTTTGTATCTTTGTAAGTACATGTAATGATAATCAAATGTATGATCGAAAGTTCTATAGTAACTTTAGAGTTGTTAAGTTTTTTCAATGAATTTGTGTGGAAAATTAGAAAGTGAAATTGCAACAAGTAATGAAAAGAAGTGAATCGGATGCATTATGCCTATGGATTACAGTCCGTTGTACATATGATTTATTGATTTCATTGGAAACGAGCATTATTATTATTATTATTATTATTATTATTATTATTATTATTATTATTATTATTATTATTATTATTATTATTATTATTATTATTATTATTATTATTATTATTTTGGGGTTGCCAATGTAATGGCCATGTATTTGTTTTGTGCATTACGAATATATTATTTATATGGCACTATAAAGTGCAGTTTCATGGTAATAAATAAAGATGATGGGCATTTGGTCGTTCACGTCTTAAGCAATCACCCGCTTTCCGAGATATTTGTTATTTCAAGTCACGAGTGTGGACCTATGATGATAGCCATGTAACAACACATGCATGGGTTTTCTAGCTATTATCAATTCCATAGCTCCTGCTTTTCGAACTAATTATTCTGCTTCCATGCTAATCTTTATTTGCTACATGTTTTTTCGTATTTTCACTTGATATTCAAATCCTAGCCACATATCAGTTCAAATTCTATTCAAATTCAATTTATACTTCTTCAAACTCATGCAAATTTCACACAATCTAATCCACTATTGTTCTGATTATATATACTCCTCTCCATTCGACAATTTGTTCCCTCTTTTTTTTTGAAAAAAAAAATCACTATCACAATTATACTTTATTTTCATTCCATTTTTTTCTCTCCTTTCTATTTATTTCAGTATTACTTGTTGTGTTGTAATTGTTTTTCCTCGTTTTCCTATTATTTCCATACACTACAAATAATGCCACTTACACAAGATTCCTTCCCCCATTTGCCCATTTGTGGAACTAATGCCACAAATGGTCAGCCGACGGCGACTCTCAATTTTTTTAATGCTTCTTACCAATTCACCAATTTATCCATTTCATCCCTCCACATACTGGATTGTTTTTTGCTCCATTTACTGTGGCCTCACCGGATTTTGCAGCTCCTAGCATATTCTCAACACATCTAATCAACTACATCTACTTCCTATCCTTTCGTTTATGCTTCATTTTTTATTTAGTTAACATCAATTGATCTCATTTCATTTTCTGTGCTACAGTAACCACACTTATATGCCTCTTCCAACAAAATATTTGTTTATAACGTACATAAAATTGTCTCTAACAAACTACTTGCTTCTACATATAATTGCTCCAGCTAACTACTTTATTGTTGTCTATATCAACATATTTGTTGTTCCATTTAATAAAATTATTGCACAATAAACAGTTCCTGTCTATTGACTTATACTCCCGGTTTTTGTCAACTGCCACCTGGCGATTTCCCACTTCCACGATCTTTCTCCTTTTCATCCAACGGTGCCTGGGGGGCATGGTAGATGGAGCCCAAATTTACAGATGTACTGCTTTATCTTTCCTTTAATTAAGTCGACAATAAAGTAAAAGTACGACAGAAACAAGTGAAGCAAAGCAAATAATACAGTTTCAGGCTTCCCAATTATTTTGCATAAATTGATGTGAAAGCATATAAGTGGTTGAAGAATAAAAAGTGCTCATGACCCACATAATTTTTATTTTATTTTATATTCTATCCAATCAATCATAAAATGACACAT
Source organism: Citrus glauca (assembly GCA_029633175.1). NCBI lineage: Eukaryota > Viridiplantae > Streptophyta > Magnoliopsida > Sapindales > Rutaceae > Citrus > Citrus glauca. The sequence goes on from JAQOOD010000008.1 coordinate 28,427,438, forward strand.
TAATTTATAAAAAAATAATTTATCTAAGAGTTTAGATATAACATTATTCATTTAGTAATTAAATTTTAATCATTTAAGTACAAGTCTATGGCCATGAAGCTAATTACAAGAAGTAAATTAACAATAGCTAAAAGGAATCAAAGGAGCAAATCAGATTTACATGTAAAATATATCATTTGTTCTAATGTAAAAAACATCAGGTTGAACAGCAAATCTCAACCCTTTTAATGTACAAAATACTGCTAACTTTACACAAAAACTTGTACAAAGCAAATGCAATCACTCATCCAATCTCGCAATTAAGAAAAGATATGCTGTGGGGGAAAAAAAAAAAGAAACCAAATCTTTGAATTGATAGCACTCTACTTGTAAAATAATTTAGCTAGTGAAAAGAAAATCAGAAATGAAAAAAATGAAAAGAAGAAGTAAAAACAGAAGCACACTGTATAAACTCAAGCTCTATTTTGTATTCTTGGTATGTGGAGAAACATGCTGTGAATTCTGTACAATTGATTGCCAGTCTTCATTATTTTAGCCGTGTTATATTTGAGACCTCTTTCTGGATCATCGATGTGTTGCGTCAAATCTGATGAATAAAAAACAAGAACTTAGGTTGAAGTAGAAAGCTTGCAGCAAGGGAAATGTTAATGTGTATTACGGCGTGTATAAGAGGAGTTTGAAGTTCTTACCCTCGAGTTGAATATGCATTAATCCTCAAACAACATTTTCTTCGCTCCTTCTTACCCCGATCCTTCGTAATTCTCGCAAGTGACAAGCTATCTCCTGAACGAATTGAACACCATCCTCTCCTTTTTTAAGCGAGTTAATCGTGAGTTCAAGAAAGTTCTGGTCCGACTCAAGTGCTTCCAACCTCTCGTTCAGATCAGAAATCTCATTTTCAAGAGAAACCAAATCTGTTCCCTCACAAAGCGCAGGTGAGATTTTCTCACCACAATCCATTTCACTAATGTCCTTGCCAATGATCTGAGGTTTTTCAAGTGAGGAACTGCATCCTTGATCATGCGGACTCCCTCTTGATTCACATGCTTTATTCAGCATCGACGAGTCATTCCCTTCTGTCTCGCTGTGCACATCAGAATCTCCTTTACAGTTGAATTCTTTGGAGTCATTTACATCATCTACTGCATTTCCAGAATTTCCACCATTAGCCAAGTCTGCCGAGTACAGCCCATTGTATGAGAACATATAAAGCTTCTTCTCCAATTTCTTCAAACTTTCTAAAATATACTTCTTTTCGTCTTCAAATTCCAACACCCAATTTTTTACAGATACTGTTTTCATGTCCTCAGATGACATATCTTTTTTGGGAATATTGATCACCAAGTTGTTATTAGAATTTTCACTTTCATGAACGCATGTAGTTTCCGAATGATCCATCCGAATCTCTTTCTCTTTGAAGCCGGGATTTAGCTCCAAAATGCTTTCCAACATCGAGTCATTTGGGTACTTCTTTCTATAATATTCAAGCTGCTCTTCTAGATCTTGAATCCCTTTCTCCTTCTCGGCTAGAAGGTCATTTGTTTTTTGCAGTGTTTCCATGTCATACTCAGCTTGCTCTTCCATCATTCTGAGGGACTGCAAGGCTTCCATGTGAAGTGATGCTTTCTCCTCCTGCAGTCTAGTAATCATGGCCATTGCTTGATTTATAGCATCCGTGGAAGCATTTCTTTCTTCCTCCAATTCCTTATACACAGCATTCAATAATGTCTTATCATGTTTGATCTGTCGTTTCAACCGATCTACCGCACTTTCACCTTCGATTTCACTGACAGTGCTTCCATCTAGAGATTCAAAACCAGACTCATTTCTCTCAAGTGAAATCCTTTTTTGAAGTATTTTCATTCCATTAGAACTAGAAGTATCAGAAGTCCTCAATTCCTCACTATTTGCACGAATTCTAGGACTCATATCTGACAGCAATTGGTCAAATCCTCGAGCAGATAGTTGTGACAACAAAAGCTTTAGATCTTCACTAAGTCTGGAAGAATCCCTCCCAAACCATTGTTCAGCAAGCACACCAGACAACTGTCTACCTCTACTGCCAACAGCTACCTTATACGCATCACTGAGATCCAATAAATTGGATGCCAGTGCAGCAGTATCACTTGAAACAGGGTTTCTTTCTGTAGCTGTTCCATTTGATGTGCTTGGCACACGTCCGGCTTCACAGATTTCTTCATGCTCTGTCTCCTCAAGTTCAACACTTCTTGTAGCACCTAGAAAAAGAAAATTTTGATACAGGAAAAATTGTTAAAATTGATATTCATAAATGCCTACAGCAGTTCAGGCAAACAATGAATATTCAATTGGAAACTCCATAGCATGAGTAGAATAAATACTTCAAGGCCCTATTCCATGGGAAATTTAAGGGTGGGAGGAGATGTATCACACTCATTATGGATGCTACAAGGAATTAATATGCAATTTCCATAAGTCAGATAAAAAAAGTAGAAAAAAGTGAAAAGCTTGAACTTACAGCTCTCTTTCTGTGCTTCCAAAGGAGATTCCATAGCATCAGATGTTTGCAGGCCATCATCAAGGAAATTGAATCTGCTATCTTTTGAAACTTCAGGATGACTATCCCCACCATATGATAGAGCAGCATCATTGTGGGATACCAGCTTGCACTCTGACACATCAACAGAAGATTCAACAGCGTTTGATGGTAGAGAGACCTCATCAATGGCAATAAACTTGCCCTCTTGGGAAACATCAATCGAAGATTCTATGGACTTTGATTGTGGAGGGACATCATGGTAAATAAGCTGATTCTCTTTTGATACATCCATAGAAATATTCCCTGAATTTGATGATGGTGAGACATCATCAACTGAAATACGCATGCTGTCATTTGATATATCAATAGAAGCTCTCTCAGCAATTGCTGATGGAGAGGCATTGTGGACGGAAATAAGCTTGTTTCGCTCCGATACATTAACAGAAGATTCAACAGCATTAGATGGTAGAGAGACCTCATCAAAGGAAATTAGCTTGCTCTCTTTAGAAATAACAAGGGGAGATTCCCTGGACTTTGATGATTGGGGGATATCAAGGTGAATAACCATGTTTTCTTTCAACACGTCTGCATAATTAGTCCCTGCAATTGATGATGCAGAGATGTCATCAACAGATATAAGCTTGCTCTCATGGGATATATCAATAGAAGCTTTCTCAGCCTTTGGTGATGGGGGAACATCATCAAGGGAAATAAGATTAGTAACTGCAGAAGGATCAGCCTTGATGTCAACATGTTCCCAATTTAGGTCCTCCAATACATCTCGAACTGCAGTAGTAGAGGCTACAGATATGCCACTATGGAGCTCAACAACATCTGAATTTACTTGAGAAGCTGTAAGTGAAGGCTCAGGAGCAGAAACATGATCTATCAGATTCCCTTGAGCTGAGTCGTGAGACGGGATGATTACATGAGGCTCTAGCTGCACATATTGAGCTGCAAGATCTTCCTTGGGACAATTAATTTCACGTATTTGAGCACATGCATCATCATCATCTGACAAAAGGACTTCAGATTCAGTGTCGGAAGCAACCTTCAGCTCTGTGTACTCTACATGAGACAGAGGATCTTGCCCATAACTTTTCGGATGAGTAGCTCTTCGCACCACTGATGGTTTTTCAATTCTCTTTTCGAAATGCTGGTTATGTTCATCAGCATCCGACAAATGAACATTGACTTCAGCACGCTCAGACACACTTGATTTGCTATGTATCATTTTTTGGACATTCCCTCTTGCAGTCCATGGTTCATTGCAACAAGAACAATGTCTTATACTAGATTGACTGTTTTTATGACCTTCAGGCAATGGATCCTCATCAGATCCAAAGCTAGCATCATCCCCCACCTTACCCACCAATAACCTGTATGTTTCAGTGATTGATCTGTTAACTGTGGCAAAAGAGAAAAGACAATTCTGACACATTCCACGGACATCTACAAGTTTATTGTGAGCATGACATAAAACTAAGGATGAAATCTCCAACCTATGCTTGCCACAGATCAAATCCCTGTAAGGATTTAACTTTTCATTGCCCAAAACATGGTCAAGTCTCGAGCATAGCAGGCACGGCCTTTGCAACTCGCAATAATGGGCAAATCTAGTGATTAGGTACGAGAATATGGCATCAATAAACAATAAAAATATCAGCAACCACTCAAGAGCAGCTGATCCCAAAGCTCTGACAAAACCATGGGAAATTTTCTGTGGTTTCACAGATGAATTTTCCCTGGCAGCCATTCCCTATTGCGCTTGAATGCTTAAGTAGCCTCAAATATGATGTATTAGTTGCTCGGAACACACAGAACTCCAATCCTCCCAGAACAATATCAAATATCCAAGATGTGATCAAATCTGTAATCATAATTAACAAACAGAACAAAGTTAGAACCAGGAACAATTCAAGGAACCGCCCAAATCTCCTCCCCCCAAACTGAAAGCTAAACAAACAGAAAAGGAGGAAAACAGCAAGTCAATCCAACACCGACAGCTGCAGTATATAATTCATTATTGGAAGCTGGCCAAAGTATTAAGACTCATACATAGAACAAAGCGAATATGATGAATAGCCACAAAACCTCATCAAAAGCACTTTATCCAAAGAATTAAACAAATATCAAAACTGGACCTAGACACAGTTCCCATGGAAGTTCCAAATCGATAAAAACTCTAGCGCAGGCCTCGAATAAAAAACATATGCACCCATTTCTCACCTATAAATATCCCACTGGCTTGATGTCTCCCATTCATCCCAAATTAGAAGCTTGCAAACCATATTTTAATTTGGAAAATATAAACTTAATTATATTACGTGAACACAAAGCTAACGGATAAGAAGTTAATCCAATAACAATCAGATCAAAATGATTTTAAAAAAAAAACACTCATGGTACATACGAGATCAGCATATTTTAGAATTCAGAACAAACTCAAAACCTCATTAAAATGACAAGTAGGAATTGACAAAAAGTAAAGAAGATCAGTCAATAAATGAAATTTAAACAAACTCAATTCTAATAGAGAATCAAGAATAAGATCATAATTCACTCCAATTCACATCAATGATCGTGTATACCAATTGACAAACAACAAGTCAATCAATAAAATTCAAGAAGGAAAATAAAGACAGAGATAAAAACTGACCTGTTCAAAGACTGAGAATTTAGGACAAGAACATGAAATCAAAGCTACCCACGTTCTAGATCATGACAAAAAACAGAACCCATGTAGCATTTGTGAAAGACAAAGAACAAGAAAAATTGTTTTTATTTAGTATATTACGAAACAACGAGATTGCACGTGGTTTTCAGAATTTGGAACAAAAATTGAAATGGAATTTGAAAATACGAAGCCGACAGACAAAAGCCAAAAGGTCGGCTGCTGAGCTGATAGAAAAGAGAAAATGACACGTACCGAAAGTTGACATGGCAAAAAGCATATCAAAAGCTATTAAGTGCTTTTGAAGGCAGCCTCCCCTTCTGCTCCTGTCTATAACTGCCACAGTTCCAGTTAGAATGAACTGTCAAAGTGTTTTTTATTTTTTTCCTCCAAATTAAATAAATAAGTCATTTCCTCCCCTTAAATATGTAATAGAAAATGTTAATAATTAATAATTAAAGTGTGTAAGTCCAATAGATCCCATGTTTGGGGATATAAATTAAAAACTAAATGTTTGGATTACTATTTGTAATTATTTTTGATATTATGAAATCATCGTCGATGTTGGTAATTACAATCCAACTATTTAAATTAATTTTTTAATCTCTTTTTTTAATCAAAGTCAAATAATTAATTAAATAAAATTATTTAAAATTTATTCAATCAAATTATTGAGAACGAAATATCCATTGTACTTACAATAGCCAAATATAAATAGTAATATCAGTATGAAGTATATTTCAAAAATTAAAATATTGATGTAAAAGTAAAATATTCCCTTCCGATCAAAGAAATTCACTAAAGAGTATTTTTTTTAATATGGTGGGGTCTATTTAAAAAAAATAAAATTGGCCAAACTTTGTGATATCCTTTTCTTTTCTTTTCTCTTTTTTTTTCCTTCTTTTTTTTTTCTGTGTTCAATTTTGCTGGCTTTTTTACTTTTTCACAAAAATGTTGTTGGAAGGAGGTGACGAAAATCACGTCACCGACCAATGAAATGGACCTTGGCACTGAGTTGTTGCCCGGTGCCGACCAATGATTATACGTTTGAAGTTAAAATGGTTGGTTATTGATGACGTGGCAATGAGACGGAATGATTTGACCGTTTAAACGAACCGAGATGTATTTGTCTTTTTGGTAATTTAACTTTAACACTACTTATCATATGGTATTAAAACTAGGATTAAAATATTATTACATTATATTTGGTAAATATGCCTTATTGTATTTTATTGTGGTTGACCAATCTTTTAATGTGGAAAAATCCGAATAGGTATGATAATGGTATCTGTAAATTCGTAAATCTGCCTAAATATGTGCGTAAAAATTTACTCAGATAATTTATGAGCTGCGGATAAATTTAGTATTATAAATTAAAATTATGCGGATTTAAATTAAATCCGTGTGAGATTCGGGTTTTATGCGGGTTTGTAAATGTTCCGCGGAGAAAAAAAAAAACTAAAAAATAAGGGTCCTACTATGTTGAAGCGCTTTCAAGATTGCCATAACCAAAACAATAATTGCATAAACTAAACTCTCTCGTCTGTATCGGTGATTCATTCTCTCAATGGCTCAGAGAAAGCCTGCCACAAACCACCCTCCTCCGCATTCTCTGGCGAGGAAGGGGCATCAGAACAAATCGACTCCACTAAAGAGCACAAACCCAAATCACATTTGACAGATCGTGAATCAATTTTAGACCTAGAAGATGAGTACTTGGAAAACACAGCTCCGTCTCCCAATGCCTCTAATATCATCATCAAGCCAGTCGTTAGTGAAAGCCCAGAAGCGAAAAAACCTAGCCCCACTTTGAGTGAGAGGAGTGGGTGGGTGTCCCGGTCCCGGTCGAAGAAGGACAAATTCAACCCCCCCCCCCTCTCCATTTATGGTTTTCGGTTTGCCTGTACAAGATAATAAGCCAACTTTGCCTAAACAAGGTAATAAAAAGCGGAGTAGAAAAACGAAGTGATTCTCCAGCTAAAGCTAAAGAGAAAGTAAATAACAAGATGGATTCGAAACGATTGAGTGAGTTACTAATACAGGAGATGTTGAAGCTGGGAATGGGAAATGGATTCGCGGCACTTGATGTTGGGATGAGGGTGATGGATGGTGAGAAATTGAATGAGATTGGGGACAACGGGAGGACGCTGCAACAACAGATGCTGGAGTTGCATATAAAAAGGCTTGAGTTGGTCCAGAGGGTAGACTAAATTGGTTTTGGATAAGTTGGAGTCATCTCAAGTGTATAGAGTAGGGGACTGTTGTTTTCTAATGGACTTGAGAATTGTTGTTAGTCAGTGCGGCTTGTTAATACTTCACTAGCATCAAGACTTACTTTGGCTTTGTTTGATATAATTTTTTAAATAAAAATTATTTATGTAGAGTTTTTTTAATAGAGTTTTTATAAAAAAAATTAATTGTTAATAAAATTTTTTATTAAAAATTTATCAAATTACTTTAATAAATTTTTTAAAAGTAATAATGTGAAAAGAATAAAATAAAATAATTAAATAAACAGAAGATATTTTAAATATTTTAACATTTAAAAAATAATTTTTGACCTCTACTCTTAAAAACTTAAAATTTAAACTTTTACTAAAAATAAAATAACTTATTTAAATTTCAAAAACTCTATTAGAAAAATAACTAAACAACAATAAAAATTACTATAAAAACTTATGGGATTAAATAAATATTTATAATCATTAAATAAGTCATACCAAACATGCACTTAGTCTCATGGGAATGTATATTTGTAGGGATGACAATTTCTAGGTCCGGGTCTGATTTTGGCTGCTTCAGATCTAGACCCGGACACAGAATTCTCATTATCAGACCCGTATTTGAACCTAGTTTTTTCAATCTAGTTTCAGCCCATGTTCAACCTGGAAAAAAATCTGATTTTCAGATTCTGAGTTTTGAACGCGGATTGCTTTACTTAAGTTGCTGGAAAAATGAAAAAAAAAAATGAATACAAGCCAGAATGCTTTACTTCAGTTCCGCAAAATTTCAAATACAAAGCAAATAACATATCCAGGTTCTAAAAAAATACAACATAATTATATAATATAAAATTCAAAGTTTTAAAGTAATAAACATCTGCAAATACAAATCCATAACATAATTCTACAATTTAAACTTCAAATTTCAAGCCATTAGTGCTAAAGACTAAACTCACAATCATCCACTTTATTTGACTGTTCCTCGCTCATCCAATTTTCATCAATCAAATGCTCAACAGAAAGTATTGCTTCCTCTGGAATTCCATCTAAAAAAATGTGTAAATCATAAACATAATGAACAAGACAACCAATTAGTGATAAGTTGATAATAAGAACAATACAACAAATTATTTGATTCTAATAAATAAATTTTTCATACCTTTTAGGTTTTGTTTAAGCCAAAACCAATTTTGAGTGCACACCAATGCCTTCACTGTGGATGGGTGAAATCTACTGCGATAAAGGCTCAAATGTCTACCTCTAGTGCTAAAAGTGGACTTTGAAGCAACTGTTGATACAGGAATAGCCAAGAAATCCCTTGCGATATTTGCAAGTATAGGATATTTGCCTTGATTATTCTTCCACCATGACAAAATATCAAATTGACTAGTTGAAGGCTAAGTACTCTCCTCAAGATAAAGCTCTAATTCTGATTTGGAATGAGTATTCTATTTGTTTTCATCTCATCAGCCATTTTATCCAAATCCAAGTCCAACATAATAGAATCCCCTCCTGTAGCAGCTTGAGAATTGGCAAAACTATTAACCTGCCCACTTGAATTTGATAGATGTTTTGCTTCATACTCATGCACTAAATCAACAAATAACTTATGCAGTCTTTCAATTTCGGATTCAACTTTTTCCCCATATATTTTAGGAAATAAAAGTTAATTAATAACATTTTACGCTTATGATCTAACATAGTCCTCACTGCAAGAACTTCATGATTAACATCTCAATACTTTCCATACTTCGCAATCATCTTAGTGGCCATATTTTTTATCCCCTCAATCGGTGATTGTAACCATGCATTCATTGACAATCTAATTTCACAAATCTTGGCAAAAAAATAAATTAGATGTCAGATATCGCTTCCCCGAAAAAAGTTCTGTCAACTTATAAAAGCTTTTTAGATACTCACACATAAGCTTTGACAAATTCTTTTAACAAATTCCATTCTGACTTACTAGGAAAAGATGTATAATTTCTCTCACGTTCCTTTAAACGATCAAATACATCTTTATACAACAATGCAGTACTAAGCATCAAGTCAATGGAGTTCCATCTAGTTTTACAATCAAACACCAAGTTTTTGGTTTCCTTAATATCTAATTGTTTTTTTTGCATTCTCAAAATTTTCAATCTCTAGCTAGTGTTGTTGTCCAATAATGAACACTATCTCTAATTTTCTCAATTCTCTTTTGTATCACAGATAAACGAACTCTAACTATCAAGTTCAATACATGAGCACAACAACACATATGAAAGAATTTGCTACCCATAATAATTGAATTAGTAGAAAATTTTCGTAACAGTAAGGCAATCATAGAATCCTTTGTAGCACAATTATCAACAGTTAAATTGGGCAACTTTCTATCTATATTTCAATCCATAAAACAATCATATAACTCCTTACACATTACCTCAGTACTATGTGGAGCTGGCACATATATAAACCTAACAATGTGAAAAAATAATTAAAATATTAAACAGGACATTAATTTATGCTTAAACAAAAAAAAACGTTTCAAGAATATTATCTCATTATAGACTTCGCAACACTCATGTGCTACAATGTAATGTGCCTTAATAACCATGAATCCTTTTTTTTTTGTTACTAGCAGTCCAAATATCTGCAGTAATTGCCATTCTACTCTCACAAGCTTTCAAACTACCCATTATCCTCTTCTTTTCAACATCATGAAGTTTTAAAATTCCAGCTTTGATGGTGTTTCTACTAATAGTCTTAATGGAAGGTTGGAGTAGCTTCAACAAGTCATAAAACCCAACTTATTCAACAAATGCTAAGGGAGCTCCTGTAGTATAATCATTCTAGCGACCAAAAACTTTACTGCAGCCATATCCCATTTTGATTCAGAACTACAATTACTAAGTGAAGTGTTTCCATCAACTTTAGAAGAAAAAGATAGGTGCATTTGTTGTACATTCTTGAATGACTTTCTAGGACAACGTTTATCATGATTTATTAAGTGATTAGTACCCCTCGAATAATGTCCATGCATAACTAACCCACAGTAATTTCAAATCGCCCGAACTTCCTCACCCAACTTAACTTTTTTGAAATGATTCCAAGCATTATAGACTACTCTACCACCACCACCTCGTTTTTGTGAAGTGACAAAATTAGTGTTACCCCTACGGCCACGGCCACGGCCACGGCCACGACTACTCCCTTGAACTGCTGTTGTTGAATTTGGTTCTAATTCAATAGCTGCTGTATCATCATTATTTTCTGATTATGTCCTAACTCTCACACAAACAATTTCATCACTTTTTTCAGAGACATCCAAGTCGATTCTTTGTTCATTTTCCATATCAACTTTTCATTCTACAAAAATTATGTCAAGACATAATTAATTCCAGCAACTTCTTCCAATTTATATGCTATGCTTAACCGTAGAAGCTATAAATATTTTAGAGATACCATTTCTATTCTATTAACAACAAGAATAAATAATAATTCAAAAATAAATAAACTATAAATAATAAAATTGAAGCAAAACAAAGTATAGATATTAAAATTGCAAATAGAGCAAAACAACACATAAATTGCAAACACAATCTAATTAAATTGCGAAGACAACATAATCAGAGCATAACAACACATAAATTACAAAGACAATATAATTAAATTCCAAAGAGAGTATAATCAGAGCATAACAACACGTAAATTGCAAAGACAATATAATTAAATTGCAAAGAGGGAATAATCAAAGCGTAATAGAGCATAAATTGTAAAGAGAAAAGTCGAGACTCACAAATATTCACAGCGGCAGCTTAAGTATATACTGATGAACACAGAACACAACCGTGATTGAGGTGGATTTTAACCACTTTTGCTGGTCGTGACAGAGTGAGAGAAGAGACGAGTGATGCTAATGACTGATGAAACGAACACTAAACCGTGAAGGTGATGACAGCCACGCTGTGAAGGATCTGATCTGAAGAAAAGAAATTACAGGAGAGTTGAAGAGAGAGTGAGAGATTGAGAGAGGAAAGGGTGAGAGATTGAGAGCGCTAGTCAGTAGTTGGCATTAGGGTTTCTTTTTTTTTCTTTTTAATTTTTCTGTTTATATTTAATAATTTCTAAAAATTAATATTAGAATAAATAATATCTAGATCCAAATCAGGAAGTATGCAGGTTCTCAAAAACTCATCCGGATTTCGCATAAACATTGTTCCGGTGCGGGTTGAACCTAGACCAGATTTTTCAGGTTCAATCCAGGTCTAGGTTGGGTCTGGGTTTGGTTGCCATCCCTATATATGTGTGAACAAATGAATTGTGATTCAATATTGTTTTCCAGGAACAAAAAAATACCTCTCTCATCGTCATTCTTCAATTCAGTAAAGTCATCTTAAATTCACTGGCATTTAAAGGTCATTTGATTGAATTGTTTCTTTCTATCTTTATTTCACAAGTTATATATTTTGAAAATATAAAAAAATAAATGTTAGGTTGCAAAAAATTTAAGACATAAGCTTTGATTTTTATAATAAATTATGATTTTTTAATATTTATACTAAAAAAATAATGTTAAATTTTTAAAATTTAATATATATTTAGTATTTTTCTAAGTACTAATAAATATTATTTTAAAAAAATATAATTTAAATTAATCATAAAAAATAATACGATATAGTGCAGAACTAAACATAATATTATTAAATATTAATACTGTGTTTTGTAACATCAAAATTTGTATAGATTTATTCTAATACAATGCTAATACAATACGACATAATATAACGTAGCTATATTAAAATTATAAAATATAGTATAATATAAATATAGTGTGTCAAATATCCCTTAAAAGTACTTTTAGTATTGTAAAACTTAAGAGCCAAATGGTTCAAGAAACCTTTTTAATTTACAACCAAACATCCAGTAGTTTTTTTAATTAAAAGCTCTACTTAAAAATAACTTTTTAAAAAAAATTACGCTTATTAACTCTATTCAATAAGTTTAATCAAACAAAATCTAAGTTCAAATTCATACAATTGCACAAGTCCATATAATTATTGGGCTTGTGACCCAATTAAAGATTGTATGTTCAAATAAAACTAGTATCACTCGTTTTAAGTATCCATAAAACTCTTTACTCTTTCAACAAAAGTGTGAAATAAAGATAAATTTTTCCTTAATTTCTAACTAGTCTAGATAAATTTCTAAATTTATGAGTTTCTTGAACCATACCCATTAATAAGCGTTACTAGTTAGAAGATATGGTCCTCAACTTACGGCATATGCACTCCTTTTGTTACGAGTTTTTTTGCTCTTTGATTCTTAAGAAAGTAATTTGATTTTAGCCCATTGAAGCAAATACTAGAAACACCATATCTTGTTGCATATGCTTTTCTGATAGACAAATTCTACATTGTCTCAAAATCACAACTTAACCCCACTCCAATAAGGGTGCATCTTGGCCTCGTGCTCTATCAATAAATCTCACAATGTTGTATATACACATATTGACGGTTTAATTTGTTTCCCATTCCATCGCATCTTGACAAATTCCATTTTCAACATCAATTGCTATTAGACTTCTCGTTATATTTCATGCACCAATCAACATAATACAATAAGGAGAAAACAATCATACTTTTTGATGGTCGAATACGAAAGTAAATTATAATGAGATTATATCATTGTTATTAATAATTAGAGGATTATTGCAAGAATGAAAAACTCTCTAAATTCAAAACAAGAGTTCGCTATCCCTTTCTCCCATTTTATCAATCCCATACTTTATAGATTTTTTTTTTTGTTTTGAAACGTCTTATACATAGGATTTATATTTATATATGTACCTATATAGAAGTTAATTGAATTGTAGAAATTAAATAAAAAACTTAAGTGCTGTTTGTTTTTTTAGTCTGAAATCTGAATTTAACTTTTTTCAGACATTTGTTTATATTATTAACTTATCACTTATTATTAGACAATTTTATCTAAATAGAAAAAGTAAAAAAAGTCAACTTTTATGTTAAGTTTAAATGGAAAATTTTAATTTCAAATATCAAAAACACCCTTAACAATTCATATATTTCCGATAGTATGTATAAACCTAATATTTTTGTATTATTCTTGAAGTTTTTTTTAATTGCTTTAAATTTTTATTCACATGATAACATTAACTAAGCTTAAATATTGAACAAATCAAATTATGTATATTGTCATGAATCAAAATTAAAATAACAGTGTTGACTTTATCATAAAATTTGAAGTTATAATTACATCTTTTATTAAAAAAATAAATTAAGATCAACAATGATAGTATTTTTTTAATGCTACCAAACTAATCAACCTATAAAAATTATAAATTGTGAAGAACAAATATATACACCATTTAAAATAATATTTATGTCAAACTATTAGCTTTTAAGTTTTTCTCTTTAGTTGTTGAAAAAGAAAAAAAAATGTCATTTAGACATTTTCATTTAGATCTACTTAGATTTTAACTAAATTCTGACCTATTCAGATTTTATATTAAAAAAACAAACGTAACCTTATTGTACTCTTTAAATTCAAATATACTTACCATAAATCCTAATCGAAAGTAATATCTAAATAGTTTCAAGTTGACTCGATCAAGCTCATCATGGCGCCAATTCCAACACTTTTTCAAATTTGCTTGATAAATTTAGCAAGCCCTAATGCTTAATAGATTATTTTCCTAAGGTTGTTTTTAAAATTAATCAGATTTCGCTATTGGTAATATCATGATTATCGTTTCCCATTAAATCATTACTTTTCAATCCTTTATAATACCATAAATTCATATGTAAAATTTATTTTTAGTAAAAAATAACAACATGAAAAATATCTTGACAAAGAATAAGTTGTTTATAATTACTATGATGTTTAAAATTTTTTACCTTTTATTAAAATTTTATAACGAATTTTTTTAGACCCATTGCTCAATTCTTTATTCTTCTATATGTAAGTTGATTTTCCCTATAATTTCGTTTCCTCTAAAATAATAACAGGCCCATGAACATGATCTGTCCCTCATATTTTTCTATATTTATTTAGAAAGGGCCAAAACAGTAAATCCAAAATGCAAACCCCAGAAAAGACCCCAAAACCAATATTATGACATAAATACCCTTTTTTTCTCTCAAGCAAACAAAAACGCCATCTTCTTGTATTTCCCCTCTCTATCCCTCATCGCTCTCCCTCTTCTGCCCCTGTAATTCCCCATTCCCAATCTCGCCCTTCCTTCCTTCAATTGCCCTTTACTCTCTTAATTTTTTTTTCTTCTTCCCTAAATCATTTTACCCGCCAATTCTGTCTCTTCCCCACTTTCAAAAAATCTTACCTTTCTTCCTTTTCACTCTCAATTTTCAAAACCCTAGCTTTAATTTCTCACTCCCTCGGCGTCTTTTAGTTTCGGATACTTGCTTCTTTCCCTTCTCATAAAGACCCTGTTTGTTTTTCTGCATGTTTGTCTATTTCGAGTGTGTTCTTGAAGGTCTTTGATTGGTGGCTCGAATTACGGTTTCTATGAGTTCAGGTAATTCTCGTCTTTGTTCTTAGTCTGATGATGTTTGATTTTGTGAGCTTTTTGGTGGGTTGCTGTTAATTTTTGTTAAAATTGCTTGTTTGGGTTCTGTGTTGAATTTTGTGATTGTTTTGACTTATTGGTATAATTTGCTTGTTTGATTAGTTTAGCACTTGGGTTCGAGAATTATTATTTGGATTTCTTGTGAATGTGCTGTGCTTACCGCTTTTGTTTTGGCAATCAGGAACTGGCGAGGAACTCTTGATCTTGTTGATTATATTTTGTTCTTTATTCTAATTAATGTAGTTAGAATTTTTGGAAATAAATCTGTTCGTGGCTTTCACTCGGCGAATTTATAGTCCATAGCATCTTTGGCAATTCGCTAGGATTTCTATGTTGAGTTGGAAATTACTTTTTGTCTGTGTTAACAAGTGCAGTGTTGCTAGCAAGATACTGAAATCAGTTCACTAAGTTTGTAATTTCTTATTGATTGTTTGTTGTAGATGCTTCATGGTTTGAAGGTTATGAATAATAACAATAATAATGAGAGTTTGAAGTCTGGATTTGTCAGTTTGGTTTGTTATGTTTGACATTTATGTACTGTTTGGATTTTTCTTGTCTTCAGAGTCGTCTGGCTTGATTAATGGGAGAATATTAAATGTTTGTTTTTGATTGTTGAAGATTGATTTGAAATAAATGGTATGGCTTTGGATTTAACAGTTGTTTATTCCTAATAACTTTTCAGGCGTGTGTGGATAGAATTGAATCAGCTTTTACTTTGACCATCATTGCTAATTTATAGTTCGTTTCCGAGCGCTGAGTTGGTATTGGTTATCTATTGTAATTGATTTTTCCAATGGCGAACCATGATTTGATTCTTGGGCAGCGTCACAATTTGGGCATGGGGCAGAGCCAACAGTTGGTGCTAGGCCATAATCATAACATGGGTTTGAACCAGAACCATGATTTGGAATTGGGACAAACCCATGAGCATCATCTGGATTTGGGACAGCAAAATCATGAACTGGGTTTAGGACATCCTCATGACCATGATCTAGATTTGGGACAGAACCATGATCAAGAAGGGGGTGATGGTCATGGCTATGGACATGAGAATGAATTAGCTATGGAACGGAAACCTGAACACGGTGATCATGAGATACCTCTTCCTGCTCAGAACCACGAGTTAGCTTTATCAGAGAACAATGAATTGGGTGTTTCAGAAAACCAAGAACTTGATGAGAATCTTGACTTAGCGGTGGACCAGCACCAAGAATTGGCAATAGAACCCGTCCAGGATATGGATGTCCACCATTCCCAGCTTGTGGTTAGCGGCAGTCCTGTATTACAGGTTCGTACTATTACTCCAAATTCTGCATTTGAGCTGGTGGTGGGGCAAGAGTTCCCGGACGTTAAGAGCTGCCGCAGGGCATTAAGGGATACAGCAATCGCCCTTCACTTTGAAATGCAAACCATAAAATCTGACAAGACTCGTTTTACTGCTAAGTGTGCAGCCGAGGGATGCCCCTGGCGAATTCATGCAGCAAAGCTCCCGGGTGTTCCAACTTTCACAATCAGGACCATTCATGAGAGCCATACATGTGGAGGAATTTCCCATCTTGGCCATCAGCAAGCGTCAGTTCAGTGGGTTGCAAATTCTGTGGAGCAACGGCTCAGGGAGAACCCTAATTATAAGCCAAAGGAGATATTGGAAGAGATTCACCGGGTTCATGGTATTACCTTATCTTACAAGCAAGCCTGGCGAGGCAAGGAGCGCATCATGGCTGCTATGCGTGGTTCCTTTGAAGAAGGTTATCGCTTGCTTCCTCAATACTGTGAACAGGTTAAACGGACAAACCCAGGGAGTATTGCATCTGTCTATGGAAACCCTGCAGATAATTGCTTTCAGCGCCTCTTTATATCATTCCAGGCATCAATATATGGTTTTCTGAATGCTTGTCGGCCACTCCTTGGGCTTGATAGGACATTTTTGAAAAGCAAATACCTTGGTACTTTGCTTCTCGCTACGGGTTTTGACGGGGATGGCGCTCTGTTTCCTTTGGCATTTGGTGTCGTTGATGAGGAGAATGATGATAATTGGATGTGGTTTCTTTCTGAACTTCATAACCTGCTCGAGATTAATACTGAAAACATGCCTAGGCTTACAATTTTGTCAGACAGGCAGAAGGGCATTGTTGATGGAGTGGAAGCAAACTTTCCAACAGCTTTTCATGGGTTTTGCATGCGTCACTTAAGTGAAAGCTTTCGGAAGGAGTTCAATAACACAATTCTTGTCAACCTTTTGTGGGAAGCTGCTCATGCTTTGACTGTAATTGAATTTGAAGCAAAAATCTTGGAGATTGAGGAGATCTCTCAAGATGCTGCTTACTGGATCCGACGAATTCCCCCTCGGTTGTGGGCCACAGCTTATTTTGAAGGAACACGATTCGGTCATTTGACAGCTAATATAGTTGAATCTTTAAACTCGTGGATTTTAGAAGCCTCCGGTCTTCCTATTATACAAATGATGGAATGCATTAGGCGGCAGCTTATGACTTGGTTCAATGAACGCCGAGAGACCAGCATGCAGTGGACATCAATACTTGTGCCTTCTGCTGAGAGGCGTGTTGCAGAGGCTCTCGAACGTGCTCGCACTTACCAGGTGCTTCGAGCTAATGAAGCTGAATTCGAAGTCATATCTCATGAAGGAACGAACATTGTGGACATTCGAAACCGATGCTGCCTTTGTCGGGGATGGCAGCTGTATGGCTTGCCTTGTGCTCATGCTGTGGCTGCCCTTCTTTCTTGTAGGCAGAATGTACATCGGTTTACTGAGAGTTGTTTCACTGTAGCAACCTACAGAAAGACATATTCACAGACCATTCATCCAATTCCTGACAAAAGTTTATGGAAGGAGTTGTCTGAGGGAGATCCAAATGCCAGCAAATCTGCTGACATTGTTATCCACCCACCCAAATCACTTCGGCCTCCTGGTCGACCAAGAAAGAAGCGCGTTCGAGCTGAAGACAGGGGACGTGTGAAGCGAGTTGTGCATTGTAGTCGATGCAATCAGACAGGCCATTTTAGAACCACATGTGCAGCACCTATTTGAGTTATTGAGCTATTGAAAGTTGGTTTAGTGTTTAGAAAAGCTGGGTATGTTACTTCTCTGCAAAGGGTTATCGTTTCATTACTGTATTCTTAGTTCTTGTTAGTTATTAGATTTCAAGTAAATGCTTAACTTAGTTACTTTGGTGACATGACATTATTACGAATTTTTTAGTTCATTAGCAGCTATCCTATATGAGTGTTTGCTTCAATAATGCTGTGTTATGGAGAAAGGCATTCATGTCATGATCTTGAAGGTTTCTTTGAAGTTAGCTCACTATAGTATTGTTTTTGCAGTCACTTTTCAAACTCTGCCGGAGAAACATATTAGTGACCCCATTATTATCATCTTACTTCCAAAAAAAAAAAAAAGTCGAATTGAAATAGAAAGGAGCTAACATAGTTTCACTAATTTGTTATTTATTTTATCTTAGTATTACATACAAAGATTTGCTATATTGTCAACAAGGTGAAATAAGATATATATATATATGTGCATCATTCATAAGGGTAGTCAAATTTGCTAACCGGGTTTGTAACAACCGTTTCTCTTCTAAAAGGTCGAGGGAGGTTAAATAGCCATCAAAGGACAAACTAACATTCCAATGAACACAGTCCCGAAATATTAACCCAATTCGGCCCAAAATTAACCCAATGGTTGGGTTTAAGGTCGATCTAAACCAAATGAACTCAAAATTATTGCCCAATTGAATCCAAACCATTTTAATTTAGTTTGAGGTTGAGTTGATTTTGCTCCATTTTAATTGAATTGAATTTCTATCATTAATCAATTTTATGTTATTTTCAATTATAAACTAATATTAAGTCATTAATCAAATTGAATTTAATTTGTACTATCATTTAGTGAAATGTTGTTGTTGTTGTTTTTTTTCTTTTTTGGTTCTTATTATTACTGGTGCTATTTTAACCATTTGTAAAAATATTCTTCCATAACTTGAGACTTCCTTTCTCATATTGGATATTAGATAATATGATATGGCCCCCTTCTGCTTGCTATTGTTTGCAGATTTCTTATTTATTCTAGTTTTCCGATGAGTTCATCATTGAATTCACAGCATTAATTAAAAGATTTGATAATAACATTTGTCAAGTAGACTGTTGATGCACTGTGAACCAAAAGCAATAAAGAAGACAAATTGTTACGGCCTATTGAAATTAAAGAAGAGGGAGAGGGGAGGAGAGAGAAAAATACCGAAGGTGGAACAAGGACGAATTAGTAGCATACGGCAACAACTTTTATATGGCAGGCATTACAGTATAGGACGCATAGAAATTGGGCCAAGACGAGACATCTATTTATAAACACAACAATGGTCTAGCTGAATCAAATCCCACCAAGGGTTCAAAAAAAAAAAAATATTTTGAAAAGAAAAATAAATAGTATATTTTTTACACTGTTTGGAGCCCACATGGGGTTTGACACTTTGATTCGAGAAACTGTCGGTATTATTATTTTTTTAATTTGAAATTGAACTGAATTTTTTACTCATCCTTTCTCGGTTTCTTCACTTTTAAGTTGTTTGGTTTGTTATTCTATGTTCCTACAGCAATTACAAATAATGTTAATTAATCAGGCTTAAATTGAGGTGAAGAAACAAAATGCTCAGGATTTCGTAACTTTTAGAAATGGTCAGACAGATTTTTTAAAATTAAACCCTTTGTCGCTACAGTTAAAAAGAATTAAGAAAACATTTGATATGGTAAAGAACTTAACTACATTAATATTGTTGATCTTTGTATGATTTCTTGTTTTAGTTCGAGCGGTTTTCATCATCATTATCAACCAGCTACTTGATAAGAGTGTAGTTTGATCATTGTGTTTAACATTCCGCAGATACATCTTAATGATATTACAGGGGAGAAGGAATATCACGAGGCATAATTTGCGACCTTGAAAGCCTTCGAGGAAGTGGATGCATTAATGGTGGAATCTGATCACTGCAGTCCGGAGGAAGATCTCGAGGAACAAGGCCAGCATGAAAGGGCCATGAATCTATCCAATTATGCCAAAACTCTAAGGTGCTTCAAATTTTGTATATTGTATTACCTATACCTGGCTTGGCATGCATATTTATGCTACAATTATGAGTGGATCCATCGCCATTGCTGCATTAACACTAGACTCTCTACTGGATCTACTAGCTAGGGGCGTACTTTGGTGCACTCATTGGACTATGAAAAATTTCACATTAACACTAGACTCTCTACTGGATCTACTAGCTAGGGGCGTACTTTGGTGCACTCATTGGACTATGAAAAATTTCAACATCTACCAGTATCCTATTGGCAAACTGAGGGTCCAGCCAGTAGGCATTATCATCTTTGCAGCTGTAATGGCCACGCGTGGTATGCGATCACCAAAGCTTAATAATCTGTTTCTTGATTGGTCGTTGATTGTGATAATTAATTGCAGCAAGATTGCTACGTACATGCCTAATTCCATTTGTTTGCAGGGTTTCAGGTGTTGATTGAAGCAGTACAAGAGCTTGTAAAAGATGAACCACCCACAAAGATGAGTGTAACCCAATTGGCATGGTTGTACTCAATCATGATTGGTGCTACAATCGTCAGACTTGGTCTCTAGCTTGCTGCAGTAGCTCAGGAAACACGATTGTCCGCGTATATGCAAGGTTAATTAATTGTCTTTTAAAATTTTTGTGTTTATTGCTCAGGATCACTGTTTTGATGTGATCACAAATGTAGTAGGACCGTTTGTTGCTATTCTTGGTGATAAATACTTCTGGTAGATTGATCCTGCTGGTGCCATTCTTCTTGTAGTTTACACAATTAAAAATTGGTCTGAAACTGTTTGGGAAAATGCAGGTGTACATATTCTTCATCAATCTAATTAGCACTAGTATTCTTAATTTGATCACTTTCTGCAATTATTCTAAAATATGGTGTGTGTGTGTGTGTGTGTATTGATGCAGTTTCGCTGGTGGGACAATGGACTTCTCCTCAAGTCTTGCAAAAATTGACATGCCTTGTCTCACGGCACCCTCAAGTGAAATGCATTGAAATAGTTTATGCTTCCACTTTGGGGCTCTATATTTTGTAGAGGTTGACACTTGACATTGAGCTCCCAGAAGATTTACTTTTAAAAGAAGCGCGCGTAGGAGAGACCTTGCAGAACAAGATTAAGAAACTCTCAGAAGTTGAACGAGCATTGGTTCATATTGACTTTGAATGTGAGCACAAGCCGGAGTACACCACTCGTAACAAGCTACCCACCAGTCAGCCATGATTGCTTAATATTGCAAACATGTTATGTGCCCGATAATGCAGCAATATATGGAAGACATGAGGGATGATGCTTGATCACCAAAGCAGAGAAGCTACAAAAGGGTGGCTGGGAATCATATTTAAATCAATGACAATGTTGATGATTTTAATTCTTTTTTAACGTCGTTAAAATTTAGTGAGATGGGTATAAACTCGTCTGAAAATGCCTACGGAAAAAGAGTAGTTTGATGTCGATGAAAATAATGAAGGAAGATTTAGATCTTATTTGGGACTGAGGTGTTGTAACTTTTAAGTTACAACCGCTGTTGGAAAAAAGTTATAGTTATGAAACAAAAGTTAATAATATGTAGTAAATATAAGTTTCATAAAATTATTAAAGATATTTTAAATTTGTATTATACAAGTGAAAAATCATATTAGCATAACTTCCATACTACAACAGTTAGTATTTTCCAAACACTTTAGTGTTATAGCTTAAAAATTACATCTATTCAACCTTAATCCCAAACGAACTCTTAGTCATTTAGGCTAACTGGGGTGGGGGAAAGGGCTAGTGTTGTACGTTATTGTTTTGGCTAGGAGAGCCAGTTGATGACTAGTCTAATTGATGATATGATGAAACGAACTTCGTCTGGGTAAGTACGATGATTTGTTTTTGAATTTCTTTGCATTTGCAACGCTAAACTATTAAGCTTCTGGTGTATATTAATTGGTACTGAAAAGTTAATGGAAATGCAAATAAGATCACAACAAATGTACTGTATATGTTTGCAAGACTTGTGTTTTGCCCCCATTTCTTTTGGGTGACAACAGGACTTATATCTTGCTAATTTGAGTTTTGTGGTCATTGATTCTTTGACCATGTTATAATTTACAGTTTTCGTTAAAGTGATAATATATATGGCTATAACATTTGCAAGTTATTAGAGAGAGAGAGGGGGGGGGGGGGGGGGGAGGGGAGAAAAAGAGAGAGAGAGAAGGATAAATTAACCATATAATAAAATGAAGGCTTGAAATGCTTTCAAATTGGGGAGGGTTTGCGAGAGTATTCCACCTCCTCATTGGCCAATTCGATTGGTTTCTCTTTTTATCAAACTCACTTACTATCTGCAGTGGGGTTCAATTTTAGCGGACAGATAAATGTGGGTTTGTAAGTTTGTGGAAAAAATTACCATCCCGAAATAGATTGCGACGGTTCCCATGCCATGCTATAATCGGCTTCCTTCTCTCAATCACACATATTTTTGTTTAATCAATCTTCAATTTACTTTAAAATTATTGATCGACTTTCATGGCATCAATCCTCCAAAATTCTTTAATTTAAGAGATACGATAGTTTCGTTTAATCTCCTATGATAAAGACGGCATAAGATAAATCAATCGATTTATCTTTTTAATGGCATGTAAATATTGACTGATTATTTGCATAGATTTAATTGCATATAAATATAAATTGTTAATTTATATAGTGACAGGTTCTAAATGAAACTACAAACACGTTTCAATAAAGTACTTATAAATTTATTAATTTAGAATTTTCGCCTTAAGTTAGGATATGCACAAAACATTAATTCATTGAAAGTATCAATTTACCTAGTTTTACTACAGCTTGGATTTTTTTTTTGCTTGTGGCCATGGCTATTCTCAAAGACATGTCGAAGAAAGATTAGATAGTAATAAAGAAGAAACATGTATCACATTAAAATCAGTCTTCAGAGGAACACGACTACATCAAAAATTACTTAACATAAATCGTATCAAGCATCCATGAAGTCTTAAAAGCAAAAAACGCCTTAATTAAAATCCATATTTAAAAAATAAAAAATGATAGACCCAATTATAAAAGTGGGATGCAAACTTTATATCTTAAATTTTGTGCCATCAATTGTCGACTACCATGTGTGTGTGTATATATATATATTGTGAAAAGTCATGGTTTCTAGAAGCCATCCATCTAGAAGCCACGACTTTGAATTTTAAGAAGAATAAGAAAGTTGGCATCAGCAAATTTGAAGAAGAAAATGGAGAACGCGTATTTGACGAGAAAAATAAATAAATAAATACGTGAACAGTGCTAAGTTTTGAGCTATAAATAGAGGGGTTCATTCCCTCATTTATTCATTCCATTTTTCGTGAGAATAAGAGTTGTTGAGAGAGTTTTGAGCTTGAATTTATAAGCTCATGTTATTAGTGTTCTGAGGGTTTGGGTGTATTGGGGTTTTGGGAAGTGAGCTAAAATACCACAATACTTGTAACTCCTTTTCACTAGTAAAATATTTCCTTCTGTCTTCGCCCGTGGACGTAGGCTATAAGCCGAACCACGTAATTTTTGGTGTCCTCTATTTTTGTGCTTGTTCTTTATTTTCTTACAATTTTACTTTAGCTGCGTGTCTGCTTTGACCACCAATTTCCTAACAGTGGTATCAGAGCTATTGGTTGTATTTTTTGAAGTCGGGTACTGTTCACGTATATGGTACTATTCACGTATACGGCACTGTTCACGTATATGATACTATTCACGTATACGGCATTGTTCACGTATACGGTACTGTTCACAAGAAATGGTGGGAGCGACCCAAGAATTTAGCGGTGCAAAGCAGAGGATAGTAGTGTGAGTAAAGCAACTGTGTGGTTTTTTGCACATGTCTAGGAAAGTTCTATCATAAAGGCGATAAGAGCTTAAGGAGTCTGGATTTTAAGTGGGACCATTGTGACCCCTCCAGTCTTTCCTAAGAACTTTCCTAGTGTACATTCTCACACATACTCACAACTATTCAAGGTGGTATACTAGTTTGTGTGCAGTATTTATCAACAAAATGGCGGCAAAGTATGAAATTGAGAAATTTAACGGAAATAATTTTTCGTTGTGGAAAATGAAGATGAAAGCTGTATTGAGGAAAAATAATTGCTTGGCAGCAATTGGAGAAAGGCCCATGGAGATAACTGATGACAAGTGGAACGAGGTAGATGGCAATGCCATTTCTGATCTACACTTGGCACTTGCAGATGGAGTATTATCCAGTGTTGCAGAGAAAAACACAGCGAAGGAAATATGGGATACTCTAATAAAATTGTACGAGGCCAAGTCACTACACAATAAACTTTTCTTGAAGAGGAAACTTTATACTCTTCGAATGGCGGAATCTACAATGGTGACCGACCACATCAACACCTTGAAGACTCTATTTTCACAACTCACAACGTTGGGTCATAATATAGAGGAGAATGAACGTGAAGAGCTTCTACTTCAAAGTCTACCAGATTCGTATGATCAACTCATCATCAACCTGACAAACAACAATCAAGTGGACAGTCTAGTTTTCGACGATGTTGCAGCCTCCGTATTAAATGAGGAAAGCAGACGGAAAAATAAGGAAAACAGATAAGCAAGTTCGCAGCAAGCGGAGGCGCTATCGGTGACGAGAAGGAGATCAACGGAACGTGGCCCCAGTGGGAGTCAAAATCATGGTAGATCAAAATCCAGAAGTAAGAAGAATGTGAAATGCTACAACTGTGGCAAGAAATGGCACATCAAGAAAGAGTGTTGGAGTAAGAGAAAAGAGGGAAAAGAACCTGATTCATCAAATGCTCAGGGGTGTGTAGCAAGTACCTCAGATGACGGTGAAATTCTTTACAGCGAGGCAACAACTGTTTCAGAAGGCAGAAAGCGATTGTCTGATGTCTGACTTATAGACTCAGGAGCTACCTGGCACATGACCTCTCGGAGAGAATGATTCCACACATATGAACCTATCTCAGGAGGATCTGTATATATAGGTAATGATTATGCCTTGGAGATCGCTGGTATTGGTACTATCAAAATAAAAATGTTTGATGGTACAATTCGCACAACTGGGGAGGTACGACATGTCAATGGCCTGAAGAAAAATCTATTGTCTTTAGGACAAATGGATAGTCATGGGTACAAAACTCATGTGGAGAATGAAATTATGAAGATCGTTAAAGGCGCGCTTGTATTGATGAAAGCAGAAAAGATCGGTGCTAATCTATTCATGCTTAAAGGAGAAACACTACAGGAGGGTGATGCGTGTGTCGCATCAAATGGAGAAGAGTCAACGATGATGTGGCATCTCAAACTTGGCCACATGTCGGAACAAGGTTTGAAAATTCTCTCTGAGCGAAAATTGCTTCCGGGGCTCAAATCGGTAAGTTTACCATTTTGCGAGCATTGTGTTATTAGTAAGCAGCATAGATTAAAGTTTAGTAGATTTATTGCTAGAAATAAATGCATTCTAGACTTGATTCATTCTGATGTTTGGGAATCACCGAATATATCTATGGGAAGTGCAAAGTACATGGTGACTTTCATTGATGATTATTCCAGAAGATGTTGGGTGTATCCAATTAGGAAAAAGTCAGATGTATTTATAGTGTTTAAAGAATACAAAGCGCGGGTGGAACTTGAATCTGGTAAAAAGATCAAGTGCTTGAGGATAGATAATGGTGGAGAATATACAGACGGCGAGTTTCTTGCTTTCTGTAAGCAAGAAGGTATTCAGAGACAGTTCATGGTGGCATACACTCCTCAACAAAATAGAGTGGCAGAGCGGATGAACAGAACTCTTACAGAAAGAATAAGAGCTATGTTGAAGACTGCTGGTCTGCCTAATTCATTTTGGGCAGAAGCGGCCAAAACTGCCTGTTATATAGTAAATCGGTCGCCATCTACAGCTATTGGGTTGAAGACGGCGATGGAGATGTGGACTGGAAAGCCAGCTGATTATTCCTACCTTCATGCATTTGGATGTCCTGTGTACGTGATGTACAATGCCCAAGAAAAAACAAAGCTGGATCCAAAATCTAGAAGATGTATTTTCTTGGGGTATGTTGATGGAGTAAAAGGGTATCGTCTGTGGGACCTCACTGCCCACAAGATCGTCATCAGCAGAGATGTTATCTTTATGGAAGATCAACTGCAGAGGAAAGATGAGGATGATAGCAGTGTAAAAGAAAAGTCAGAGACTGTACCGGTATATGTAGAAGATTCAGATTCTTCTGAAGCAGCACCAGAGCACGAGGAACAAGAACTAGTCGAGTCCGAGGCTCCAGAAGTTCGTCGGTCAACTCGTAAGAGACGACCGCCAACGTGGCACTCAGAGTATGTCACAGAGATCAACATTGCATACTGTCTTCTAACAGAGGATGAAGAGCCTTCAACTTTCCATGAAGCTTTAGACAGCTCAGATATTGCTTTGTGGATGACAGCAATGCAGGAAGAAATTGAAGCTCTATACAAGAATAAGGCATGGGAACTTGTACCACTGCCACGTGGGAGAAAAGCCATCGGAAACAAATGGGTCTACAAGATCAAATGTGATGGCAATGACTAAGTGGAGCGGTATCGTGCGAGATTGGTGGTGACATGATATGCTCAGAAAGAAGGTATTGGCTTCAACGAGATATTTTCTCCGGTAGTTCGACTCACAACAATCAGAGTAGTCTTGGCAATGTGTGCTACATTTGACTTACATTTAGAGCAGTTAGATGTGAAAACTGCATTTCTTCATGGAGAACTTGAAGAAGAAATATATATGCTCCAACTAGAAGGTTTTGCAGAAAGAGGAAAGGAGAACTTAGTTTGCAGGTTGAACAAATCTCTATACGGTCTCAAACAGGCGCCGAGGTGTTGGTATAAGAGATTTGATTCCTTCATTATGAGCCTTGGATACAACAGACTCAGTTCAGACCATTGTGCATATTACAAAATGTTTAAAGATAATGATTTCATTATTTTGCTGTTGTATGTGGATGACATGTTGGTAGCAGGCCCCAACAAAGATCGAATCCAAGAATTGAAGGCACAGTTGGCTAGGGAGTTTGAAATGAAGGACTTGGGACCAGCAAACAAGATTCTAGGGATGCAAATTCACCGAGACAGAAATAACAGGAAGATTTGGCTTTCGCAAAAGAATTACTTGAAGAAAATCTTGCAACGCTTCAAAATGCAAGATTGTAAGTCAATTTCTACCCCATTTCCTGTTAATTTCAAATTATCCTTAAGTATGTGTCCTAGCAATGAAGCAGAGAGGAAGGAGATGTCTCGAATACCGTATGCATCAGCAGTGGGAAGTTTGATGTTCGCTATGATATGTACTAGATCGGACATTGCACAAGCAGTGGGAGCAGTCAGTCGATACATGGCGAATCCTGATGGAGAGCATTGGATAGCTGTGAAGAGGATTCTAAGATACATCAGAGGAACCTCAGATGTTGCATTATGTTATGGAGGATCAGAGTTTATTGTCAGGGGCTATGTGGATTCAGATTTTGCAAGAGACCTTAATAAAAGGAAATCTACTACTGGTTATGTGTTTACACTTGCGGGAGCAGCTGTAAGCTGGGTTTCGAAACTGCAGACCGTTGTGACTTTATCTACAACAGAGCAGAGTACATGGCAGCTACACAAGCTTGCAAGGAAGTTATTTGGATATAAAGGTTATTGGAGGAGCTCGGGCACAAACAACAGAAAATTTCTGTGTTTTGTGACAGTCAGAGTGCCTTGCATATTACAAGGAATCCAGCTTTTCATTCCAGGACAAAGCACATAGGAGTTCAGTATCACTTCGTTCGAGAAGTTGTGGAAGATGGAAGTGTGGATTTACAGAAAATCCATACGAAGGAGAACCTAGCAGATGTTTTGACCAAGCCGGTAAATGCTGACAAGTTTATTTGGAGTAGATCCTCTTGTGGCCTAGCAGAAACGTAGGCAACATGAGTATGGCGAAGCAGAAAGGATGGTGTGGAGATTAATTGATTCTAAATCTAATCTCCAAGTGGGAGAATGTGAAAAGTCATGGTTTCTAGAAGCCATCCATCAAGAAGCCACGACTTTGAATTTTAAGAA
The DNA here is from genome assembly GCA_029633175.1 of Citrus glauca. Taxonomy (NCBI): domain Eukaryota; kingdom Viridiplantae; phylum Streptophyta; class Magnoliopsida; order Sapindales; family Rutaceae; genus Citrus; species Citrus glauca. The sequence continues at coordinate 28,455,611 of JAQOOD010000008.1, forward strand.
GAAGAAGAAAGTTGGCAGCAGCAAATTTGAAGAAGAAAATGGAGAACGCGTATTTGACGAGAAAAATAAATAAATAAATACGTGAACAGTGCCAAGTTTTGAGCTATAAATAGAGGGGTTCATTCCCTCATTTATTCATTCCATTTTTCGTGAGAATAAGAGTTGTTGAGAGAGTTTTGAGCTTGAATTTATAAGCTTCTGTTATTAGTGTTCTGAGAGTTTGGGTGTATTGGGAAGTGAGTTAAAATACCACAATACTTGTAACTCCTTTTCACTAGTAAAATATTTCCTTCTGTCTTCGCCTGTGGACGTAGGCTATCAGCCGAACCACGTAATTTCTGGTGTCCTTTATTTTTGTGCTTGTTCTTTATTTTCTTACAATTTTACTTTAGCTGCGTGTCTGCTTTTACCATCAATTTCCTAACATATATATATATATATTAAATTAACCCTTTAGTGCTCATAGAATCAATGAATGAATGACAAGTTAAATACCGTATCACTTGGATTTTGAAATGCTAATTTTGCATCCAAATTTTGTAAACATTTTTCTTAAAAAAAATACTCTCTTATTTTGAATTTTATTTCATTGTAGTCAATGACTATTCTTGAAGACAAGTCAGAGAAAGATAACAAAAAATAAAGAAGAAATATAATGCAATATAAATTTATAATTTAATCAAGCATTTATTAAAAAAATAAAATACTTCAAAAAGAAATAGTTTTGATAATGTGTTCATATTTCAATAAAATTTTCACATTCTATATCAAATCAACTAGGCAAGTAAAAATATAAAATACAAAAATAAAAAATATCGAAACTTGGGCTCTGCGTTTTTTCAAGGAACTAAAATCATGAGCTATTGATTTTGAACCAATGTTTTCTGCAATTTCCTTTACGATTTAAATAGCCTAATAGTTTGCAAGAAATCATCCCTCATTTTGAAAAATAAACAAAGAAGCTAAAAAATAAAGTAACTTTCCCAAAGAATGAATTTGAAAAAAAGTGAGAATTGAGAATTAAAAGTTTAAAAGGTGAAAGTTGTTGAATTGGAAATTTAGTAGAGAAGAAGAGAGTCAAACATGTACCACAATTAAAATTAACTTATTTTAAGGGTATACGTACATTGGTAACTTTCCAACGTAGTTTGCAAGTACCTAATAGTTTGCAAGAAATCATCTCTCATTTTGAAAAATAAACAAAGAAGCTAAGTAACTTTCCCAACGAATGAACTTTAGATGAGTGTGTTTCATAGTAGGTCCATGCCTTTGTGTTTATATTCACTATTTTTATAATAGATTTTAAATTTTATTTAACACATTAATTTTAATTCAAATGATTAAACAATTCTTGATTGACTTATGTAATTAACAAGAAAAAATACTAATAAAATTCACTAAAAATAACATTATAAGTATAATTTATTAATAAAAAATACATGTGTTAGGTGTATATTTTATTTTTCATGCTTTGTTGAAGTGAAATTTATCAATTTCTTTTACTAATCAAATAATTTTTTTATAGCTTGTCATGCATTTAACTAATAAATATAAGTATTGTGAATATTTATGAGGCTGTAAGTGTCAAAATATCATATTTCAAATGTTTTCTTTTTGAAAAAAAATGTTTTCTTTTTGAAAAACAAACAACTCAGCACTTATATTTAGGTATTAAAAAAAAGAAACATGTCATTTAGATATATGTATTTAGACCTATTCAAACTTTAACCAAATTCAAATACATTCAAATTTCAAAAAAAAAAATGTTACCTAAGAAAAGAATTCAGTGTTGAGTTAAGTTTTTACTAAACATTTTATCAGTGGTTGTTAGGTAACTGAAGAAAAAATAAAATAAAAATTAAATCATAACTATTGATTTATTGCTCAAGAAAAACTTAGCTCGGTAAGGAATCCTAATACTTGAGGTTATTATATTCTAGGAAAATTATCATTTGTATACGCTTAGTTTACTCCATTATCAAAAATACTACAATACTTTGAGGGTGTATCAATCGTCCACCATAAGTTGACAAAATGTATCAGCTGACCACCAAACTGTTAGTTGCCATTTAAGTATGATGACATCAGAAGATTAATTGGGTCTTTTCATATGATATAAGTGATAATTTAAAGGTATATAAGTGATAAAAAAAGAATTTAAGGGTATACAAATGATAATTTTTAAGGGCAAAATCGTCAATTCACTGTAATTCCGCTAACTTTCAAACGACAACTAACGATTTGGTGGTCAGCTGATATATTTTGTCAACTAAGGGTAGACGATTGATACACCTTTAAAATATTATAGTATTTTTGATAACAGAGCAAATATAGAATATACGAATTATAATTTCCCTATATTCTAAAGGCAAGCATAGGAAAACTGTGAGAAGTTAAAAATGAAAATAAATGTTGAAACAATCTCTAGAGAAATGATCAAACCATCAACTCGGACCCCAAAGTGGTCACCTTCGCCATTACCAATTTTCCTATCTTGATCAAACCACTCTACCGTTATATATTTTTAAACGGAACAAAAAACAAAAAGGTACAACTTGTAGTAACCATATTCATAAATATTACATAGATACCAAATGTTATTCAAGATTATATATACATCCATATCTTATTAAATATTGTGTTTATTTTAGTCATTCTTATAATTTTATCATAAAAAAGTCATTTTAAGATTATTATATTAGGACAAAAATTCTCTCATAATTTTTTTTCCTCTTTCTTGGTTTAATTAGTGATCAAGATTGAGTTTTGAATTTTCTGGACAATTAAGCCAATTTTTTTCACTTCATTATAATTAAGTCATTTTTTAATAAATTTAAACAAATTATGAAATACTAAGACTGAAAAAAATTAAGAGAGGATGCTAATCCATTATACTCAAAAGTCAGGTGTGAGAAAACTTTGAGAAACTAAAATTTTATTCTAGAAAAACATGAAACATGTACCATATTTTTCTCACCATTACAACTCTATATATAGGTTTCATAGCAATATATAGGTTTTAAGAATATAGAAAGCCAAAACAGCTAATTAGAAACATTGGGTATTTTAACGCTTCCTCGCAAAAATGAAAATCAGTGTCGAAACAATCTCTAGAGAAATGATCAAACCATCAAATCCAACCCCAAATCACCTTCGCCATTACCAACTTTCCTATCTTGATGAAGCGTTTTCGTCAATGTGTATGTCTTTGCTATACTTCTATCATCTTGATGATCACAAACTTGTTAGCAACAACAACCACCTCTTCATTAACTCTCTTAAATCATCATTATCCAATGTGCTAAGCAAGTACTATCCTTTGGCTGGACGCTTCAAGAACAACTATGTAGATTGCAACGATGAGGGAGTCATTTTCTCAGAGGCTAAAGTCAACTGCCAACTTTCAGAAATCATCAATGAACCTGAACTGTCAAGCGAGTTCAACAAACTTCACCCTTTGGATCAGGAAAAAGACGATGTTAGTGGCAGTGGTTTACCCATTGCCATTCAAGTTAACATGTTTAACTGTGGCAGTGTTGCTATTGCTGTGATGATGTCTCACAAGATCGCTGATGCTTCGTCTTTGATCACGTTTACCAAAAACTGGGCTGCTGCTGCTCGTGGCGAGAGCGAAAATATTTTTCCAGAATTTGCGGCTGCCAGGCTCTTTCCCTCCCAGGATGCAGGTGGCAGCGCAGGCCCGAGTCTCGATCCTAGGCCAAAGAAACTTGTGCTGAAGAAATTTCTGTTTGAGGGTCCTAAGATAGCTGCTCTTAGAGACAAATATGGGTTAGACAACGAGATATACCCAACCCGTGTTGAGGCATTGTCAGCTTTTATATGGAGTCGTCTTGCGGCTTCTACTCGTATCAAGATTAGTCCTGAAAGACCTTATACGGTGATCCATGCGGTGAATTTGCGTAAGAGGTTGGAACCACCGCTACCGGACGATTCTTTTGGGAATATTGCTGGAGTTGCTGCGACAGTTTTAGAAGAAAATGATGATTATGGTCGAATGGTTAACAAGTTCAGAGATGCTATATACAAAATAGACAAGGATTATCTGAAAGTAATGAAGCTTCAGCTCTCAGAATTCATGGACTTAGTCACAACGAATGGTGAAACATCTGACAGAGGAGAAAGGGGTTATTGCATCTTTTCAAGTTTATGTAAGTTTCCTGTATACGAAGCAGATTTTGGGTTGGGGAAGCCTATATGGGTTGCCTGGGGTCGTTTGCCTCTTAAAAATTTAATTCATTTGATTGACACCAAATCTGGAGATGGAATTGAGGCATGGGTTCACTTGGAGGAAGAAGTTATGGCCAAATTTAGAAATGACCTGGAGCTACTTGCTTATGTTTCCCCTTAGCTAGCCTCATCACTTCATGTTCTTGATCCATAAAATATATTTTTGATGTTTAAGATTTTGTAATAAGGCTAGATAGTGCCAAAGTTATTCTGTCAGCGCTCTATCAGGGACTTTGTCTATTTAGTATTATTTTTTGTGAAATAAATTTATCTATATTGTAATATTACGATACTACTCATAGCTTGCCCTCTATGTAAAAAGTTGATTTTGTTGTTTGTCTTGATTTTATTTATGCTTATTTATTTATTTATTAACTTAATAATCTTGTTTGATAAGTGTGTGGCGCGTGCGTGCGTGCGTGTGTAATTCTGATCATACGAGGAATAATATTATTGGTCTAGCTAAATTCTCAAGAGAATGATCATTAATCTAGTGGTGGCAGACTCATCTATTTACATATAGAATATTGATATTTGAAAGAAAGAATTCTGATACAATGGCAACAAAACAACTATAAAATTATATGGTATTTTATTGTTAAGTAAAAAATAATATTATTTTCCCAATAACACTATTAAACCATACATTTTCACAGTTATTTTTATTACTATTGTGTCAATGTTTGGGCTCTTTATCATTTTCCCTATATATATATATGCACGCGCACACACATGGTAAATTTCACCTCATCCCTCTTATTTATTTGACCAAGTAGCTTCCTTGAGTTCATAAAGAATAATTTAAAATTTAAAAATTTTATACTTTCATTTCTCTGTTATATATTTCTTCTTTCTCTGATATATTTTTCCATTGCTCATGGAAAGGTAAGGACATGCAACATGATCAATATTGGATCCAAATTCTGTTACATCCAAATTCTGTTACATAATGAATAACATATGAAGTCTAGTTTGGTCAACAACCAGTTTAGGGACTTATTTGATAGAGATAGATAAATTATATATTAATTTGAAAATATATAAAACACAAGGACTCATATGTTTATTAATCCTGATCCATCCTCATTCGGTCATTCCGAGTCTCTTTCACGCTTTCAAAACATTGTTTTCTACTTTTGCCACACGTAGTAATATAATCTTGGATTAACAAGAACAATCTGTTTATTAAGTGGCATTTTTTTTAATATGAATAATATGCTTATTTTTAATTTTGTTACTTTCGATTTTGTATTATCTCTTACATCCAATAAAGTTGAAATCCAAGACCTGAGCTTTAGCAATTTTCGCTACTAGAGAAGCAGCTTTTGACTTCAAATAAAATACCTTTTAAACATTGCTTTTATAACTTTATTCTTGTAAATTTAATTGACAAAAAAATAAATATATGGTTTTAATAAGGTAAAAAATTATATTTTTCAAAAATTAATGCTTAATAGATGTTTAATTTTATTTAGACACTTTCACCAAGTTCTCAATATTGAATTAAGAAATAAGTACTTTCGCTAAAAAAATTAAAGACAAGTACTCTTAAAGCTTCTTAAAAATGATGGAGTAAAATCAAAATGGGCCATTCTATGATGTCGTAATTAAAATTATGGCATCAATGCTGTAATGGATGTGGACCATTAGATTTGAATGAAAAATCTCTACCATTAATTCTACATAAATAGGTAACCAATTACCTAAGTAATAAGTAATTGCTCTTTTTTATTCAAGTTGCAGGTTACATTTACTAGTTTAATGTGTGATTTACAAAATTAATTTTTTATTTAATAGTTAATGTCAATTTACAAGTTTATGTTATTTTTCTAGATTTTTATTTTGTTCACAATTCCAAAGACCAATTTACCTCGGCAATATTAATTTATCACTTTTTCTTTAAATTTACTAGTTCTATTTGTGGTTTATAAATTTTTATTACATTTCACACTTCATGTCAATTTACAAGTTTTAGGTCATTTTTCTAAGTTTTTGTTTTGTTTACAATTTTTTTTTAATTTACAACTCTAACATTAATTTACCTCTTTTCCCATCAATTTAGTAGTCCTATGTGTAGTTTACAAATTTTTTGTTTTATTTTACATTTAATGTCAATTTACAAGTTGTCTCATTTTTCCAAGTTTTTATTTTATTTACAATTTCTTGTTCCAATTTATCACCCAAACATTATTTAATCACTTTTCCATCAATTTACTAGCCCTATGTGTAGTAAATTTTTTGTTTCATTTCACACTTCATGTCAAATTGCAAGTTTTGTGTCATTTTTTCAAGTTTTTGTTCTATTTACAATTCCTTATTCTATTTTATTACTCCAGTATTAATTTCTTTTTTTTTCTTCAATTTACTAGTCCTACATGTAGTTTATTTTTTTTAATTTCATTTCACATTTAATGTATATTTACAAGTTTTATGTCATTTTTCTAAGTTTATTTTTCGTTTACAACTTTTTTGTTCTAATTTACTACTTCAACATTAATTTACCTTTTTTTCTTTAATTTACTAGTCTTAAGTGTGATTCACAATTTTTTTTGTTCTATTTCACACTTAATGTTAATTTACAAGTTTTGTGTCATTTTTCGAAGTTTTTGTTTTGTTTACAATTTCTTATTCAAATTTACAACTCCAATAGTAATCTACCGTTTTTTCCATCAATTTACTAGTCTTATGTGTGGTTTGCAAATTTTTTGTTTCATTTCACATTTAATATCAACTTACAAGTTTTGTGTTAATTTTTATAATTTCTTGTTCCTATTTACTCCTCCAACATTAATTTACCATTTTTTCCTTCAATTTACAGTAATGACAAACAACTTTAAAATCACTAACGAAGGTCGTTTTACAAAGTAATTCTTGTAATATTTTTGTTTCAAGTTAGCCTTATACCCAAGTCCTCTTTTATCAGAGACACATTTTTGAAAGCTGAGCAATTTTTCTAAATTCTTTTTACTATTTGTGAATTTTAACACAATATCATTGAGCTCATTGTTCTTCTTCTTGAAAGCTTTCTTTTCCTTAATCCTATCATTAACATGCAACTTTTCATATTCATATGAAGTATTCTGTTTTTCTTTTAATGAGCAATTCTATCATACAATGTTTTATTCTCTAATTTAAGTCCTTTAATTTCTTCATTCAAAGAGTCATTTTGTTTTTACAAAACATCATTCTCATTTGAAATTTCCAGCATTTTTCTTTTAAGAGAAACATTTTTCATACCAATCTTCTTTAAATCATTATTCAATTCAGTGAATGCTTCAAACAATTCTTTATAAGAAGAGAGATTATTTACTTTATCAATTTCTTTTCATATTGCCATGAGTGCCAGGTTTGACACTTCATGTGATTTCTCCTCGTCCGAGGTCTACTCATCATTATCATTCCAAGTTGCTACCATAGTTTTTTTTTGTTTGTTTGTTGAGAAGAGGGCATTCCGATCTTATATGACCATGCTTTTTCCATTTATAGAAACTAATTACTTCATTTTTCTCTTTTTGATTCTTGAAGTTTCTAAATTTTCTTTGCTCATTTAATTTTTTGAAGAATTTTCTAAATTTTCTAGCCATCATTGCCACATTTCATCTTCAAATTTACTGTTCTCATCATTTTCAGAATTTGATGCTTTAAGAGCAATGCTCTTCTTCTTCTTACCTCTTTCAACTACTAAATCTTATCATATGAAATAAGTGAGCCAGTTAGATCATCAATAGATAAAGTATTTAAATCTTTGGCTTTATTAATAGTGGTTCTCTTAGGTCTCCATTCTTTTGATAGGGACTTAATAATTTTCTTTACTTACTCACTATTTGAAAAGGTATTTCCTAGAGTTCCTTGAGTGTTTATGATATCTGTAAATCTAGTATACATTAAATGAATGCTCTCATTTTGTTCTATTTGGAACAATTCGTACTCCCTTGTGTATTGGAACAATTCATATTCCCTTGTGTGTCTACTGATTTTTGACTCTTTAACTTGATTTGTTCCCTCATAAACTTCAAGTTTCTTCTAAATTTCATAAGCATTCGAACAACCTGAAACTCTATGAAATTCTTTCTTATCTAAGACACAAAATAGAGCATTCATTGCTTTGGAATTTAAAGAGATCGTCTTCTTTTCCTCCTCACTTCATTCACATGAAGGTTTTGGAATTTCTTCCCCTTCTTTATTTTTAGTAGTTGGAATGAAAGGACTATCATTAACGATTTTTCATATTTTATAATCCAATGCTTGTAAGTAAATTCTCATCCTAGTTTTTCAATAGCGATAATTAGTTCCAACAAAATATAGTGGTCTAATAGTGGACTGACATTTTTTAAAGGTAGAATCATTTTGGGTTGCCATGTATTTTTTACTCTAGACAGTTAAGTCCTGACAATAGTACCTTGCTCTGATACCAAATGAAATACTAGCTAAGCTATTTAAGAGGGTGGCGAATTGAGTTTCTAAAAATTATGAAGAAATGGAATCAAAACACAATGCAAATAACAGATAAGATTATACAAATAACAAATAAATCACAACAATGAAAATGTAAAGAGACAAGGGAAGAGAATCGAACACGAGATTTTTATGTGGTTCGGCCCCCTTCTACTTGCTATTGTTTCCAGATTTCTTAGTTATTCTAGGTTGCCGCTGAGTTCACCATTGAATTCATAGCATTAATTAAAAGATTTGATAATAACATTTGTCAATTAGATTGTTGATGCACTTTGAACCACAAGCAATAAAGAAGACAAATTTTTATGGTCCACTGAAATTAAAGAAGGGAGAGAGGAGAGGAGAAAAAAAATACCAAAGGGGGAACAAGGACGAATTAGTAGCATACAACAACAACTTTTGATAAGGCAGGCATTAAAGTATAGGACCCATAGACATTGGGCCGAGATGAGACATCTCTATTTATAAACACAACAATGGTCTAGCTGAATTAAATCCCACTAACAGGGATGACAATTGTACCCGCAAACTCATAAATCCGCCCAAACCCGCCCGCTGCGGATAATTTTACCCGTTGCGGGTGGGTTTAATATTATAAATTAAAATCCGTATATGGATGCAGGTGGGTTTGGTAGTGACCTTAAATCCAATGGATACCCGCATGGATATCCGTCAAACCCGCAATATTTTTTCTAAATATTTTTAATTTAATTTTAATTAAAAAATTTTAATTTAAAACATGTATAAAGAAAATTATGCAATTATTCAAAATGTATTTTAACTTCAATGCAATATAATATCTATTATACATTACAATATACAAATTTATAATTATCTATATTTTTTTTCTTGATATAGTTGTTACTTGTAAATGCAGATTTTTCTAATAAAGTAGAAAATAGCAAATTCTCCGAAGATGAAGATATTGCTGATGAGGTAAAAAATTAAGTTTCTTTAACTTAATTCATAGATTGTTGCATACCTATTATAATTTTGTATGTATTATTTTTTCTTTAACTTAATACATGGATTATTTCATTAATATAATTTTTTTCTCCAAATTAGTATTTGAAAATAATAATATTAATTATTATTGTAGGCATCGTGTTGGATGGGTACTTGTTGCTGTGAATGAAACGAAGTATCTTCTCTTGGAGTTTGTTTTAAATGATGATATGAAATGTATTTGTTACTTTTAGATACTAATTTGTATTTTTTAAATAAATTTGTATAACTTATACTTAAATTTGAGAATGTGTTGGATTGATGTTGAAATTTTAATTTTTAATTTGCATTGGTTAAATGTAAAATTGAGTATGTTATGTAGAAATTGAGGTTATTATTATAAATTTATATATTAAATATTGGTGATTTTAAATGTAAAAACTCGCAAAAAATCTGCTGGGTACTACTGCGGATTTGGTAATTGTCAAAACCCGCTGCGGGTGGGTTTTCTTAAAAAAAATTAAAACCCGTTGCGGGTTGCGGATGGGTTTGGTAATTTAAATTTTGTGTGGGTTTGGGTTTGATAATGGTAAACCCACTGCGGACAGTGCCCATTGCTATCCTTATCCGGGTTAAAAAAAACTCAAAAGAAAAAATAAAAAGTATATTTTTTTACACTGTTTGGAGCCCACATGGGGTTTGACACTCCGATTTCAGAAACTGTCGGTATTATTTTTTTTAATTTGAAATTGAACTGAAATTTTTACTCATCCTTTCTTGATTTCTTCAGTTTTTACGTTGTCTGGTTTGTTTTTCTATGTTCCTACAACAATTACAAATAATGTTAACTAATCAGGCTTAAATGGAGGCGCAGAAACAAAATGCTCCGGATTTCGTAACTTTTAGAAATGGTCAGACAGATTTTTATTTTTTTAAATTAAGCCCTTTTTCGCCATAGTTAAAAAGAATTAAGAAAACATTTGATATGGTAAAGAAACTTAACTACATTAATATTGCTGATCTTTGTATGATTTCTTGTTTTAGTTTGAGCGGTTTTGATCATCATTATCAACCAGCTACTTGATGAGTGAGTAGTTTGATCATTGTGTTTAACATGCTGCAGATACATCTTAATGATATTACAGGGGAGAAGGAATATCACGAGGCATAATTTACGACCTTGAAAGCCTTCGAGGAAGTGGATGCATTAATGGTAGAATCTGATCACTGCAGTCCGAAGGAAGATCTCGAGGAACAAGGCCAGCATGAAAGGGCCATGAAGCTATCCAATTATGCCAACACTCTAAGGTGCTTCAAATTCTGTTTATTGTATTACCTATACCTGGCTTAGCATGCAGATTTATGCTACAATTATGAGTGGATCCATCGCCATTGCTGCATCAACACTAGACTCTCTACTGGATCTACTAGTTGCGGATATACTTTGGTGCACTCATAGGACTGTAAAAAATGTCAACATCTGTGAAAAATGTCATCATCTACAAGTATCCTATAGGCAAACTGAGGGTCCAGCCAGTAGGCATTATCATCTTTGCCGCTGTAATGGCCACACTTGGTATGCGATCACCAAAGCTTAATCTGTTTCTTGATTGTTCGTTGATTGTGATAGTTAATTGCAACGAGATTGCTATGTACACGCCTAGTTCCATTTGTTTGCAGTGTTTCAGGTGTTGATTGAAGCAGTACAAGAGCTTGGTAAAGATGAAGAGCCCACAAAGATTAGTACAATCCAATTGGCATGGTTGTACTCGATCATCATTGGTGCCACTCTTGTCAAACTTGGTCTCTGGATTTGCTGCAGAAGCTCAGGAAACACGATTTGTCCATGCATGCGCCAAGGTTAATTAATTTTTGGACTTTGTGTTTTTCATTAATAATTCCGTATTTTCATCAATTGTCCTTTAAAAGTGTTCTGTTTGTTGCTCAAGATGACTATTTTGAGGTGATCACACATGTAGTAGGACTGGTTGTTGCCGATCGTGTTGATAAATACTTCTGGTGGATTGATCCTCTTGATGCCATTCTCCTTGCAGTTTGCACAATTAAAAATTGGTCTGAAACTGTTTGGGAAAATGCAGGTGCATATCTTCCCAACCGCAGTCAACCATCAACCATGATCGCTTAATTTTGCACGCGTTTTATGTTCCCAATTAGCAACAACATACGGAGGACATGAAGGATGATGTCTTGATCGCCAAAGCAGAGAAGCAACAAAAGGATGGTTGGAAATCATATTTAAATCAATGACAACATTGAAGATTTTAATTTTTTTTACGTTATTAACATTTATGGTGTGTTTACTTGTGGGTTTGGAGAATTGGAATGAAGGAATGAGAATGAAACATATGTTTACTTGGCAAAATATAATTTGAGAATGAAAAAAAAAAATATGTGAATTCCACACAATTTGAGAATAAGGAATGAGAATCCAATTCTCATGGGGGGTTGAGAATGAAAATGTGGGAATGAGAGTGAAATATAAATTTACTTTTCTATCCTTCTAATTTTTTCATATTTTCTAAATTACCTTTATTCAAATCACAAATAATTTTATTATTTTAAATGTCATTAATAATAATAATAATCATTATTATTAAATTTTATTAAATTTATTATTTTAGTTTATTATTATTATTATTTTCATTAATATTATCATTATTAACAATGAAAATAATGATAAAAATAATAATTAATAAAAATAATTAATTTATCATTATTAACAATGTTATCCTTATTGTTGTTGTTATTATTATTAAATTTTATTAACTTTATTATTTTTAGTTATTATTAATTATTTTTATTAATATTATCTATGTTAACATTTATCATTATTATTATTATTATTAAAAATAATAATAACAATAATTAATAATAACTAAAATAATAAAGTTAATAAAATTTAATTTTAATAATAATAAATGTTAATAATGATAATATTAACAAAAATAATATTAACAATGATTAATAGTAACTAAAATAATAAATTTAATAATAGTAATAATAATAACAAAAATAAAAATGATAATATTGTTAATAATGAGAAATTAATTATTTTTATTAATTATTAATATTATTGATATTTTGGTAAATTGATTCTCATTCCCATTCCTTATTCTCATTTATTTTGCCAAGTAAACATATCAATACTATTCCAGCACATTCTTATTCCCATTTATTTTTGTCAAGTAAACATTAAAATCTTATTCTCATTCCTCATTCCCATTCCAGCCCATTCTCATTCCCAGCCTATTCCCATTCCCACGAAGGAAACATACCATTAGTGAAATGGGTAAACCTGTCTGAAATGCCTGGGGAGAGTAAGTAGTTTGACGTGGATGAAAAAATTGAAGATAGGATCAGTCACCTAGGCTAACTGTAACTGTGGTGCGGGGAAAGGGCAAGTGTTGTTAGGAAGAGAGAGACAATTTTCTAAATAGAATAATTGAGCGACAATTTTGAAATATGAAATCTGTTGCATTATTCATAGAGAGAGTACACCAAGTCTTAAATACAAGTAAAAGACTAACAACTTTAGCTAAAAAACAAGAACACAATACTAGACCATAATCCCATGACTCTAGCAACAAACATAATAACTCACTAACCACTAATCCACGTAAATCTCTAACACTGCCACTTAATTTTGAATTAGTCAATCAACACTCCCCCTTGATTCAAAATCGCAAATTCCCAACTATAATATGAAAAACTCATGCTTAGTTTAGGGAAGAGACTTTGTAAATATGTTTGCTGCTTGTCCATTTGTACCACAGAATTTCAGCATGGTTTTTTCCATTTGCCAACAATTGCCAAAATGAAGTGATGTTGCACATCAATATGCTTGGTTCTGCAATGAAAAACAAGGTTTTTGGCCATTGCAATTGCAGGCCTGTTATCACAAAATATGTCAGTAGCCTCCTCTTGTACATAGCCAAAATCAGTAAGAAGTTTTCTAAGCTATAAACCTTGCCGTGCTACTAAAGTTGCTGCTGCATACTCTGCTTCAGATGATGACAAAGCTACTATTTGCTGCTTCTTTGAACTCCAGGTTACTACTCCATAACCAAAGCTAAAAATATTGCCAGAAGTGCTCTTTCGATCATCCAAATAACCAGCTTAGTCATTGTCTGTGTTTGAACTTTGAAACTTTGGAATACCATATGCCAAAATCATATGTTCCAGCCACATAGCGAAGGATTCTTTTTGCTACACCAAAGTGTTACTTTGTAGGATTGTGCATAAATCTAGACACAACATTAACAGGAAAAACAATGTCAGGCCTAGTGAGTATTAGATAATTTAATCCACCAACCAGACTTCTAAACAATCTTTGATTTGCTTTTTCAGTCCTATCTTCATGTTGTAGCTTCTCATTGATGTTCATTGATGTGGCTGCCACTTCATAATTGCTCATGTTAAACCTCTTTAAAAGAGTTGTAGCATATTTCTTTTGACATAAAAAAATCCCGTCTTCACCTTGTTTCACTTCAAGCCCCCAAATAATATTGTAGTAAGCCTAAATCTGTTATCTCAAAATTTTTTATCATGCTAGACTTAAAATCATCAATTAATGACTTTTGAGGAACCCATATAGATCATATCATCTACATAAAGGTAGATCACCAAAAAATCTCCTTTACTTTACCGCTTTAAATAAAGAGTGGGCTCATTTTCACTTATTGTGAATCCGCTACTTAGAAAGAAAGAATCAATTTTGTTATACCATGCACGTGGAGCTTGCTTTAATCCTTAAAGGGATTTTCTCAACATGTACAATTTTTCCTCGCAACCATTAATAACAAAACCTTGAGGCTGAGACATAAAAACCTCCTCCTCTAGAGCTCCATTAAAAAAAGCGGATTTCACATGAAATTGATATATAGGTAGTTGACATTGTGCAGCTAAAGCCAAAACAACTCTCACCGTCTCAAAACAACGACATGAGAAAAGGTTTCCTCAAAATCTATACCTCGCTGTTGTGAATATCTTTAGCCACAAGCCATGCTTTGTGCTTTTGAATGCTTCCGTCAACATTGTACTTTGTTCAAAACACCCATTTGAGCCCTATACCATTTTTGCCTTTATGAATATCACATGAATCATATATTTCCCTTAAAGTTATGAATTTCTCAGGTGATGTTTCACTAGAGGAGCCATGTGATGAAGAATTTGTAGGACTACTATTGCTACTGTTACAGAGAGAGAAAGAATGTGGATTTGAAGTTGATGATACATCAGATGATGGTGCTTGTATTTGCTAAAAATTTTCATTTGTATGAGCTTGAATTACAGTACCTTCCTTGTCATTATTTCATTTCCAGCTAGCTTTTTCATTAACCACATTCATGTTGATTATCACTTTGCCACTTATAGGATTATATAGTCGATATGCCTGAATTTAGTACTATAGCCAATGAAAATACATTTCTCATATTTTTCATCAAGCTGAGAACAAAAATTAACCAAAGCATATGCTATACAACCAAAGACTTTTAAGCAGCTTACCCGAGGCTTCGTACTGATCCATGCTTCATAAGGTGATTGGTTTAAAACTACTTTTGTTGGAGAGATGTTAAGGAGATATACTGCCGTTACAACTGCTTCTCCCCAAAACAGATGTGGAAGCCCCTTTGCTTTTAACAAGCTACTGGCCATTTCTACAACTGTTCGATTGTTCCACTCTACAACGCTATTATGTTCTGGTGTGTATGGTGCTGTGAGCTCTCTGCGAATACCATTCTCCTCACAAAATTCATCAAAAAATTTTAGATAAAAATTCACCACCCCGATTCTCAAAGGTTTTACACTCTTACCACTTTGCTTCTTCACTCTTACCATTTTGCTTCTCCACTAACGCCATTTCCAAAAATTCTCAAAGGTTTTACATTTGAATTTCAAGAAATAAATTCAGCTCGTACAACTATAATCATCGGTTAATAATAAAAAATACCGACTTCTACTTAGTGACTTATTTTACATTGGCCCACACAAATATGTATGCATAAGTTCCAAACAATCTAAAGCTCTCCAAGATTTTCCAATAGGAAATGAGTTCCTACTCTACTTCCCAAAAATAAATCCTTCACAAAATACAAGTTCATTGATTTTCAGCAAGCCAACAACCATTTCTTTTTTTGCTCAAAAGTCTCAACCCATTCATATTCAAATGCCCATAACATAAATGCCACAAATTAGTTTCAGTATTCCCCTTGACACAAAGGCATTCTTCACAACATTTGAAACATCAAAGGGAAACATTCTATTATGTGTCATAGGAATACTTACTATAGACTGATCAGTTTTCTTATCATGAAAAACACATGAACTACCATTAAACATAATTGAATATCCAATATTCATTAATTGCCCGACATTTAACAAATTATGAGCTAAACCAGGCACAAACTGCACATCATAAAGAAGTTTCACATTTCCTTATATAATTTTAATGGCAATTGTATCTTTCTCCTAAACTTTCACTTGTTTGTCATCCCCAAGCCGAACGTCACTTTTCTGTGTCTATCAAGATCTTTGAACAATGACCTTAACCCAAACATATGATTCGAACATGCGTTGTCAACAAACCAAACATCGCTTGAAGCATCAGTAATGGGAGAGTGAGTTATGAACAAGTTACTTTCTTGATTCTCAACTTTTTCTGCGAAGTTGACATTCTTTTTCTCATCTTTCTGCTTGTCCCAGCATTCAACTTCTTTATGGCCATATTTCTTACAGTATCAGCATTGAATTGCACTTTTTTATTGACGGGAATCACTAGCATTGCCTCTACCTCTACCATCATGTCCTTGACCATGAAAACCACCTTTACCTCTGTCTCTGCCTCTTGAATCCTCTAATTTTCCCTTATAAGAAGACTCCCCTTTCATCGGAAAAACCTTCTCCTCTGTCTTTACAACTGATCTATTTAGCATGTCTTCATGAGCTAGCAAAGAACACACTAGTTCATCAAAGGAATAGTCAGAAAAATCATCTGACTCTTCGATTGCGGCCACAACAAGATCAAATCTTTTAGTTAGACTCCTCAAAACCTTACTCACAACAGTTTCAGTGCTTACATTTTCACCATAAGACTTCATATGATTAACAATTCCTGACACTCTAGTCAATAACTCTTGCACTGATTCTTTCTCTTACATAACTAAAGTCTTAAAATCACGACGAAGGGTTTGCAATTTCACAGAGATTACCTTCTAGTCTCCTAGATACTTTTTCTTCAAAATTTCTCATGTCTTATGAGAAGTGGTTGTTGCGGCCATTCTGGGAAATACTTCATCATCAAGAACTTGTTGAATCATAAAGAGTGCCTTAGAGTCCTTCTTGCGAGCCTCCCATAACTATTGGCTGGGTTCGTCGAGTTCCGGGTCTATAAAACTAGTTTCTACTAACTCCATAATTCTTGAGACTTGAATAGATTCTTCATTTTAAAACTCCAAAAATGGTAGTTCGCCCTTTTAAAAAATGAAAAAAAGGGGCTGAGGTGAAGAATTCACGCCATTAGTCCATAATCCCATAATCCAATGACTCTAGCAATAAACAAAACAATTCACTAACCACTAATCCACATTAATCTTTAACACCGCTACTTCATTGTGAATCAGTTAATCAATAAGTATTGCATGTGATTGTTTTCGCTATAACAGCCAGTTGATCACTAGTCCAATTGATGATTAGATGAAATGACTTTTGCCTAGGGTATTTATAATGATTTGTTATTGACTTTCTTTATATTTGTAGTGATAAACCATTGAGTCTCGGTTCTATATTAATGGGTACTGAAAAGTTAATGGAGTAAAATCAATGGATATAAGATCACAACAAATGTATTGTGTATGTTTGCAAGACTTATGTCTTGCTAATATGACTTTTTGGAGTTGTTTGCTTTAGGTATCTACTCTGAATCCATATTTTGGTCCGTATAAAATTATGCCAACTGTGGTCATGTGCTACATGCAATAAACTAATTTGTGGTCATTGCTTGTTTGGTCATGTTATAATTTATAGTTTTCATTAAAGTGATAATTTATATGACTATTAACATTGCAAGTTATGAGAGAGAGAAGATATATTAACCATAAAACAAAATGAATGCTTAAAAATGCTAGTTGAGACTATCGACTGGGGTAGTGAAGTTGAGTGTGGATAGTTATTTTAGGGGCAATCCTAGTTTATTTGCTGGTGGTGGTGTTATGTGTGATCATCAAAGAGTGGTGTTAGCTACTTTTGGTTCCTTTTTAAGACAC
This sequence comes from Citrus glauca, assembly GCA_029633175.1. NCBI lineage: Eukaryota > Viridiplantae > Streptophyta > Magnoliopsida > Sapindales > Rutaceae > Citrus > Citrus glauca. Next base: position 28,473,541 of record JAQOOD010000008.1, read on the forward strand.
TAAGCCATCCTTTTCGTTGAACTGACGGTTGTTTTTAGAGGGTTTAGACCTTACTGCTTAGCTTGATTTTTTTACTCTTGAGGTGGAGTCTGATTCAACCATTGTGGTTTCTTGGGCTATTTATCATGGCTTCATGCAATAGGATTTGCTTGTCTTTTTAGTCAAGTCCAGGCATTGTCCTCTGACCCGTCTATAGTTATCAGACATGTCTTTTGGGAGGCTACATCCACTGCTAACTTCATGGCCAACTAGGCTTATACTCATAAGACTCATCAATGATTTTTCAATCTTAGGGACTTTTTAGCTAGTTTACTGGCATTCTTCAATTAGATGCTCTTGAGATACCACATGTTTGATGTTAATTTCGTCTTGTTGGCTTGGACATTTTTCATTTTGCTTGTTATTTTTATTTCTCTTGAGAGGTTTTGGTTTATATTACCTCTTTATTTTATTTTATTTTTAACATCGGCTGATTTATATTATAGTTAGGGTCTTCTCACCCCCCACCATTTTAGTGGTTATTTAATAATAAAAAATTAAATAGGTTGTAAAAATCTAAATAAATCTATAAAAAAAAAGAAGATTTAACTACTATTGGACTTGTTGCTTAATGATGGGTTAGTACTCTCAACAATATTCGATAATTACTCCATAAAACATCAAAACTCTAAATGAATGACAATAGTTTTTTGTGTTTCGATTATCAAAAGTGAAAATGGGAGGGCCTGGTTACAGTTGATTTGAGAATCTTTCACTCATTTTACCCATTATGATGATATTGAGTGGGAACAAAAAATTTGGTGGGTGGTGCCCTTCTTGAATCTTTTTGGTCTCTATTGCTGGTGGTAGCTTTTTGGCTTGTGCTTTTGCCTTAAAGACTAAACCCTCTTTAGGCAGCAGCATGATGCCAGTAGAAATGATGGCTGCTAAGAAAAAAGCCAAAAAAATAGAAAAAAAAACAAGGAATCGCATGAGAAACCGAAATTATGGGGAGAAATAGCTGCATGTCACGAGATGAGAGTTTTGCATAGCAAACCTGTGCGGCACTTATATGACGCACATAAGTCTCTAAGTAAGCCTTTTGATTTTTCTTTAGCTAGCGAAGCAAGAACGCTTGCGGCAAATGTTAGAGAGAAGAGAGAAATATAGCCAAAATATAATTTAATTACACACTAAAAATAATTCACAAGAGTGCTTGAGAGCATGAGCGAGAATGTGTGTGTGCTAGTGGGTGTATGTGTGTGTGTGGTGTAAATGAGGGGGCTCACCCCTATTTTTAGGCATGGGTGCTAGGTTCTTGAAAGTTCTATGCAACTTGCATAAATATCCTAGGGACCTTGGTGTGTGCAATCTCTAATGTTATGAATGTCAATGTGCAAATATACACAACAAGTAATATACTGATAAGTATTCAGATCATCTTTAGAGGAATTGATGTTATCATATTTGCTACAGTAACCGTAATGGTGCAGTTTGTTTTAAATTAAAAGAAGATAATTTATGAAACTAATAAACCAATTAAAATAAAAAAATACAATAAAGAAAATTCTCACGTCAAACACAATGATAAACCAATGAAAATAGAGTAGTTGAATGAATAAACTCACTTAATGACATTGACTATTTTTTTCAATTTATCGTTGCTATAGTATCTATTATAGCACTGAGTGAAATCCCTCATGCATTCTCAGTTGTCGCATGTTGGATATCTTATATCTAATGTAACCTAATAATGACCAATTGTTACGTTAATATTAAATATAGCATTAAAACGATTTAGGTTCTATTTACCCTACAAGGTGAATCCTTGTATTTAGTTCATCAATAATTTTAGATCAAGCATGACCCTATTCAAATTGAGATTTACTCAACTTGGGAACAATCTAAAATCAAGCATTGTCTTAACAAGATCCACTACGTCAGACCTTTTTGAGGCTCTTTATTAGCTAGTAGCCCTAAATGGGTGGTCAGCTGAAATGGAGACTAGTAAACCCATACGACACTTAAACGACTTCTAATACACAAGTCGCTAAGTAAGCCTTTCGATTCTTCTCTAACTAGCAAAACAAGAACGCTTGCGGAAAATGCTAGAGAGAAGGGAGCAATATGCCAAAATATAATTTTATTGCACACTAAAAATAATTTACAAGAGAGATTTCACAAGAATGCTTGAGAGCATGAGCTAGAATGTGTGTGCGCTGGTGTGTGTGTGTGTGTGTGGTATGGTGTAAATAAGGGGGCTCACCTCTATTTATAGGCATGGGTGCTAGGTTCTTGAAAGTTTCATGCAACTTGCGTAAATATCCTAAGGACCTAAATGCAGAAGCCTAGAAACTTCTAGGTTATTTGCAATTGTAGAAAACTCTAGAACTCGGCGGGGCTTGGATGATCGCTAAGCACACCACGGTTGTCTAGTTGTATTGGCGGCCCATTTCTAAGCGCATCACTCTTCTGAGTGCATCCCGCCTCTAGTGATAAGCACATCCCGATTCTAAGTGCACTCAATTTCTATGCGGACTTTTACTAAGCAAACCCGTGTGCGCGGAATTAGCCTACGTTGGTGGCAAATTTGAGCTGCCCGTGACATGCAACTCTGAAACTAGTAACGTTTTAAATAAATAAATAAATATATATATATATATGAGTGTGCATTGCAAATGAAATTGCAATACCAACTTTTAAAATTTATAATATATGTCTCACCTTGTGATGAATTCTGGTAAATCGCTAATTCAATAATGAATTTTGCACAATAATCTTCATCTTCTTTGTCGTCCTCTACTTCAGGTATTTTTCCACCAGTAACTTTAGCCATATTTTTTGTTTGAAATATCATTTTAAGGGCAATATTTATGAATTTATGCAACTTTCAAATTTGATATATTGTGTCAATTGTGAATGATACGTATAACCTTTAGCTGTCCATCGTAATTTATAAGAAGAAATGTATGTGTTTGAGGAAGTAGAATTAAGTTTAAAATAAGAAAAAGAGAAACGGACGGTGAACCCCTAACGGTTGGGAAAAGGAATACAAAATCCTTTAATGTTTTAAGAAAGATATATAATCTCCATTTTTGTTAGTCAATTCAATTTGTTTGAATAATAATTTTTTTTAATTTACAATTACGATTATGTCCCTATAATAAATAAATCGATATATTGACCTAAGATTTGTCATTAATGATGTGTATAATGAAATCAATAACTTTTTATTTAAAACTTAAAATTGAGATGTAATTACCTTTTATCCATATTATTTATTCACTCTAAATTATGAATAAACCCTTTCAAATGATAGGATGATAAAAAATGATGAATAATAGATAAAATTAAATTTGACTCTAAAAACTAATGAATAATTTGGGTAAAAGATAATTACATCTTAATTTTAAGTTTTAAATAAAAAGTTGTTGATTGGGACACATGGTCCAGTTATAATACAACTGTGGTTTCATACCTTTTTTTTTTTTTTTTTTATCTTTTTGTGATCCAACAATTGGATCCAACCTAAGAGTTGCAAAGGTTATTTCAACGGTTTGGATGTTATTATTTGGTTATTAATAGGGATGGCAATGGGGCTAGGCGGAGTAGGGGTGGGGATGCCTACCCCATTCCCCACCTCATTAAAAGTTTTTGCCTCCATTCCCCACCTCATTCCCCAATAAATTTAGTGAGTTGGGGATGGAGAATCCCCACGTGGGAAATGATTCCCCCATCCCCACCCCATTCTCCATTTACTTATTTTATAATAGATATAAAAATTTAATTTCAGTAAATTAAAAATTAAAGACTAAAAATAACATCACCACCATATTATAAAGTATTTAATTTTTTTAAATCTCTAAAAGTTTGAAATAATATCTTAAAATGATATTAAAAGTGAAAAATATTTAAAGAGAGCAGCACCTTAAAAGATAAAAGAAAATATAATAATATTTTAAAGTTAAAAAATATTGTAAGGTTTTCTTTTACTCATATCATATTTATATTACATAAAAAATAAAAAAATTATTAATTGACATTTTAGTTGATAAAATAAAAATTATTAAATAATAATTAAAAACATATTTATATATAATGAGGATTGGGGTGGGGTGGGGTGGGGAGTGCAATATCAAACCCAACCCCGTAACAATTTGGGGATTACTTTTCCCCCACTCTCCAAAAATTATTAAAAATTTTCTCCATTTGGGGTGGGGCTCCATAGGGCCCCAAATCCGTGGAGGATTTTGTCATTCTGGGTTATTAACGATGTAGTCCCTTATGCTTACTAAAAGGATAAGAAAAGATTAAATTTCATAATTTTGACACATTGGTCTGTTAAATATTTTATTACCAAAGGTAATTTAGTAAATGAACATATTTATATATTAAAAATATGGATGGATTATTTTAACTTGATAAAATACTCTCCACTTCCATTTACTTAAAATACCAATTAGATTTTAATAATACTATTTTATATTTAGTGTAACACAAAATTGGACAAGGTTTTATATAAATTTTGACAATATTAAAATGAAAAATAAATAAATATTAAATAAATGCTTGGATAGTCATTTAAATTCATTATAGAGTTTATAAATAATATTTTCAAAATAATAAATTTCTATATGTAAATTTGAGATTATGTAAAATAACTTATACTTTATCACACATATGAAGCCAATCAATTATTTATTTAATATGAAAACAAATAAATTGTATAATATTTATTCTATTAGTTAAATTTAAAATTATAAAGAATGAAACTTAAATTTAAAATTGGTTGAGAAGGAGATAGAGAGACTAAATTTTTTAGAATTTTAAAATCATTAAAACGTATAGTTTTTATTATTTATAGAAAATAATAGGGATTTTTGAAGAAAATGCCAAATAAATTTTTTAGAAATTTGAAATTATTATATTTTAATTGGGGCTTATCGTATAAAATTTTTAAAACTTATAATTTTTACTATTTATAGAACTTCAAGGACTGCTAACGAATATACTAAAATGGTGTTTGGTACAACGGGGGGTAAGATAATTTTGCCCTTTAGGACATAATAATGATGAATATATACATGACATATCTTAAGTTAATATATTGATTTATTTATTAGGGAGATTGTCACTTTTCTCCCTACAGTAATTAATATATACTATTTTCCCCTTTACTGTTTTTATAATGGCCAAAAACTCTCCTGATAGCATAAGTTTACAATATTACTCTTATTTTCAACTAATCTTTTATTTATAATTAAATAAATCTCATGAATAGAAATTAAATAAAAAAATTAAGCATTAAAAATATGAAAATATATTTTGATATGAGCAAAAAAATTAATAATAAATTTTTTTTCTTGTACTTTTTTATTTTGTGAAAATTTTCTTATAATAAAAATATAAGAAAATTATTATGAAATGATAAAAAAATCATTATAAGAAAACTTGAATGACAAATAAAAATTTATTATAAGATAAATAATAAAATATTTTGCCTATATTTTTTACATTTAATTTTAAAATATTACAAAATATTTATTATAAGAAAATATTCAAAAAAAATAATTACAAGAAAAAATTTGTTGTTAATTTTTTTACTCACATCAAAACATATATTTCTTATTTTTAATACTTAATTTTTTATTTAGTTTCTATTCATGTAATTTATTTAATTTATAATAAATGTAAATAAAAGAGTAGTTGAAAATAAGAGTAATATTGTAAACTTATGCTGTCAGGGAGGTTTTTGGCTATTATAAAAACAATAAGGAGGTAAATGGTATATGTTGATTACTGTAAGGGGGAAAATGGCAATCCCCCTATTTATTATAGAGACATAAAAATAAATAAAATTTATTAACAAAAAGGATTTATATGTATTTTTTGAAAATTAAAAGATTTTGTATCCCCTTTTCTAAATGTTAGGGAATTCGCCATCATTTTTCCTAAGAAAAATAATTATAGATTTAGAATAATCTAGTATAAAACCTCATAATGTAAATACTGCAATCCTAAAGAACCTGTAAAAAATATGAGAATGTAAATATTAAAATCTCAAAGAATTGGATACATAATCTAGCATGTGGTGTTGTAAGTATTGTCTGATGTACTTTCAAAGTAGCTTTGGGACCATAAAAAAACTTTTTCGTTTAGATGATGATGATGATTAATCAATGAATTAATAAATTACAAATTTATGAGAATATTCCTTATTTTTGAATATATGATCACATTTATGGTATTTTTTTTTTCAGATTCTCGTAGAGTTTCTATATTTCCTTTGATAACGATGCTAATTTTTTTAGAAATTATGTCGCATAAATAAGTAAATCGATAATACTAATTGGAACTTCTTTTCGGATTATAAAAAATTAGAAATGAAATCAAAGTTAAAATCAATTTTAGGAACAAGCAAGCAATTTTAAGAATATAATTTTTACTATGTTATCATATATTGCCAAATTCAAATTCTAAAACTGGTCAAATTTTTATGCACAAATCTAAATCTCCAAGAATCAGATATGAAGACTCTCAAAACACTGCAATTATTAACACAATTTTTTTTTAAATTGTTTTTTGGGGTTTAGAAGTTAGAACCATTTGGTTTTAGTCCTCTGACGTCATTGGCCATCCCATGACTTGAGGAAAACTGTGGGCCTGACTCAATGGATCCAACAATCAATAACACGAAGCAGGCCCATGCCATTTCTTTACCTGTTCGGACACGTGTAACGATTGAAAACTCGTCCCAATTGTCAGCCAAGACTACATCAGATAAATGACTCAAAGTTGTACCCAGAATTAATTGTTAGCTTTGACTAAAATCAGATTAAAAAATTTACAGCACCACCTCGATAAATAAAACTATTATAATCAAGAAAAATAAAATATTTAAGAGAATATTAATTAATTAAATTTACTAATTTATTAATTAATTAGTAAACTATTAATCATGAATATATTATTTCTTTTTTTTAAAAAAAAAAAAAATCATGTTCCATGTAAATCAATACGAAACATTGATAACTAGTAAAGGAATAATTTTTAAAGAGATAATATGATGAATAGAAAAGAATTACAAAAGCTTTAATTGATCGCACTTTATATAGGCAATACAATGAACAATTTTTCCTACAACCAAGCAATAAATCAAAAAATCTGCACCAGCCCATAAAATCTCTAACAAACAGATACACTCCAAAAGACTAGGAAACACATAAGACTTATTCTCAGCATAGACTTATGCTCAACAATCCCTCCCTTAAACTGAATATTTTATTTGCACAAAAAAGTCATTCGGCTTATTATCTAGAAGCTGTGCACCGCCTCACTGCTCCTCAAATGTGGTCTTCCAAAGTGCGAACTCCAAGTAACTTCTGCAAATTTGAAAAAGTTACTAGCTTGAGGGACTTTGTAAAAATGTCAGCGAGTTGATCTTCATTTCTGCAGAAAACTAATTTAATTGTACCATCGTTTGTGGGGTCTCGAAGGAAGTGGTACCTTATATCTATATGTTTTGTTCTTCTATAAAATACTGGATTCGAGGAATGTTTGATGGTTAAACTGTTGTCACAGTAGATTGGTGTAGAAACTTCCTATTTACAGCAAAATTCTTCAAGTAATCTTCTTAACCAAATAGCATGACATGCACCTGTTGTTGCAGCAACATATTCAGCTTCCGTGGTGGACAAAGTGACAATTGGCTGCTTCTTTGATAACTAAGAAATAACTCCAGAGCCCAGCATAAAAACATATGCCGAGGTGCTCTTCCTATCATCGGAATCCATAGCATAGTCACTGTCTGTGAAGCCAAGTAGTTGATTTTTCTCTTTTTCGATGGAATATCCCAAACTTACTGGTACCCTGTAAGTAACGCAAAATTCTCTTGGCAGCAAGAAGGTTCAAAATCTTTTGGATGTTCAAAATATATCTACTAAGAAGACTAACAACATACATTATGTTAGGCCTCGTTGCTGTTAAATACATTAAACATCCTACTATTTGCTTAAAGAAAGTGATGTTTATCTTCTTTCCTCCAAGATCCTTTGTAAGCTTTAGTCCACTTTCTATAGGTGTACATTCTGAATTGCAATTTATCATTTGAAACCTATCTAGAATCTCTCGAATATATTTTTTTCCGAGAGATGAAGATACCTGCAGCTGATTGTATAACCTCAATGCCAAGAAAATAATGCATTATTCCCAAGTCAGACATGTCAAACTCACTCATCATGGATTGTTTAAACTTCTCAATCATGCTCATATCATTTCCAGTATAAATCAAGTCATCCACATAAAGACACAATAAGAAATTTCTTTCCATCTTCATTTTTATGAAAAGTGCATGCTCATATGGACATTTTTAAAGCCTCATTTTTTAAAGTAGGCATCTATATGGTTATACCGGGCTCTGGGTGACTGTTTTAATCCGTATAATGCCTTCTTTAATTTGTAGACTTTATTCTCATTCCCATGCTTCAAATATACCCGCTCCTGTAGATCACCTTGCAAGAATGCCGATTTCCCGTCCAATTGATAGATTGGCCATGAATGTTGTGCAGCCACTGCAATTATCAACCTGGTGGTATCATGTTGTGCTACTGGGGCAAGGACTTCTTTGTAATCAATTCCATACTCTTGGTTGTAACCTTTAGCTATTAACCGGGCTTTATATTTGTCAATGTCACCGTTCTCTTTCAACTTTGTTTTATACACCCATGACACCAAATATCTTGTGTCCTTGAGGAAGATCAGTCAACTCCTATGTGTTGTTCCTTTCAATGGTTGCAATTTCATCATCCATCGCTTTTTGCCATTTTCATTCTTTCACAGCCACTTCAAAATTGATAGGATCACCATCCTCAAACAAAGCAAAATAAGTTAGGGTATCATATTCTTCACACCCGGATACCTCATAATCATCCATCCATATAGGCTTCTTTCTAGAGCGCCGAGGCCGTGCCTCATGTGCTGCATCTGAATGTTCCAAAGGTTCATTAGGTACTGTCATTGGACAGATGCCATGTTGTTTCTCATTTTCTAATGCGTCAGGATTTTTCTCATCATCTTCATTGTCAAAGTCAACAAGAATTTGTTGTTGTGAGGTTCTGTCAGTCCATGCCCATATATTTTCTTCATCGAATATGACATCTCAACTGAAAATTATTTTCTTGATGTTAGAATTGTACAGCTTGTAGCCTTTTGATTGGTCACTAGCCCCAACAAACACACACATCAAGGTTCTTTCTCTTCTGATCTGGAACATGGGCATAGATAATGCACCCAAATATTCTGAAATGGTCAACTGTTGGTCTTCGTCTAATCCAAGCTTCCTATGGTGTCATATTTTGAATAGCAAGTGTTGGGCTTCTGTTTAGTATATGGATGCTCCAATTTACTGCTTCAGGCCAGAAATTCTTTAGTACATTGCTCCATTTTAACATTTGAATTTTCAGAATAGTACGATTTTTCCTCTCTGAAACACCATTTTGTTGTGGAGTATAGGCTACTGTCAGTTGCTTTTTTATCCCATGCATCTCAAAAAATTGACAAACTCTTGTGAATTGTATTCATCACCACAGTTGGTGCGGAGAATTTTAATAGCACAATCTACTTCTTTTTCGGCAAGAGCTTTGTAGCCTTTGAATGCTACAAAAGCCTCAGATTTCTCTTGCAAGAAATACACCCAAGTCTTTCGGCTAAAGTCATCAATAAATGTTATAAAGTATTGTTTACCTTAATTAGAGATAGGATTTATAGGCCTACAAATGTTTTGAGTGCACTAGCTCTAACGACCTTTTTGGTCGCCATGTTTTCACCTTTGGAAATTGATCACGGTGTTGTTTGCCAATAACACGTTCTTCACACACTTCCTCTGGATGCTCAAGCTTAGGAAGCCCAAACACCATGTTTTTCTGCTTTAAAGTTCTCAAACCATCGAAGTTCAAATGTCCATATCGAAAATTCCACAAACATGATGCATCCTTTAATTTAGCCAATAAACAAGAATGAATATTGTTTTGAAGATATAAAGGAAACATTCGATTTGCCGTCATATTGACTTGAGTTAGCAAGCCTTTTCTGGAATCTTGAATTCTACAGACCCCTTCTTTAAAATTTATTTCGTAGCCCTCTTTAAGAAGTAGTCCGAAGTTGAGTAAGTTCTTTTTTAAGTCAGGAACAAATAAAACATTGGAAATACTCTTAACTCTTATTTTCTTTAATACGGATTCCAACATTTCTTTTTCACATGACAAAATTGTAGAGTCGTCTCCAAATGTAATTGTATCTCTAAAAGATTCATCTAAACCAGTAAACACAGATTTATCACCATACATATGATTGCTATAGCCTATGTCTAGATACCACATATAATTACTAGTTCTTTCTTTAACATGGCATGCCATCAAGAGTGAGACTTCTTCATCTTTCTCAGGATAATTAGATTTTTCACCACGTTCTTTGTTTAAGTTTGTACGACATTCAGAACGAAAGTGACCATACCTGTGGCATCTGAAACATTCAATATTAGATTTGTCTACTGATCTAGACTTGTGATCATGTGTACCTTTACCTTTTCCATTGAAATCAGTAGCATAATTCTCTTCTTGCTTATTTTGTGATGCCCCACGATCTCCATTACCTCTGCCTCTGCCTCTGCCCCTTTCCCGGCCTCGACCCTGACCTCTTGATGCTGAAGAGTTATTAGTTGCAGCTTGCAATGCTTGCTATGCTCCAATTTGCTTGTTCATTCTTTGTTCATGGACCTTTAACGAACTTTCCATATCATCAGGATCATTTGACTCCATAAATGAACAAACAACATACTCGTACTTGAGGTTAATGATCTAGGAACTTTTCCAACTATGATAGAATCATCAATTTGCTCTCCATAAATTCGCAAGTTATTTGCAATAGCCATAGTTCTTGAAAGATAATCAGAAATTGACTCACCTGATTTCATTTGAAGGGTCTCAAAATCTGCACGAAGGGCTTGTAGTTGTGTCTTCTTTGCCTTTGCTGAGCCTTGAAACTTCTTTTTCATGGAGTCCCAAATATCTTTAGAAGAGGTAATTTTTTGCCTTAAGATCTTTCAACCGAGATTCTTTTAACTGCTTAGTTCTTGCTACTCCAGATTCCACCACCTGCCAGTACTCCTTTGACCTTACAAAATTTTCCATAAGCATGCTCCAATGATCATAGTGGCCATCGAAGCGTGGTATGGCTGGTTGAACAAAGCTGTTAGGTGCCATTAGTAAATGCTACAGCAGTTCAAGTTAGAAGAAATAGTAATCTGACTCTGATACTAGATTGATAACTAGCAGAGAATAATTTTTAAAGAGATAAAATGATGAATAGAAAAGAATTACAAAAGCTTTTGTCGATCTCACTTTATAGGCAATACAATGAACAACTTTTCCTACAATCAAGCGATAAACCAAAAGATCTGCACCAGCCCACAAAATCTTTAACAAACAGATACACTCCAAAAGACTAGGAAATACGTAGACTTATTCTCAGCATAGACTTATTCTCAACAAACATCACTTGATTTAAATTTTGTTCGATCTAATGACTAAGGTTTTATATGCTCAATGGATTCGACTTGTCATAAAAGAGAGTTAATTGATCTTTATATTATTGTCATATGAAAATATTATTTGTATAGACTTAATTGAATTATTAATTCGATATAATTTCATAGCACCAATAAATGAATAACACATGATAAATACATATTTTATTTATATTTTACTATTAATTTCTCTATCTTTTTCTTGTTTTGATTTTAAATATTCTAAGTATTTTAATTAGTTTTTAATTTAGTTATTTTGTTAAATTATAATTTATTGTGTTAATTTTTATATTAATTTTATATTTTTTTATTTTAGGTATATTTTAGGATTAAAGAGGAATTAAATCGGATATTAAAAAAAATCTATTTGAAAGAATAAAAAAAAGAAATAATTGAAAATTTTTTGAAGCCAAGAAAATGAAGCTAATAAATTAATTGATGCACATTTGGAAGCTTATGGCAATTTTATGGAGATTAATGAAAACTTTGGGAACAAGCATGTATAAAATAGTAACTTTGGGAACAAGCATGCATAAAATAGTAACTTATTTAATGTGCATGGCTTTATCGTTGCATGCAAGATTCACGTGACCAATTTAAAAAGAGATTAATGAAAACTTTGGGAACAAACATGCATAAAATAGTAACTTATTTAATGTGCATGGCTTTATAGTTGCATGCAAGATTCACGTGACCAATTTAAAAAGATTGCATGAATAAGACTTGCCTAAGCTAACGTGCACGCGCATGACAATTAAGGGTGCACGTGCATGACAATTAAGGGGAGCAAATTAATTGCTTGAAATTGGAATTCAAATCCTATAAGGATTCGACCAAGCATTAAAAAAAGCCAACCTTTGGCTTTTAAGAGGAAGCCGTACAAACACAACAATAGCCGCACGAAGAGAAGAAAAAATAAGAGGAGGAAGCTGCACAAACCTGAAAGCAGAGTCAGCCTTTTGGATTAATCTTCATGATTGCTTTTATTAATTCTTTTCTTCTTAATTTTATTATGTTAGGGTCGATTAAACATGTCATGTGATTAAACATTTAATTTATTTAATTGAAATTGTTTATATTCTTTTATAACTAATGTTTATGATTTTATTCTTATTTTATTTGAGTGGTCAATTAGATAGAACTTGAATAAATTCTATTGTTATATTAAAATACTTAATCTGTAATTGTCTCGATATTTTAATCATTAGTAGCAAATTAAAATAAGTGATTTCAATTGGAGAATAAGACCTAAGTTAAATAATCCGAACTTGTTTGTTTATTACCTAAATCAACCTAATGTCTTTCTCTACTTAATCCTTCCATTATCTTAAATTTAAAGAGTTTATTTTAAGTTATTTAATGGTTAGAGATTAGGTGAAGAACTTGTTTTGTCTAATAACACATTAACGAAAGATAAAAATTAACAGAACTTATTATTATCTACGGTTGATAGCTTCAATAAAATTGATGATAGAATTGATATATTGATTATGTGCATATTTGGTGGTGGCAAATGATCATTTGACCAAAGTTTTCATCATTATTATTTCTTTCTCGTTTAATTAGATTTTTTATTAAATTATTATTTTCATGGTTTTAATTTCCTGATTTCTTACTGTTTAATTAAAAATTCTTAAAACCCTCCTTTTATTTATAGTTAGCATTTTCTTTAGTTAGATTAATTTATATTATTATTATTATTATTACTGTTACTACTATTAATATTTTTATTATTTTATTACTACTACTATTATTTTATTTTAAGCCTTTGTTTTAGATTTATTAATAAATACAACTAACATAATTTTCATGAGATCGATCCTTACTCGCGTGTACTAATTGTTTATATCATTAGTAAGGTTTCAAATTTTTATGTAGAAATTTTATATCATTAGCACAGTAAGAAATTTTAAATTTAATTAATCGGACTAGAGAGTAATTGAGTGTAGAAATTGTTTTAATGAATTTCAATAATCCTATCTTTTTTTTATTTATACACCAAATATTATTCAATATTATATCTATTTTAATTACCACACCTGTCTACATATATATACATCCTTATGTTATTCAACATTATTTTATTTGAGTGCTGCTAGATAACAGAAAAGGTTGGAGAACGTTGAGAGAAACGGCAGCTTGTGTGCTGCCGTTTCGTGTTCTCTCAGCTTCCCATTTTTTTTAGCTACCCCCCACGTGAGTAATCAGGTCTCTGCCCCCAAAAAGAAAAGCCTTTCAAATCATTTTCCTCATTTTTCTTCCACTGAGCACTCTCCTTACTCTCCACTGCCGTTTCTTGCGTAGCAGCACTCTTCTTTTCTTCCTCTCTGCTCTTCTCTTTTCTTTCTCTTTTTTTTTTCAAAAAAAAAAGAAAATTGTTTAGATCTGAGTGACATATATTCTTTTGGTTGTTGGAACAGTTCTTTACAGCTTCAAGTTAAGAAATTGGAAGAAGAACGAGAGAAACCAGATCTTGAAATCGAGAAAACTCGTTTACTCAAAAATCAGAGAGGCGGTTGTGTCCCTAATAGATGTCGATTTATTGTCCCTGGATCAGCTGCCTGCGGCTCTCTTGTGTACCATAATCAGAAAGCTTGACGTGGTTTCGATCTCCTCCGTTGCTGCTACTTGCAGTACTTTCAGGGCCTGTGCCGCTCAGATTCTCTCTTTTCTTACTAGTTTCCATCTTCTTGTAAGTTGTTTGTTTATGCCGTTTCAGCTGTTGGTTATCAAAATTTTATCTTTTTTCTTGCTTAATTTGGTTGTGGGTTTTTTGTTCTTGTTGCTACCAAAAAAAGAATGTTGGTGAGATCTTGAGCTTACAAAGAGAGAGAGTTGGGAGTTTTTCAAACAGTGGAAAATTCTAACGTGCTAAAATAATTGGATGACATGTTCTTTTTCTAAACTTGGACAATCTGTTTATTGCAGTGGGACGGAAATATGATTATAACTTCTTATTATGCATTAGGCATTCTTTTAAAAATCATATGGTGGCGACATGAGGCATCGTGATGAAATCCCTGCTGCTAATACCCTATAAAGGCATGACAATCTAAATGATAATCTTTTTGTGCAAAGGCTTTATTAATTAATTTCATTTTTAAATATTGAAGGGATTGGAATGTCAATTTTTTTGGTTATTTTATTTTCCAAGTTGGGTGGGTTCTTCTCTGTTTCAATAAGTTAAGGTCAAACAAATGTAAATTTGAAATAGGTAAAAGAATTAAAAAAAGGTAATTTTTATTGATCCTTGATGCATAATGTTAATCCATCTGAGGAGAAAAAGTATTAAAATATTTGGTTGATGCTCTAGAAAATATGTTTTTTGTTCTCAACTGTTTGTTGGAGAAGTTGCGGTGGTGAGACAAAGGATTTTTTGTTTCAATAAGTTTATGGCTGAGTTTAGCATTGCTTTTTGACAGAGACTTTTCCCTTTGCAAGCGGTCCTTTGACAAAAGGTCAGTGTGTATGGATGGTCAATGAATTTTCTTTTTCTTGATTTAAAAGTGGCATGTTGGGGATGTGACTGTAAAATCTAATGGAAATGTGCACCATTTATTAGAAGTAATTGAATTGCAATGACGTATGAGGGATTGATAGGATCAAATTGGTGAATACTGTGGTAGTTGAAGCTAGTGAAATGAAAAGTGAACATATAAATATGTGCAAAGACAAATAAGTTGGTGTGAACTCAAGGCAATGAGAAAAGGAAATTCAGTAATGGTGGAGTAAGAATTTAACTGTTTACTTTTTTAATGGATATGTATGGCTTGAAAATTTGTAGATGATAGAGAATAATGTTAATTGAAATAATTGTGGTGTCTAATATATAGGAAACACTAATCTTATCTTGATGTGGGGAATATCTTTTCATGAGATAAATTTCTCTAAGGTTCTATGCCAAAAGACTATTTTACAATCATAATCTAAAATAGGGCATTCATGCCTTTATACTTCAAATGCTTGTGGATAAATGGCCAAAAACAAGCTTTCCTTGTTACTTGTTATTCTTTTACTTCCTCTTGATTTTTTTAGTTTTTCTGGTTAGTTTACTCTCTTTTACTCATATGTATTGCACATGTTGAAAATAATTTTGTTGGTAATGATTTTTGTTTTTTGTGGCAGTTAAAGTAGTGTAATTAACAATGTCATCTAGTACAAATGAAAGTCGAAATTCACTGCAAGTATGTAATGAATGCGGTGGTCAAATGGAGTTGTTCACATCACATACTATAAAAAATCCAAATCGCAAATTTTGGAAATGTAAAATATGTAAAAACTTTCAATGGGCAGAAGATCGTAAGTTTAGTAATGAGAAGATTGACTTGTTAGTGGAAGAAGTTAGGAAGTTAACACTGGAAATTGAGCGTTTATCCGATAAATTTCAATTGTTGCATAAAGAACTTGAGCATACGCAACTTGGAAGTTGTTTCATTAAAATGTTTATGATTATTGTGCTATGCTTTATATTAAAGTTTTATTTATAAGTTGTTTTAATTTGTACAATTATTTATTTTGTATGGTTTGTAGACATATATAATTGTATTGTCCCTCTAAATATAAGATTCAAGTTATTGTTATAATTTTTTTACTGCCATTATTATATTGATTTATGTCATGGAAAATTGCATATTATATCCTCATGCTAAATTAAAGTTTTGATGTAAAGCAAATGCTGGAGAAAATTAATTACATGTAATGAAGCCAACCCTTGGTCATCAATAAAATTTAATTACAAACGACTTCCCAATTTTCTAGCTTCAATTTGAAATGGTCATCAATACAATTTAGAATGTTTTTCTTTGTCTTTTAATTCATGATAAATCAATACAGGCACTTATATTTCTTTGCGTGGCAAAATTTTTAGATTGCCTGGATAATATTTTTCAAAATATTTTAAGAATTTTCATGCAACACTGTGGTGATTTTAATTAGGTGTTCAATCAGTAAGGTTCGAATAGAATATGTTTCGTGAAAAAGTTGAATAAGACAATCAACGAGAAACTTAAAAATTAATTATAATGTTTTAAACGAAGTGGGTAAATAATTACAAAACTGATAAGGTAGTTCAAAGGCACATTAATGCTGACGAAGCTGTTGCCTCTGGCGCTGTAATCCAAGCTGCCATACTGAGTGGTGTGTGCAATGACAAAGCAGAGGATCTTGTTATCTTGGACGTCAAGCCTTGCTCCCATGAGCCAAAAATTGCCATAGGTAGTAACCCCTCACTCTTAATTTTTAACCATTTATAACAATAAATGCACACTTGACGCAAGATCAGCGCAACTCATATGGATTTAAATACACTAGCTCAACTTTCACGATAGTTACATATCTTAATTACTATTGAACGCCATCTTAATTTTACCAAGTAAGCTAAGTTTCACTTCACCAAGCACGAGATAAAACTTCGTAATAAAAAAGTAGCTAAAAAAAGTACAACAAAGTGAATACAAATTTCAAGAAGCAATTTAGAAAAAAAGTACTGTAATTAGTTAAATTTAACCAAATTCAAACATCAATCACATCCATTGTTGTCTTCATTATGTTGTTGATGTAGCAAATGTTGGAAACTTCCACTTCCAGATCCTTCGTATGTCATCGAATGAGAAGGATAATGTGGTTGCAAAGCATACGGCGGGAGTGGTTGCAAAGCATACAGCGGGAGTAATTACTGTAATACATAAAAATTTAAAACCTGATATGAGATTTTTGAAATTAAAAAATATAAGTGTACACTAACAAATTGTGATTTTTAGATAAAAGCTTACTTGTTGCCAATCATAAGGAAATTGTTGATAAATATTGTGCACACCACCTTGAATTGGGTATATAGGTACCTACACAAATGAAAAAATTATATATATATAATCGACATATTGTTAGTTATGTATATTTAAAATAAAAGAAAACTTGAACATAAAAATTCACAAACTGACCACACCCACGTTGCTCTGCGGTGTGGAGAATTGATTAGACACTTGAGAAGATAATGGTGCATCTTCTTCTAAATCCTATAAATTATAACAACCAATTTAATATAAAAATTCAACAAATAAATTTAATAAAATTTAACATAAAAAACAACTAACCTAATTTTTTTTCTTCAGTTTTTTTTCTTTTGGGCCAATTTCTTTCGAATTATAGATTGCTTCTTCAAGGAAGGAGGACGACCTTTACGCCGAGTTGCTACTGGATCATTCATTATATGGTCAATATTGTTGCTGCTGCAACTTCCTTCACCTATACCATTCGTTGGTGAAATAGTCGTTTCGACACTTGCACACCAAATTTGCTTGGGTAGGTCTTTCAGTGCCTTATTAATCCAATTTAATACAGATTTATAACTGCTTTCATCATCAGCAGCTATGTCTGCAACCTCACTGAAAGCATTACACATTTTGTCATACCTCTCCTGCTGAATTGACAAATGCTGCCCATTGTAACTAACTTTCACCTTACTGTAAGATCTCCTCACATCTTTTCTCCACCTTGCAAAATGTACATATCCGAAAGTACTTCAACACTGTTACGTATCAACACTGTAAGGGCATGTCTACAAAGAATTCCCCTAAATTGAAACTTTGAACAGATACAGTTAACTTCACCCGCGGTTTCTTAAAAAAACAACCTCAAAACTTTTTTTCTTACCGTGCCCAAATGATTCACTGATTTCATATATTGATCCCACACAATTAATTGTGTCACAATACATCAGTGCAGTTAATTCTTGTTGGAATTCTTTAAACTTAGAAATAGTATACACCTCTTCAACTTGCTTTTCCATCTCATATCTTGATACACAAGGAGTTTTTTTGCTGAAACACTTGGCATATGCTTGTCATTCTAATTCAACTTTCCTTCTCAGTACATTTCCGTACTGCTTCACAAATTGCTTCAAATTCGTTTTTGCGTTAACAAATCCATCAAAAAATACATTCATGCTTTCACTTCGTTGAGTTGTTGACATTCCTGCCCAAAAATAGTCGTTCAAATAACATGGAACCCAACGAAACCGCTCTTCATATAAATCGTTCAACCAATCATTATCCCATAAATTATACGTCGTCATCATGCCATGCCAAGCCTCATCAAACACATTCATACTCAGTGAATCATAAACAGCAGAAAGCAACGAAGAAATAATACCTTCACGTTCTTTGAAAGCTCCTAACTTCTCAAGTACCTTCTTCAGTATATGCCACAAACACCATCGATGCCTAGTCGTAGGAAAAACATTTTCGATTGCTTTTTGCATTGCTTTGTCTTGGTCTGTAATGATACCAGTGGGAGGAGAATTAGACATGCACGATAGCCACGCCTCAAATAATCACATAAATGTCTCGGTATCCTCGTGTGAAATCAATCCACATCCTAACAAAATAGACTGACCATGATGATTAACTCTGACAAAAGGAGCGAATGGCATGTCATACTTGTTGGTAAGATATGTGGTATCAAATGTGATGACGTCTCCAAAATATTTGTAAGCAGCCCTACTCCTCCGATCTGCCCAAAATACATTCCTTAATCGATCATACTCATCCAAATCAATACTGAAAAAAAAAACCATTGCATTCTGCTTGCTTGTTCTGGAAGTACTTTAGAATTGCCATAGCATCTCCTTCTCCAAGCTGTAATCGTCTACCTTTGTCAACAAGATTTCTGTAATCCTTTTCTAGAAATGACACATTTTCATATCCACCAGCTTCAACAACAATAGAATTGAAATCCCTGGCAATGTTAATTCCTGCACAATCATTCATTTCAATACGCTTTCTTGCACTCGCACTAATGTTGCTGTTACAAGGAAAATATCTAGCTTTGTCCGGACTCAATCCATGATTGTATTCAAGTTTAAGGTTTGAAGAATCTATTTTTAATCTTCATTTACACAACCTCCAATTCTAGCATCACAACCAGTTTTTGCAATAGGTTTTGGTTTCAGTACATCAGTAGATTTACTTTCTGACTTGCTACTACGACCACATGCAAACGTCGCATACCTTATAATTCCATCGCTCCATTTCTTACTAGTTAACTTCTTAACAGGAAACCCTTCTTGTTTACCGTAGGCTTTGTAAAATTGCCGCATTTCCTCATGACTATCAAATAACATCTCAAGAGTCGGCTAATATTTTTTCGATTGCGCATCTTAAACTCCATCTTCATGTTCCAAATTATCCATTTCTACAAAATAATTAATATTCATATTAAGCAAAATGTAAGATCAATTTATACAAACACCATCCAACAATAATTTAATCCATTAAAATTCTAAAAATTTAAAAAATGATAAATCGAACACAATTTAAATAAAAAATCATAAATCGAACACAATTTAAATAAAAAAATTCAATGTGGAAACAAAATTTAAATTAAGAATAAATTATTATAACAATTTAAATAAAATAATGATAAATCGAACACAATTTAAATAAAAAATAAATCGAACACAAATTAAATAAAAAATCAATACAATTTAACTAAAAAAATAAATCCAACACAATTTAAATAAAAAATGATAAATCGAACACAATTTAAATAAAAAAATTCAATGTGGAAACAAAATTTAAATTAAGAATAAATTATTATAACAATTTAAATAAAAAAATGATAAATCGAACACAATTTAAATTAAAAATAATTCTATGTTCAAACAAAATTTAAATTAAAAATTTCTAAATCAAACCTATCATTTAAATAAAAAGATTTCTAAAATATTCTAAATTAAACACATTATCATTTAATTAATAAATGCAGGTATATATCTATTATTATGATATAACAAAAATAAATAAATAAATAAATAATTATTCTTTAAGCTGAGATAATTACCAATTGTATGTTACTTCAAGATGTAGATCGAAAAATGAACAAACTGAAGAACTACTGATTCACTGATTCAAGATGTTGCTTCAAGAAGAACCGAGTGAAAATGGAACAAAAGAAAATGGAGTAGTTTTAGCTTAAGGAGAAGGAAAATGGAGTAGCTTTGCTGAGAGTTCTAGCCGTTTCACGTGAGAGCAAAAGAAATACTCATTCACTTGCCAAAAAGTAATGAGTGTAGGGCTTTTAAGCTGACAATGACAGTTGATTTTCCTGAAAATGGCAGCTGAAACACTTAAAAGCAAAAACTTTTACTTTTTTGAGTCTTAAATTTTAGCTAAAAAGTGGTCTCGTGGGGAGTGTTGAGAGAACGAAACGGCAGCACAAGCTGCCATTTCTCTCAGCTTTCTGGTTCCCCAGCATTTCTCATTTTGAGTGTATTTTAGTCATACAACAACAAATGCTTTAAAAAAGCACCGTCACCTTTGAAGCACTATACATACTATTTATGAAACTTCACAAACTATGAAAGAGAATATAAATGCAATTTTCACCAAACAAAATGCAAATTTCGAGTGTATATCACTATATGAGAATCACACATACCATCAACGTGCATCTCATTTTCCATGATATATAAGGCAACATTATTATTACTATACTACTACTAATACTACTTTATTAAGAATACAATATTTTCAAGAAAATGACTCCAACGTGGGAAGTTGTTCTGGCTAAATAACATCGGCTTTATTATTATTATTATTTCTAACGTTTTCAAATGGGTGAATTGCGGTACTTGAAAATTATTTCGTCATTGTTGATTTCATACAACTAAATAGGTGTTTGAGTTCTCATAAGTATTAATGAGAATTGATTCCGAGATTCTCATGTGTATCAGTGATTTCCCCCCTAAATATTTAGAAATATATTTAACAAACTTATTGGTCCAAATATCCAACTGTGTCATCTTAGCTAACCAAAGAAGTTTTAATGGATTTTTTTTTTTTTGGCGTATTTACCTGAAGAGGTTTCTGCAATTTCCTTTTCAATATAAATAACCCAACGGTTTGCAAGATATCCATCTCCCATTTTGAGATTTAAATAAAGAAGCTAAACAATACACTAACCTTCTCAAATATGGACTTGAAAAAAGTGAGAATTGAGAATTAAAGGTTTAGAGCGAGAAAGAGACACCAAATTGAAAATTTCGAAGAGAAAATTAACGAGAGTTAAACATGCATCATGATTAAAATTATATGTATGAGTAGTGCTTATCTCGTGAGGATTTTTTACTTTACTAAAGTGTAGAAAAGCTGTTACGTCATATGATGTATAATAGAATCATGCCGACTACACTATTAAATTTGTTATGGATTTCATCTGTTGAAAAATCTCTACAAGCGACTATTGCTATTTCTTAGGCAAGAACAAAGTTGGAAATAGTTTCAGAACAGATTTTAAAATCAACTGCAAAAATAACTCTTTGTTAGAAGAAAAATAAAGAGGTTGTTACTTTTGATTACAAATCTATAAAAGAAATTATACAAAAGGATGTTAAAAGTATTCCACCGAAATTTAGTTTTGCCGGATGGCAAGTAATTTTAAATGTTTTGAATTCGAGATTGAGTTTATAAATGGGGAGTCTAATTCCCTTCCTTATTGTCTCACTTGAAAATTTATCCAAGGGAGGTAACAATGAAGACGACAACTACCGAAACCAATCAAAAACATTTTATACTCGATCTTTTAGTACCCAAAAATCATTCTATGAATTTGTTTTATGAAAATGAAGCCTAGTAATTAATTACGCTATTTGTTAGTTTGTAGACTTAAGAAAATGTAATGTCAGCTTTAATCTTAATTTTTTAGGAACTTTATTCTAATGATCAGAAAATTATATTTAAAATTGTGTCCCTTAAACCTACTCACTTTTAAAATGAGGATGCCAGTAAAATACAAAAAAACACATATTTCAATATACTAACAAATACTAAAAAGCACAATCTCTAATATATTAAAAAAGATATTTTTTCTTAATATTTTATTGGCATCTTCACTTTAATAAAATGATGATATCCTCACTAAAGAAAGAGTTAGTGATGAGTACCTGACTTATCAACATAATTTTCAGAATAGAGAGAGCTTAAACAATAAAAAGGCAATTGGCAACATTGGTTGTCTAGAGTTTTCCTCATAAAAATGAAAATCAATGTTAGAAACAATATCTACAAATAATCAAAACCTCAAATCTAACTTCAAATCAACTTCACCATTTCTAATTTTCCTATCTTGATCAAATAGCTCCAAACTTTTTATATTTCTTTACTATAGTTCTACCTAGGGGTGGGCATAAACCCACAACCCATGGGTTTACCCAAACTCAAATAAAATTAAATGGTTTGGGTTGGGTAAATCATGAAAATGGGTTAGATGTGGGTTTTATATAGAAAATCATTTCATTACGGGTTGGGTATGGTTTACACATGGGTTATGAACAAAACACGGACACTCAAATTTTTCAAACTCAAATTTTCAAATGAAATAAATGAAAACAAAATAAATGAACACAAATAGGTAAAATATTTTATTATTTATTTTAAAATAATTTTTTATTTGTCATTCAAGTTTTCTCATAATAATTTTTTTTATCATTTTACTAATAATTTTCTTATATATTTATTATAAGAAAATGTTCATAAAATAAATAAGTATAAAAAAAATTTTATTATTAATTTTTTTGTTCATATCAAAACATATATTTCTTATTTTTAATACTTTATTTTTTATTTAGTTTCTATTCATGTGATTTATTTAATTTATAATAAATATAAACAAAAGAGTAGTTGAAAATAAGGGTAATATTGTAAACTAATACTATTAGGGGGGATTTTAGCCATTATGAAAACAGAAGGGGGGAAAATGATATATGTCGATTACTGTAGGGAGGAAATTGGCAATCTCCCTAAAATTAAGCATATAAGCAGACAACATAACGTAAAACTACCAAAACGATAAATAAAAACAAATATTGCATAATTAAATAAATAACAAGTGGTAAAATTTATTATTAGATTGTTAATGTCATGTTTGTGAAAGTTTATTATTAAAGTGTACGTTCTTATTTATTGAGAAATAATAATTTTTATGATTAAACTTTATTTTGATTTTCTAGTATTCTTTAATTTAAGGATTAAGTTATTGTAAAATTTATATTTTTTATCCACTATATTTTTTTATATTTTAATATCAATTTAATAATTATTATAATTTTGATATAATTAAATTTTATTAAAATAAAAATTATTTTGATAATAAAATTCAAACCAAACCCAAATGGTTTGGTTTGGGTTGGGTTAAAAATATTTAGGTTGGTTTGGGTTGGATCCAAATTTTTTTGTTTTGGTTTGGGTTGACTTAAAATCCAACTCAAACCAACTCATGTTCACCCCTAGTTCTACCATATTGATTATCACAAACTTGTCAGCGTCAACAACCACCAATAACAAACTTGTCAGCAACAACCACCAATTAGTTAATTCTCTTAAATCCTCATTATCCAATGTGCTAACCATGTACTACCTTTAGTCGGAAGCATTCAGAAAAACTACATAGAGTGCAATGATAAGGGAGTCATTTTCTCGGAGGCTAAAGTCAGTTGCCAACTCTTAGAAATCATCAATGAACTCAAACTTCCTAGCGAGTTCAAAAAATTCGTCCCATTTGATCAAGAAAAAGATGGTATTGCCGGTGTCAATGATTTAGCCATTGCCATTCAGATTAACTCGGTTAATTGTGGTAGTATTACTATTGTTAGGATAATAAATCAACCTTCGATGAAAACCATCACCAAAATCTAGGAACATTTATGTTGTATTACTAACAATCAATTATTAAATATGTGAAAGTATATTTGAATCCATCATACTTAATTACTCCTTAAAGTTATGTGGTTTATCTTCTAGATCAACACATTCTCATAGAGGATTCCTTTAAATTTATCTCTGCACTCTATGTGATGATAAGATGTCAATAAAGAATTGAATGGTACGTATGCCCTAGGGACTATAACCACTTATATAAATAACTTTTCATGTTATCATAAGGTACTCTTATTTCAAACCATAATAAAAATAGAAACTATCCTTAAGTTTCAACACATTGAAAGCCTACACCCTATCAGATACATTAAAGCCCAAATTAACAAACACTTTAATATATTATGTTTAATTAGGTTTAACCTTATATGATAGTCTGCAACACATAACTATTCACATAAAAGCCTAATGTTAGATTAGTGATCCAATAATGCTAGATTAAAGATTCAACTACGGGTGTAAAAAAAATCCGCCCGGACCCGACCAATCCAGTCTAGGCAAAACTCGAACCGCATATACTAAAAAAGTAGATCCAGGTTTGAGAATTTAAAACCCAAATCGCCAAATGCCCAAATGGCCAAATCTCTAATTCCCTAATCCCTATCAAAATTGAAAAAGCATAAGTAGCAACACTACCACTAGCTACCACCCACTGTCACTGTTGGCATTCGGCATTAGCTGCCACCCCCCCGTCACCGTTGCCTGTCGGCATCATCTCTTTTCGTTTGCTGACTCGGCTTGGCACGTGGCTTTGCTCGGTTGCTCCATCTCTAGTGCGGCTATGACAGTGAGTCGTTCGTGCAGCCCCTTCTAGCACCGTCAGCGCCACCGTCTCCAACTCTCCATCGCCACTTTCTCAACCACCATCACTCTGCCATCACAGCCACCACTACCAGCCCCATGTATTGATTTTTTTACTTTTTAATTTTGCCTTTCTTATAATTTTTCCGAATTAGTTAAAAAAATAATGAAATTATTATGATTATTTGGTGTTATACTGTTTTATTTATGCTTTGTATTTTTTTGGATGCTAGTAAATATGCTCAAGCTGATTTTTTATAATAATAAATTTAAGTAATACAATAGTATGAGCTAATTTTATGATATTAAACATGTATAATATGATAATAGGAGTTAGTTTTTGAATTTTGATAGTAATTTATAATCATTATGAACAAGTAAAGAAAATATTTGCCAATTGAGTCACTGAAACCCTTGACGACAACCACCACCCTGCCCTCTTTTGCTTTTTCCTCTTTTGATCAATCTTCAATTTCATGACCTAAAAGAAAATTACTAAAATCTGAAATTTATTTCTCATCTTTTAAAAAAAATGCAATTGAATATATTCGCAATGAGAATGTTAAATTCAAGCCAATAACTCTTAATTGAGTTATTGGTCAGAGCACAGTTGCTTGTTTAATCTTTGAGATCGAAAATTCGAATCTCTTCATAAGTATGAGAATTTATTATTTTTTATAGTCTCTTTAATTTCTTTGCTATTGTAACAGTAGAGCAATGCAATGTCGGACAACGTGGAAATCAATTCATCGAGTGGTCCAGTTTTATCTTCAACATTACGAGATAAAACTGATAATGAGGTTGAGGAAATTTCAATGTCAACCATGAATGATAAAAAGAGTAAGGAAGAAACTAGAAAAAAGAACAAAGTCTCTGAAGTTTGAGAGCACTTTACAAAAATAATGGTTAATGGAGAGCAAAAGGTAAAGTGCATGCATTATAGTGCAATTTTAAAAGCAAAATAATAATCGGGGACTTCGACTTTGAATAGACACCTGGCATTTTATTTTAAGAAGAATCAATCGAAAATAGAGGAAACACTTTAGGAAAGTCTCAAAGTGATTAAAAGAGAGGATGAAACTTGTGGCATTATTTATGGTAGTTTTGATCAAAATGTTTTACGGAGTTTGATAAAAAGAATAGTTATAATGCATGAGCTTAGATTAGATTCATGGAATATATAGGCTTCCGAGAAATGATGGCACATGCTAACACTTGGTTAAGCAAATGAGCAGAAATACTTTGAAGAGCGAGATCTTGAAGTTATATCAAATTGAGAAGGTTAAGACTTTGCATTTATTAGGGAAATATCATGGTAGAGTGGCCATTACTACGGATTTATGGACATCTAGTAATCAGAAAAAGGGATATATGGTTGTGACGGCCCATTTCATTGACAACTCCTGGAAATTGCATAGTCAAATCTTAAGGTAATTTGTCTATAATTTTTTATTTGCTTAATTTTTTAAGTCTTTTATTACTTATATTAGATTTTTTTCAATTTTAAATTGTAATATATTTTAAGTTTGTGTATTTAATACCGACTTGTGAATATTTGATAGGTTTATATATGTTCCAAGCCCCCATTAGGGATGGCAAAATCCGAGTCTGGGTCCGGGTTTAGCCTTCCCGGTTCCGAACCCGGACGTCATTTTCTTTTTCCCGGACCCTGATTAAAACCCGGTTTTTCCATTCGGGTCCGGGTCCGAGTTCAACCCGGAAAAATCTGGGTTCCAGATTCCGGGTTTTGAACCCGGCATGCAAAGCACTACTTTATTCTTGTAATCTTATTCATTTCTTTCTAACTCCTTCCCGTTTCGTTCAACAATTGTAAGCACTTATACTTCCAGGAGTTGACAATATGAATAACAATTCATCCAAATATATAAACGTGATTTACTCATATCATCACCAAACACTGCAAATAAGATTAGCCATGGGCCAACCATTAATATCTTCATGCCAATATTAGCATAAGCTGAAACTGACTTGAGTTTTTTTTCTACCACATACCAACATCATCAAGAATTCAAGATAACCGTACAGTATATTTCAACATCATCTCGATTCTCTACCACATGAAGTTTCTAAACCTATCTCAAATTCTCAAATGTTTCAAATGTTATCCTAGCACAGTAGCACTTAATAATTAAGACTTAAATAACAAATCACAATTACACAAATATAAATTCATAACACAATTACACAAGTCTACAATTCAAAGTTCAAATTAAAAATCACAAATCCAAAGTTTAATCTTTTCTCTATCATTTTCTCTTCTTCTTCACTTGATTCATTGTTGTTCTCAACTCACTCATCAAACTTTCATCAATAAGTTGTTCTGCGGAAAGTATTGCTTCCTCTGGAATTCCATCTAAAAAAATGAATAAATAAATAAATTTATTTATCAAACTGACAAAGTTTATACTAAAATGCAGGCTGTTTCAAAGTTAATATGCAGGCTGTTTATACTAAAATGCAGGATGATTCTAAAATGCAGAATGATTCTATTATAGTAATACTTTCTGTACAGCTAATATGCAGGCTGTTTCAAAGTTTATACTCTGCAGAAAGTATTTATTTTATGTAATAAATAAAATTTCCATACCTTTTAGGTTATGGTCAAGCCAAAACCAATTTTGAGTACACACCAATGCTTTCATTGTAGATGGCTGAAGTCTACTGCGATGAGGACTCAAATGTCTACCTCCAGTGCTAAAGGCGGACTCGGAAGCAACTGTTGATACAGGAATAGCCAAAAAGTCTCTCGCAATCTTTGCAAGTATAGGATATTTGCTTTGATTATTCTTTCACCATGACAAAACATCAAATTGACTAGTTGAAGGCAAAGTACTTTCCACAAGATAAAGCTCAAATTCTGTTTTGAAATGATTATTTTGTGAGTTCTGATTTCTAAATGATTCCCACTCATCAGCCATCTCATCTAAGTTTAAGTCTACCATACTAGAATCATCTGCTGCAGCACCTTCAGAACTAGCTGAACAATTAACCCCCCAATTTGCATTTGATGAATATTTGACTTCATACTGATGCACTAAATCAACAAATAATTTGTGCACCCTTTCAATTTCAAATTCGGCTCTTTCTCCATAGATTTTGGGAAATAGAAAGTTAATTAACAACATTTTACGCCTAGGATCTAACAAAGTACCCACAGCAAGAACTCCATGAATAACATCCAAATATTTGTCATCCTTCGCAATCATCTTAGTGGTCATATTTTTTACCCCCTCAATTGGTGATTGTAACCATGCATTCATTGACAATCTAATTTCACAAATCTTGCTAAAAAATAAATTAGATGTCGGATATCGTGTCCCCGAAAAAAGTTCTGTTAACTTATAAAAACTCTTCAAATAATCACACATAAGTTTTGAAAAATTCCACTCCAACTCAGTAGGCAAAGATGTATAATTGCTATCACGCTCCTTTAAACGAATAAATACATCTTTATACAATAAAGTTGTACTAAGCATCAAATAAGTGGAATTCCACCTAGTTTTATAATCAAGTGCTAAGTTTTTAGTTTCTTTAACACCTAATTGTTTTTTGGCAGCCTCAATTTTTTCAAATCTAGAAGGTGTTGCTATCCAGTAATGGACACTCTCTCTAATCTTTTTCAACTTCTTTTTGGATCACAAATAAACCATCCTTAACTATTAGGTTTAATATATGTGCACAGCAGCGCATGTGAAGGAATTTCCCACCCATAATCATTGAACTAGCTGAACATTTCCCCAACAACAAATCAATCATGGACTCGTTTGCAGAACAATTATCAACAGTTACAGTAGACAACTTCCTATCTATATTCCACTCCATTAAACATTCATACAACTCATTGCACATAACTTCACCACTATGTGGAGCCGGCACATAAATAAACCTAAAAATGTAAAAAAATAATCAAACTATTAAATAATGCAAACATTTATTTATGTTGAAACGAAAAAAAAAGTCTCGAGAATATTACCTCATAATACGACTTCGCAACACCCACGAGTTATCAATATAATGTGCCGTAACAACCATATATCCTTTCTTTTGGTTACCGGCAGTCCACATATCCGTAGTCACTGCAATTCTACTATCACAAGCTTCCAAAACACTTATTGCCTTTGTCTTCTCAATATCGTGAAGTTTCAAAATTTCAGCCTTGATAGTGTTTCGACTAATAGTCTCAATTGAAGGTTGAAGAAGATTTAACAATTCGTAAAACCCAATATACTCAACAAATGATAGCGGAAGCTCATGCATTACAATCATTCTAGTTATAAAAACCCTCACTGTTGCCATATCCCATTTTGGTTCAGTACTATAATTACTAAGAACAGTAGTTCCATCTGTTTTAGAAGAAAAAGAAAGGTGCATTTGCTGCACATTCTTGATTGACCTTTTAGGACAACGTTTCGCATGATTAATCAAGTGATTAGTGCCCTGAGAATAATGCCCTTGCATAACTAACCCACAAGAATTACAAATCGCTTGAACTTCCTTGCCCAACTTAACTTTTTTAAAATGATTCCAAGCATCAGAAACTAATCTACCTGAACTACTCTCTTCGCTGCCAGAGCCTCGTTTTTTTGAAGCGCCAGCAGTAGTATTACCCCTACCCCTACGGCCACGGCCACGACCACTCCCACTCCCACCCTCTTGCTCTACTGTTATTGAATCAGGTTCTAATTCAGCAGCTATATCATTATTTTCTGCTGCCATATCCATGCCAACCCTCACACCCACAGTTTCATCAGTCTCGGACACATCTAAATCAACTCTTTGTTCATTTTCCATTACGAATTTAACACCCTACAAGAATTATGTCAAAACAAATTAAACTAACCCATCCTTCCTCCAATTTCTTCCATTTTATATTTATTTCTTCCATTTTATATTTATAACAGCACAACATTTCTCTATTTTCTCAACTTACAGTTTACACATAAAAGAAACTCTGACATTCCCAATTGCCAATCAAGAAACATCACAAGTAGTATGCATTTTAAGATAGCCAGATAATCAACATCGAGTACAGTAAGAGGGAAAGCAAAAGTCAAAGGTTACATAAAAAGAATTCTAGTATAAAGTGCAAGGAATTGGAAGACAGTAACTTGTATGTAAATTTTTAGAGTTATAAACCAGAAAAAATCGAGACCATGTCAGTCATGATTTAGATTTTAGAGTTACAAAGTATCAAGTGAAAAAAAAAATGGGGAACAGATACAATCATACAAGTAGAGACTGTAGAGTAAGGAATATCAAAATGAAGCATTTCAGAAGTAGAATAACATTGGCTTGAAGCAATCAGCATATGAAGATTAAAAAACAACATCAATGCAATGCATAAAAGATCAACTGTGAAACAGATTAACAGAGTAAAGCAAATCACCTTCACTGTAACTTATATTAGTGTTCTGTTAGGTTTAATTTTTTTTGCATCATCGGATACAGTTAACATGAAGACATACATTTTTTTTTAATTCAAGCCAAAAAATGGTGAATCAAAGTCTCAAAATTGGTAGAAAATTAAATTAAAAAGAGGGCACGCAATTGCAACGTACCGATAACAAGAAAAAAAGATAAATTTCACCTGAACACATACATCAAAAAATCCGGCAAAATCGAAAGTAACAACAACATCAACATTTCAAATATTTCACACATACATCAAAAGATCCGGCACAATATTTCAAGCACAATCAACAATTTACTTTTAACTGTAACAGCAACAACAACATTTCAAACATAAAACAAAGTATAACAGCAAGTTAGCAACTCACGTCGGTGAATCAAATGAATTAAGGAACAGCGAAAGGCAGGACAGCGGAACGCGGAAGGCGGAACCCAGCCGAGAGTTTGAAAATGGAAACAAATGTAGCACTATATCCGTATACCTTCTGAATATCTTCTTTTAGAACTGGTTCCAAATTTTCCAATGGTGTCTATAATCAAATAACACACAATCAAAATCTCAGCTCAACTAAGTAACATAGGACAAGATGATCAACAACCAATAAAAAATGTTCAACTAGATCTCTCAAGCTACCCTAAAAGAAATACAAAAAGGAACACACCCGAGTTTTATCACGTATGACAAACATCAACGTTGTTCTGCTTGCGGGACAGCGGAAGGCGGAAGGCAACAGTAGCAGCGGTGGCACAGCTAGGGTTTGCTTGTTTGGGACTTTGGGCAAATCGCGATTTGAGAGTTGTGAATTAGATTAGGTTTTTTTTATGTTTATATTTATATTTACTAATAAATATAATTAAAAATAATATAAAAAATAAATCCGGATCCGGGTCCGGGTTCCGGATACACGGGTTATCCCAAACCCAGACCCGGACCCGAATTCGTCCGGGTTAATAAAACCCATTCCAGATCCGGATTCTTTTTCTCTCCGATACGGGTTCAACCCGGGCCAGATTATCCGGGTTTGTCCGAGTCCGGACCGGGTCTGGATTTTTTTGACATCCCTAGCCCCTATACTACTGATGCCCTTTCTAATGAGTTAGTACAATGCCTATTGGATTGGAATGTGGAGAGAAAGTTATCCTCGGTGACATTGGATAATTGTATCATTAATGACGCAATGGTGGAGAAATTATTGTTAAGGTTTGATACCGATACCTTAATTTCTAGTGGTAATTTTTTTTCATATAAGATGTACTGCTCTTTGAACTTAGTTGTGTGGGATAGGTTGAAAGTTATAGAAAGTGGGGCTGGAAAGATTAGAGAGAGTATCAGTTATTGGACACAAACACCAAAAAGATATGAAACTTTTGAGCTAGCTGCTAGACAATTAAAAATTAATTGTAAAAAAAATTTGAAATTGGATTGTCCTACTCATTGGAACTTTACTTATGCCATGCTTGAAGTATCATTTATGTATAGAAGTTTTTTTTTTCTCGATTACAACAACGTGAGCTTCAGTATAAGTGCGTGCCAAGTGATGAGGAATGGGATTTGGCAGTCATAATGGTAGAGCATTTGAAATCATTTTACATGTTAACAGAGATGTTTTTTGGGTACAAAATACTCAACTGCTAGTTTGTTTTTTCCGTCAATATGTAAAATGAAATTGCCAATTAATAGGTGGCGCACTATTGATAACCTTGCTATTAAGATTATGGCTGATAAATTTGATAAATATTGGAATGACATTCTTTCGATGTTAGTTGTGGCTACTGTACTTGACCCAAGATATAAGATGATGTTAATTCATTTTTATTTCCCAAAGATAAATGATAACACAGCAGATGAGCATATTGAGTGTGCACATAAGCTTTGTTATGATTTAGTGAAAGAATATGAATCAAAGGCAACGAATGTGAGTGGTGGGCAGAATGTTGGATGGGAAATTTCTCATTCTGAATCCTGTTCGAGTTCGAATAAGTATTGAGATGTAGATGAGTTTGAAACATTTCAACGCTAAATTAAGCGCGCTAAGGTAACTAAGTTAGAGTTGGATAGGTATTTAGATGAGGAATTGTTGGATTCCATTCTGGACTTTGATATTTTAGCCTTTTGGAAGATGCACACAAGCTAATATCCTATTTTGGCTGAGTTAGCTAAGGATATCTTAGTCATTCCTATATCTATCATTACCTCTGAGTCAGCTTTTAACGTTGGGGGCAGATGTTTAAGTCTGCATCGTAGTAAACTTCTTCCTGACACTTTGGAAGCCTTAATGTATTCTCAGAATTGGATTTGTGCCTCTACTTCTCGAGGTATAAAGTTATTTGAATTACATTTTAGTAGTATTTGTTTGCTTAAAATACTTTGAATCTTAATGTGTTATTTTTATTGTAAGGTAGAGTTCTAGAAGATGAGATTTTTATTGTAAACTTCTTCCTAACATTTTGGAAGCCTTAATGTATTCTCAGAATTGGATTTGGGTCTCTACTTCTCGAGGTATAAAGTTATTTGAATTATATTTTAGTAGTATTTGTTTGCTTAAAATACTTTGAATCTTAATGTGTTATTTTTATTGTAAGGTAGATTTCTAGAATTATATTTTAGTGACCAATTGCTATGGCAACATAAGATATAGCATTACACGTTGAGGTTCTCTTTACCATATCAGATGAATCATTATATCTAGTTCATCACTATCTTAGATTAAGCATGACCCTTTTAGAACTCAAGTTAAACTCAATCCAGGAAACTTAATCGAAGACCAAGTATTGCTCTGATATGTTCCACTAGGACAAGCTCTTTTATGATTCTTTCCTAGCTTGTACCATTAAATGGGTGGTTAACCAAAATAATGACTTTAAATGAATACTATCAAAGCAAAATGTTATAGGAAACATGCAGCAATATCTATATTCTGTCAATTAACCATCAAGCTGGTTTAACACTCAACCACAACTAAATTTAGTTCATAATTTGTGAAAAGTAAATAAGCAACCAAGTTCTAGCCACTGAATACATCTTCAATGATCAATGAATAACAAATAAACAAGAAAAGAAAGAGAAAGAACATATTCCAATCGATTTTGCAAGTTCCTCTACTGGTGCAACCTTGAATTTTGATCAGGAATTCCGTATCTTTGTTGTCTCTTTTCTGTTTTGATCTTGCTTGACAGCCTCTCCACTTTTCTTTTCATGTATGCCTATTTTTATATTCGCAAATTAGGGTAACTGAAAACTTTTTGGGTTTTCATCTTTAAATTAGAAAACTGTAAATCACAATATTCTAAATATGTTGCATGGATTTTTCTGTCAATGCTTGAGACCTACAACAATGACTACAACATCTTCACTGTTCCAGACTTGTTTCAATTCTTCTATAGCCATGCTCATTTATCCTTTATAAGTCCATTGCAACAATATCCTTTTCATAAAATTCAAGTTTCCAAAGTTTCCAATTACCTACTATTAAGCATATGTTTTAGGTATAAAGTTTTTTAAGAATCATATAAGCTTTATCAAACTCAAACTAAAATTAATATAATGCAAATTATCATTAAAGTGCACTAAAACACATTAATTACTCTCTAAGTAGTCTTAATTTAAATTTAAAAGTCTCATGATAACTCTCATTTCATAAAGTTATCAGGTATCAAGAAGACAAGAACCATATGATATTAGACGAGAAAAAATAAAAATAGAGCGCTTGGAATTTTGTTTAGATGTGCTACTTAATTATGAAGACAGCTGCATATTTGCTTTATTTAATGTTGGACTTGTTTCCTTAAATTTCTTTTTAAAGTTAGTTTACATTACGAGGTTGTCTTACGGCAATTAATAAATTTACATTTATGATTAATATTTTGTTATGAAGAGAGTACATTTTTGTCGCCCTCTTATTGCTATTATGATCAATTATCATTGTTCGTTAAATTAAACCTATCTTAAGAGAATTTTATTATTTGAAAAATTATCAACGGATCTAAGTAGGAAAAAAAAAGAATTTATAAATAATTTGATCGATTGATTGTGCAAATTGAGTTTCTATTTAAAACTTTTTAAAAGATAACATGGACTTTGCTGCAATTTTATTATCTAAAACGGGTGGGAGTATACAAATGGTAGGGGATTATTCGTATCCATAAGTCATAACCACCCAGTCGGCACTCTGAGAGCCCAAAAGCAATTTTCGAAGCCCAACTACCTAGTTAAAACAAAGGACTGGGTTCGGCGGGTCAATTCATGAAGGTTTTTGCCACGCACAAATCACATGCAGCACAAGAACTGACTGATTCAATATTGACCAGCTCATTAAATATATATCTATGTAAATGCAGCAGTTGTTTGTTGTTCAAGATCCGTGTCGTTGATTAATTTAGTAGAGATTAGACCTGACTGACCTGCTCTATTCAACCTTCAAACCGCGGCCTAAAGGTCAACACAAAACAAAAACCTTATAATTATAAATATGTAACCCACGAACAAATTAAATATCATTCATTTATTGTCACAACTCTCTAAAGCCCTCTAAAAATCTTTCCCAAAATGGGTTTTAATGAAAGCAAAAAGTTCTCCAAAATCGTGCTCATTTTTTGCACCATTCTTCTGTGTCTGTCATTTTGTCTTCAAGCATCAGCAATGAGGCCCCTATCCGAAGAGCAAAGGCTGCAAAAAAATCCAATAAAAATTCAATCGCTTCGAAAGGGTCCTGTGCCTAGTCGCGGCGGCAATCCATGCACGTACATACCTGGCCGAGGCCGCGGCCGCTGCACATTGACCCAAATGAACTTTGCAGCTACAGCAACAGCTCATGCAACACAACCAGCTTTTCCTGATATCGTCGAGAAATTTGCTGCTGCTTCTGCTGATGATGATTATAACAACAAGACTCATAAACATGATTCTAGCTCTTGATCATTACGTCGGAATTTTTTTGTTTATTTATTTATTTATTTGAAATGTAAATAGCTACAATAAGTCAGCTCCTAACCAAGGATTGTGACAAATTGTAATTTGGCACCATTTTTTTTCATTAGTAAATTGATTAATGGATTCTTTGGTTTAATTATAAGACCGATTCTAATGATTGTGTGAAGGTTGGCTGACTCAGTAAGATTGTCAAATTAAGGATCCAAATATTGACCATGCACCAAAGTTACAGTAGAGTGTTGATGAGTGTTCTCATACGCACAAATTTTTTTAATCATTTTTGGGTACTCGTGACAGGCGACACTTGTTGAGAGAAAAAAGTATTGATGGGTGTTCTCACAGATCCACAAAATGCTTGGGCCTGCTCCAGATTTATTTATTGAAGTTTGAAAATTTTTGCTCTCTTGGATGTTTCCAGACTTTCTATTTGAAAAAGTTGGGTGTGGGACTTGCTTGTGCGACATCTTGTACAATCTCAGAGAGTTCTCGCCATTTTAAATGCTCACATTTTATTTCAAATTTAGATCAATTAAGCTAAAAAATAGAGAGATTTAAGTTTCTTGAAAGTCTCTTCTAATATCTCACAAATTTATTATAATCCCTACAGTAATCAACATATATTATTTATCTCCCTACTGTTTTTATAATGGCCAAAAACCTCTCTTACAGTATAAGTTTACAATATTACCTTTATTTTTAATTACTCTTTTTTTACATTTATTATAAATTAAATAAATCACATGAATAAAACTAAATAAAAAAATTAAGTATTAAAAATAAGAAATATATGTTTTGATGTGAGTAAAAAAAATTAATAATAATTTTTTTCTTTTAATTATTTATTTTGTGAATATTTTCTTATAATAAATATTTTGTAATATTTTAAAATTAAATGTAAAAAGTATAGGCAAAATATTTTAATATTTATCTTATAATAAATTTTATTTGTTATTCAAATTTTCTTATAATAATTTTCTTATATATTTATTATTAGAAAATTTTCACAAAATAAATAAGTACAAGAAAAAAATTTATTATTAATTTTTTTGCTCATATCAAAATATATAGTTCTTGTTTTTAATGCTTAATTTTTTATTTCACTTCTATTCATGTGATTTATTTAATTTATAATAAATATAAATAAAGATTAGTTGAAAATAAGGATAGTATTATAAACTTATGCTATCAGGGGATTTTTGGCCATTATAAAAATAGTAGGAGGAGAAATAGTATATATTGATTACTGTAGGAGCGAAAGTGGCAATCTCCCTTATTATAACTATATGTAGCTAAATTTCATTTCATTCGGGTCTTAATAAGCCATGTATGGGTAGGAACTATACTATGAAAATATATGGTAAATGAGAGATGAAAAAAAAATCAAAATATATTGTTTGGATTCATGAGAAAAGCTACTTCTACTAACATGCTATGGTTCTGTACGATTTCATTGCAATCACATTTGTTCTACATCGCAAATGCATGGATTGGCACATATAGTGCATGGATTGGTACATAAATTAATATCATACTTCACACTTCGTTGTTATTTATTATTTATTTATTTATATTTTCATTATCAATATCATTCAAGTGTCTCTAAAATATTTTTTTAAAAAAAATTACAATTTATAGCAACTAAGAGTATATAATTTGCCAACACTTCAAAGCTTGTATTAATAACCACTTGGAATAGTAACCAAATTCATAGGTCAGTCAACACTCTAACGGACTGCAATTACAAAACAATCCTTGTAGCTTTACGGTGACCAGGCTTTTAGTTCATTTTTCAATTTTTTGGCAGATGCCTAAATATTCAAACACTTGAGCTATTGAGTGTTACTCGAGTTTAAGTTCTATATAACATAACATAGCCTGACCCTTTAACTTAAGAAAAGCTAAATGAATAATATTTGGATGGGTTAGTACACCATAAAAAGTACTCTAAACATTCATATTTTAATAAAATCATTTATTCCTAAATTTTTTTGAAATCAGGCTAGCTTGTGCCAATCAGCTATTTATGGATACTACATTCCATACATGTGAAAATAATAGTTTTTTAGCTCCATCACCACTATCTCTCTGTCTCTTTACCATTTTTCTATGTTAAATTAAAGCTAAAATAAAGTTCATTTTGTTGTTTCTCTTAATTGGAAAATGTTATTTGTAATAAATATATATGTCGCTAACCTTTTAAAAAGATACAATAAGTAGTTATAAGATAACAATAGAAAATTAATTAATTCTTAATCGTATATTATTATACTTGCATATGTAACAAAAGATTATAAATAATTGAGCACAACTCAGTTCAACACTGGATTCAAATCCTTTATAATTATCACATGAACTCACATCTATTGTTCGTTGAAGGTTTTTTTACGCTTGACTTAAAACTATTTTGTTTTTGTTTTTGCTTTTGTTTTTGTTTTTTGTTTTTTTTTTGTTTTTTGCCATTAATCATATCCAACTGATAGCATTTATCATTGTCATATTCGGAACTTTTAATTTTTCTTTTCTTATTTAACAGTTTAGGTATCAAGAACAAGATGAGATTAGATAAAAATAAAGAAGAGGTCATATGCTTTAGAGGTTTTAGTTCTACTATATGATTAGAAATATTGAAATTCAAACTGTTTAATTTTTCATTATTTAATTTTGTCAATAATTAAACTAGAATAATTTTAAAAAACAATGTAGCCAACTAGCAATTGCGTTCTAACGAATCAGGAATGTTAGAATCCATGTCAAAATTCCACATTATCTAGTTAGAAATGGGCACTGGACTATTTATACATATCAAGTCCGTCATCAAACACTATGAAGCCTTTAAGTGGATTCAGAAGCAAAACCGACGGTTTAGTTACTATGTGGAAGGCGGGGTATTATCTATTCAAAATGGTTTTAAACTCGGACCTACCTCATGGTGTGAATCACCGAACCCAAACAATAGATTGTAACACCCAAGGATGGGATCAAGGTAGGACCTATCTCATGTCATGAATGATGAGTACCGTTTCAAACAGTACGAGGCCTTTTGGTTAATTCAAAAGCCAAACCATAAGGGCCAAATCTGGAGATGGAATTGAGGCATGGGTTCACTTGGGGGAAGAAGAGATGGCCAGATTTGGAAATGACAAGGAGCTACTTGCTCATGTTTCCCTTAATTAATTAGCTACATTTCATGTTCTTTGAAAATAAAGGTGATGCTTAAAGATTTTCTGGAATCAGGCTATGTTGCGCCAATCACCTAGTTATGGATATTATACATACGTCAAAATGATAGTCTATTGGCGCTCTGTCAGCACTCTATCTCCTTGATATATATTTTTTATTTCAAATTAAGCTAAAATAAATTTCTTTATATTAATATATTACACTGCTTATAACTCTATAATAATTTGATTTTGCCGTTTATCTGAGTTTAATTTGAGCTTACTTTTTTAATTCACTTAATAATCTTAGGTTACAAACACACAAAATGAATAATATTGTTAATTTCCAAAAATAGCTTTTAATATCTTAAAATCAGTTTTCCAATAATCCCAAATGGACTCTTAATTGGGAAGAAAGCATCAGATTTTTAATAGCATAAAAGTTATTTTAAAAAAAAATACTATACGTTTAATACATGCTATGATTTATTGTGTAAAATGTTCAATGTCGAAAAAGTTTTGCATGAGACAAACTTATCAATTTACTCAACTTATAAAGGTGGCGAGCCCATACAATGATATTCTATCACGTGACAGAGTAAAGAGTCCCAAAATAGGACCACTGGTAGATCCCATTATCGAACCCACAAACAGTGCGGCCCATTGTGGATCTCATAGCGGCAAGGCACCGTTAGATGTACTCACCACCTCAGCATTCATGCAGGTTTTCTCTTGCAACGAGAAGCAGCAACTTCCGACTAGACAAA
Source organism: Citrus glauca (assembly GCA_029633175.1). NCBI lineage: Eukaryota > Viridiplantae > Streptophyta > Magnoliopsida > Sapindales > Rutaceae > Citrus > Citrus glauca. The sequence goes on from JAQOOD010000008.1 coordinate 28,512,894, forward strand.
ATGAATCAACGTACTCTACAAATCCTAAAAGCTTCTTCGAACACTGCCTAGGTCCTGAAGAATAGATCAAACCAAACCAGGAACCAAACGCATCGCTTGGCCAGTCTACAGGAAGTCAACAATCGCGCGACCATGCCCCTAAAGACACAATACGAGAGTAATCGGCCACACCATCACTGGGTGAAACCTATGGGCCGACTCCAGGCAAGCAACACGTAGCGGATCAACACATCAACAACGCCAGGCAAGCCCATAATCTATTATTATTGTACCGCCCAACAAGTTCGAGAGATCAAGGCCATGTTTCTCAAAAAAGAAATATGCATCAAATTATAAAAATAGTCTTAGGTGGGACACGACTGCCACATGAAATAAATGACTCAAAATTATATCATTCTAAGCATGCATGACGTGTTAAAGCAAACAATGTCTTAATTAGAATCCATATTAAAAAGATGAATAACGATCTATAATATACTAAATTGTTAAAGAATAAGAGGGATAACATTTCAAAATCTGCTTTTAAAAAGTATTTTTATTTTTACATGTAACTTCAAATTTTTATCACATAAATATAGAAGTCCAAAATGTTTCTTTATTAACATTATTCAATTCCAACTCTATGCAGGGAATAATACTTTAAAATTTAACCAAAATGATCCTTATCGTAAAAAAATTTTAATGGAATAAATAAAAATTTTATATTTAATTATTATAAGATACAACATCAAACATGAATACTAGAAGAACCAAACAAAAATATTAAAGACCATTTTTTTTAATATTATCAATTAGTCTTAAGACAGAAAAAAATAAAAATAAAAGAGTGTACAACTTTTAATAAATATATTAACCAATATAACATACATAGGAAATATTATTCACTATTATGCCGATTTTAATTAGCATGTCCTTCTCCCATATGCATATATATATATATATATAAGGTGTAATATAGTTGTAAAGAGTCTGTGTGTTAATAAGTTTTCAAAAAATTATTCTTCTGTGTGTGTGGTGAATTTTTTACTGGTCATAAGTCCCGTTTTAGGAGTCAGTGCATCCGCTTAGGGCAATAAACCCATATTTGTAGCCATTCATATAGGACTTAAAATTTGAAAATTTATATACATCATGGATTCTCTACTCTGTAGAGCATCTTCTTTTTCTAACTCTTCTTCCGGGAAGACTAGTGATTTAAAACACGTCGTGAGTTCTGAGGAATTTGTTATTTCTGATTTTGATAAAGCTATTGATAATTGAGAATTACCTAAAGTTTCAAAAGAAATGATTTACAAAACAAAAAAGTTTGACTTTTTAAAGAGTGATTACATTATAAAAACTGAAGAAAGAGATATCACACTTTCAAAACCTTTTGAAACAATTCATTTGTTTTCGGAAAAGACTTTAAAAACATTAAAAGAGAAAAAATTTAATTATGTCTATACTGGTCTTATTCAAGTTGGGATAAAGCCTTTAACAAAGGAAGGTTTGGATACTTCCATCCTTACTGTCCTCCCTGATGGCAGGTTCACATCCTTTGATGATTCTTTACTTAGTAGTATAGAATCCAGTCTTTGCAAAGGACCAATCCACTTCAACTGTTATCCCAACATAACGGTTTCCCTTAAAGACAAAAATATCCTCAAAAGTATGATTTTACAAATCAAAACCCACAATTACCATATGATTGAGGGTTCAATTCCAGTTGCTTTAATTTATAAAATCTCTTATAAAGCTATGAATTCCGCGTTCAATACGCAACATAAGTTCCAGTCAAAAAGAGATGAAACTCTTCTCTTACAGACTGATTTGTCTAAAGCCAACATGGTCGTCCCAAAGCCTATCCAATGGAAAGACATTCACCTTCCAGACGAATGGATTCTGGATGGAGCCACTGAACCAGTGATTCCAACCCATCTTGAGCCAAATACAGAGTTGCAAAATGTGACTTATTATTCTGATGGTAGAGTCAAACTATCTTTTAAGAGATCTAATTCTTCTAGATTCTCTGACAAAGATTCTTGTTTTATCATACATTCTTTTGAGAAGCAATTTTCAAAAGTCCCTACAGAGATAAATATCCCTAAAGATCAACCTAGGTTTTCTACTTCAGATATTCCTAGTTCTTCCATGCATTCTGTCAATTATGGTACTAGTGTTCCTCATCCCATTTACACTAGCTGACAGAGAATACAAAAACAGGAAGAGAAAGAACCTTCTCCTCCAACTTCCCCCACTTTTTCTACAGTAATAGAAAATGTTATTAATGTTCTTGAAAAAGATTTTGAAGTCAATAAAACTCTTCTTCATAATGATTTTTATTCAGATAATAATAAAGAAAAAAGACTTTGGTTTTTTAAACACTTTTTAAACCAACGAAAAGAGATTCAAGCAGTTTATTATGATTTTGTCAATTTGCATAAAGTCCATATTCTATTTTTCGATTGATTTGAAATGTATGCTTCCGACAATAATATTTCCTATCCTTTCAAAGAGTCAAACCCTATTACTACTAGAAAAAAAATTCCTGAATAAAATCTTTCTGATAGTAGTAATACTATCGAAGCTGAACATCCCCCTCTTAGGAGTATAACCGTAGATCATGGTGACCCTTCTATTCCTATTAAAGCCTCTCCTTACAAAGTCCATAAACCAAATGACCTTGATAAAAATTTAGATAGTATTATTCAACAGAATAATTTCTGTAATACTAATCTAAATACTCTAGGTAAGCAGTTGACCCGTATAGAAAGTCAAATCCAACAGTCTTTTACAACTGTTACTTCTGTTTCAAAACTTATTCTCGTTAAAATCGATTCCTTGAAAAAGCTTAAGGAACCTATTTTCAGGTCATTCCAGGTCTCGAAACATAGTCAAAAGTTTGTTCAAGATTCAAAGTCCGACTTTGCCAAAGCCATTAGAGAACAGTTGGATATAATAGAAGCTTCCTCTTTCGCATCTACTTCTAAAGTTCAAATTGCTCCGGATACACCTCAATCTAAAACACCTGGTAGCATCCAGTCCCATACTGTAGGTGTCCCCTTGACCAAGTTTTTGACCAGTCTTCTATAGCTACTTTAGATATAGAAGCATTTAGAGAACCAATTCCAAAAGTTAACAAAGTTCATTGGGAATTAGCATTTCCTGCTACTTCTCATTCTCCTCCTGACCTTGTCGTTGATAATAGACCCAGTGCGCTAAACCAATCTAGGTTTAATGCATATTCTGTCTATAAATGGAACATAGATGGACTGTCTGAGTATAATATACTTGATCTATTATAACAAATGACCATGGCTGTCAATGCCTATAAAACCCAATCAGGAACTTCCGATAAAGCCATAGTAGAAATCCTTATAGCCGGTTTCACAAGTGAACTTAAAGGCTGGTGGGATCATCTCCTTACCAAGTTGCAACAGATGGACATTTTGAATGCTATTCAAACAGATGAGGAAGGAATCCCTATCATAGACGAATATAATAACCATATGCAAGATGCAGTAGCAACTTTGATTTTGACCATCTCTCTTCATTTCATAGGTGATCCTTCACACCTAAGAGATAAAAACGCTGAGTTACTACATAATTTGAGATGTAGAAAACTTAGTAATTTCCAAGACTATAAAACCACCTTCTTTACCCGACTGTTTCTAAGATGTGATGCAAATCACACTACTTGGAAAGAAAAATTCCTTGCTGGCTTACCTACTCTCTTGGGAGAAAATGTAAGAAATTCTATTAAAGCCCTCTATGATAATCGTATTCCTTATGACGAACTTACCTTTGGTGAGTTAATCAGATTTGTTAACAAAGAAGGTTTAAAGATCTGCCAAGATATGAAATTACAAAAACGTCTAAAAAGAGAGCTTAAACAGTCTAAATAAGAGTTAGGCGGTTTTTGTAAGCAATTTAATTATGACCCCTTCAAATATTCTCCCTCCAAAGATTGTAATGGTAAGTGCTCTTCGAGATCTTACAAAAAACATTACAAGCCTAAAAGCCATAAAAAGCCTATTTCTAATTTTAGAGAAAATTTTTATAAGAAACCTTCGAGTCCTTATAAAAAGCCCAAATTCTCCAAAAAGCAAAATTTCAAGCCCAAATCCAAAGCTCCTTTCAACTACAAAGAAGCCACATGTTACAAATGTGGAAAGAAAGGCCATACTGCAAAATTTTGGATAAAACTCAATTACAAAGATTCTTGGGAAGTTTGAATTATGTTCTTGACTTCTGTCCTAACATCAATAGGATAGCAAAACCTTTGCACGATAGGTTAAAAAAGAACCTTGTTGCATGGTCAGAACATCATACTCAAATTATAAAGCATATAAAGAGTTTGATAAAAGAAATCCCATGTTTATATTTAGCCAACCCAGCATTACCTAAAATTGTTGAAACTGATGCATTAGATTTAGGTTATGGTGGCATTTTCAAGCAAGTTGAACATGGTAAAGAACAAATAGTACAATATGCGTCTGCACATTGGAATGATTGTCAGAAGAATTATTCTACCATTAAAAAAGAAATTTTATTTATTGTTTTATTCATTACCATTCAAAGTGATTTGCTAAATAAAAAATTCTTACTGCGAATTGATTGCAAAGCTGCAAAACATGTTTTAGAAAAAGATGTTCAAAACATTGCATCAAAACAGATTTTTGCACGATGGCAATCAATTTTAAGTGTATTTGATTTTGATATTGAATTTATCAAAGGTGACAAAAACTCTGTTCCCGATTTTCTAACAAGAGAATTTCTCCAAAACAGATAAAATGCCGCCTAAAAAGAAAGAAAAAGGGAAAGAGATCCTTAAAGATCCTGCGTCCCAGACACCATCTAAATCCTCTTCCCCAAAAGAAAAATTGCTATCCTCAGTAATGCCCATAAAGTCCTGGATCGATATGATCGAAGATGACGAATCAAAAGTCAAAGCCCTGCCCTCCCAAGATCAGGTAAACCAATGGATGAAATCCATTACCCAATCCTTTGAGCTTTTTCTCGCAATACAAAGTTTTTCTCAAAGCCAAATTTCTCCAAAAGAAGATTTTGAAAAAATTGAAAAACTCATTTCTAAAGAAATACCAAAACTCTCTTTATCTGGCAATTTGTCTAAAGAAATTATTTCTTCTGGAAGCACTTTTTCCCAGGTTGTGGTATCACAATCAAAGCTTTCTCAAAAGTCGGATTGACATAATAAACTCCATTCTCAAAATGTTTTAACAACAGGCGTAGTTCAACACTTTCTTTCTTCAAAACCCAAAGCATTCCCATTCATGGTTATTTTTCTTCAATACAAAAATAACCACCCAAAGCCTTCCGAACTGGTTCCAACAATGGTGGACCTTTTTTGGTCCTACCTCAGATATTTTAACTACCAATGCCACAAAATTGTTTCAACCTCTTCAAAGCCCATTATGTTCCTACTGAATTCGAGAAAAGGTTTCCTCATTTCCTCTGTTTTGTACCAAATTCTTCCTCCCTTGGGTCTGGATGTGGAGCTTTCAATACCACACTCCCGATACCCAATTGATCCTTCAAAGATATTTCAGAATTAAATGGTGGTCAAAGTTCGATGAGAAGTTAAAATTGACCGAAGTCATCGTTCACAATTGGCTTAAACAAAACGGTCATCTCAAGCCCAGCATTGAAGATACCAAAGCCTATAGCACTTTCCTTGCACAGCGTTCTAAGGCCCAAGCCCTTCTCGCCGGTGCAAAGTCAGAAGATGAATACTTTAGAATCATGGAGCAGCTTCTCTCTACAAGGTCTGAGTCTTCTGTTGCAGCATCCTCAGACACTGAAGAAGAAGAAGAAGAGCCATTTATTTCTCTAGAGGATGAAAATGAAGACAACTATTTTGGCATTTTTCCCCTGTAAAGCATTGTAAATAATCTATATTTATTTCTGGTTATTTACTTAAAAAAAATCTCTATATTTCCCTTGCATTAAAATTTTTTTACGGGTGGTCCTTTGAACACAAGTGAGAGCGCACATGTCTCTTCACCCGATTGTATTTCTTTTGTATTCTATCCTGTATCTATAAAGCCTCCTGTGTAAAGCTACGGTGAACAGTGCAACTTTTCACGAGTTACTGTGCACTTAAAATCTCGCTACAGTGAACAGTGCAACTTTCCACGAGTTACTGTGCACTTAAAACGCGCTACAGTGAATAGTAAATTTTTATGTATTTAATCTGAAGGAAGACTAAAAACTCCTCAGATTTTCCAACCCCTCTCTCTTCTCAAAATTCTCTCCTCCTTCTCTCTACCTCGAAAGGAAATCTGGTGAAAGGCATCAATGATCCAATCCTTGAATTTATTTTGTCTTTCTAATTTTCCTTTCTTCCTTTTCTTCTTTCTTTCTTTCTCTCTAAAGCCCAAGATCCGAAACAACATGTAAGGATCTTTTGTAATCTTTAAAGCATTTATTTAAAGCATTTTCATTTCTGTAATTTAAATTTATGTACCTTTAAATTTCCGCAATTTACATTTATGCACTTTTACATTTTCGCAATTTAATTTTATTTACTTTTATTTACTTTTCTGCACTTTTCAATTTCTATATTTTTTCCTTTTTAAAGCATGCTTGCAGACTGATCTGTATCAGATCTGCCATAAAACTTGTACGTTCCTCTGAGGCAACGAGACCGGATCTCAATCCTCAGTTGTATCTCTTCTCTTCTCCCCCCTCAATCAAAGTACCAGTTCTGGGATCCAGTTCTGGTACTGTGTATGTTTAGCAGCCAACCTTAATGTATGATTATTTATGTAAAACAATAAATATAGTTTATAAAACAATTAAAAGTTTTGACGGCTTTATCATTTCATCAGCAATAATCACGTCTTCAAAGCACATGTACACCTCTGATTATTGCTGATGAAATGATAAAGGGTAGATCTTGGTGAACTACCGGAAGTTTTGACGGCTTTTCAAATTTTAATTGTTTATAGGTACGTGGCGTTGTTCTACCTTCGTGATTGGTTCCTTAGCTCTTTTGAAGCTAAGATGTTTAATACCCCTTTGGACCAGTAGCCCGCACACAGTGGTGTTCCAGCCTATATACTTTAACGCCCATATACCTTTTTATCTTTAAAATTATTAAGCAAACCTAGCAACAGGGTTTTACATAAATAATCATACATTAAGGTTGGCTGCTAAACATACACAGTACCAGAACTGGTGCTCTGATTAAGGGGGGAGAAGAGAAGAGATACAATTAAGGATTGAGATCCGGTCTCGTTGCCTCAGAGGAACGTACAAGTTTTATGGCAGATCTGATACAGATCAGTCTGCAAGCATGCTTTAAAAAGGAAAAAATATAGAAATTGAAAAGTGCAGAAAAGTAAATAAAATAAAATTGCGAAAATTTAAAAGTGCATAAATGTAAATTGAGGAAATTTAAAGGTACATAAATTTAAATTACAGAAATGAAAATGCTTTAAATAAATGCTTTAAAGATTACAAAAGATCCTTACATGTTGTATCGGATCTTGGGCTTTAGAGAGAAAGAAAGAAAGAAGAAAAGGAAGAAAGGAAAATTAGAAAGACACAATAAATTCAAGGATTGGATCCTTGATGCCTTTCACCAGATTTCCTTTCGAGGTAGAGAGAAAGAGGAGAGAATTTTGAGAAGAGAAAGGGGTTGGAAAATCTGAGGAGTTTTCAGTCTTCCTTCAGATTAAATACATAAAAATTTACTATTCACTGTAGCGCGTTTTAAGTGTACAGTAACTCGTGGAAAGTTGCACTGTTCACTGTAGCGGGATTTTAAGTGCACAGTAACTCGTGAAAAGTTGCACTGTTCACCGTAGCTTTACACAGGAGGCTTTATAGATACAGGATAGAATACAAAAGAAATACAATCGGGTGAAGAGACATGTGCGCTCTCACTTGTGTTCGAAGGACCACCCGTAAAAAAATTTTAATGCAAGGGGAATATAGAGATTTTTTTTAAGTAAATAACCATAAATAAATATAGATTATTTACAATGCTTTACAGGGGGAAAAATGCCAAAACAGTCGTCTTCATTTTCATCCCCTAGAGAAATAAAGGGCTCTTCTTCTTCTTCTTCAGTGTCTGAGGATGCTGCAACAGAAGACTCAGACCTTGTAGAGAGAAGCTGCTCCATGATTCTAAAGTATTCATCTTCTGACTTTGCACCGGCGAGAAGGGCTTGGGCCTTAAAACGCTGTGCAAGGAAAGTGCTATGGGCTTTGGTATCTTCAATGTTGGGCTTGAGATGACCGTTTTGTTTAAGCCAATTGTGAACTATGACTTCGGTCAATTTTGACTTCTCATCGAACTTTGACCACCATTTAATTCTGAAACATCTTTGAAGGATCAATTGGGTATTGGGAGTGTGGTATTGAAAGCTCCACATCCAGACCCAAGGGAGGAAGAATTTGGTATAAAAACAGAGGAAATGAGGAAACCTTTTCTCGGATTCAATAGGAACATAATGGGCTTTGAAGAGGTTGAAACAATTTGTGGCATTGGTAGTTAAAATATCTGGGCTAGGACCAAAAAAGGTCCACCATTGTTGGAACCAGTTCGGAAGGCTTTGGGTGGTTATTTTTGTATTGAAGGAAAATAACCATGAATGGGAATGCTTTAGGTTTTGAAGAAAGAAAGTGTTGAACCACGCCTGTTGGTAATCCCAATAGGAATAGGATAAACAGTGTGGAATTTTAAAAAGAAAATTGGCGGGAAATTTCTTTTGTGAATGGAGTGGTTCACCCCACTGATTTGGGCTAATGACATTTAAAATTGTGGCCGTGGAGTAGGCCGGCTCAGAATAGGACTCAGACAGGAAAAAATGCTTGAATTTTACTGAGCCAGTGGCTTCAAGGATGCTTTGGTAATAAGATTGGGGCTTTGTAAGATCCCATGGTTTAAAAAACCATCCTTTTGCGAAAAACTTTGAAATTGCTTGAAATAGATCAGAATTATAAAATCCATCCTCCATTGTTAAAACATTTTGAGAATGGAGTTTATTATGCCAATCCGACTTTTGAGAAAGCTTTGATTGTGATACCACAACCTGGGAAGAAGTGCTTCCAAAAGAAATAATTTCTTTAGACAAATTGCCAGATAAAGAGAGTTTTGGTATTTCTTTAGAAATGGGTTTTTCAATTTTTTTCAAAATCTTCTTTTGGAGAAATTTGGCTTTGAGAAAAACTTTGTATTGCGAACAAAAGCTCAGGGGATTGGGTAATGGATTTCATCCATTGGTTTGCCTGATCTTGGGAGGCCAGGGCTTTGACTTTTGCTTCGTCATCTTCGATCATATCGATCCAGGACTTTTTGGGCATTGCTGAGGATAGCAATTTTTCTTTTGGGGAAGAGACTTTAGATGGTGTCTGGGACGCAGGATCTTTGAGGATCCCTTTCCCTTTTTTCTTTCTTTTTAGGCGGCATTTTATCTGTTTTGGAGAAATTCTCTTGTTAGAAAATCGAGAACAGAGTTTTTGTCACCTTTGATAAATTCAATATCAAAATCAAATACACTTAAAATTGCTTGCCATCGTGCAAAAATCTATTTTGATACAATGTTTTGAACATCTTTTTCTAAAACATGTTTTACAGCTTTGCAATCAATTCGCAGTAAGAATTTTTGATTTGGCAAATCACTTTGAAACTTGGAAATGCATAAAACAATAGATGAAATTTCTTTTTTAATGGTACAATAATTCTTCTGACAATCATTCCAATGTGCAGACGCATATTGTACTATTTGTTCTTTACCATGTTCAACTTGCTTGAGAATGCCACCATAACCTAAATCTGATGCATCAGTTTCAACAATTTTAGGTAATGTTGGGTTGGCTAAATATAAACATGGGATTTCTTTTACCAAACTCTTTATATGCTTTACAATTTGAGTATAATGTTTTGACCATGCAGCAGGGTTCTTTTTTAACCTATCGTGCAAAGGTTTTGCTATTCTATTCATGTTAGGACAGAAGTCAAGAACATAATTCAAACTTCCCAAGAATCTTTGTAATTGGGTTTTATCCAAAATTTTGTCAGGAAACTTATCAGTAAAAGATAAAGATCTTTCAATAAGGGTGATAGTTCCCTTAGAAATGTAGTGACCGAGGAATCTGATTTTAGTTTGAAATAAAGAAATCTTTAAAGAGGAAATGACTAAATCAACCTTCCTGGTTGCCAGATAAAAAGTCTTTAAATGTTTGAAATGTTGATCTATTGTTTGAGAAAAGATCAATACATCATCAATGTAAACAATGCAAAATTCAGAATATGGATTGTAAATGTCATTCATGATTCTTTGGAATTCTGAAGGTGCATTTTTTAAACCAAACGGCATAACAGTCCACTCCTATTGTCCAAATGGAACAGTAAAAGCGGTTTTATATCGATCTTTAGGGTGGATTTGAATTTGCCAAAAACTAGACTTCATGTCAAATTTTGAAAATATAAAAGCAGAATGAAGTTTTTGAAGCAAATCTTTTTTATTTAGAATTGGATAACCAATCTATTTTAAGGCTTTATTCAAAGGTTTATAATTAATGACTAGTCTTGGTGTGCCTCTTTCAATTTCAAAAGTTTTATTTACATAAAAAGCAACACAAGACCAAGGTGATCTTGATTTAACAATTAAACCTTTATTTTCTAAGTCTTTAATTTCATTTCTGCAATGTTGCTCAAGTTCCATATGCATTTGAATAGGACGTGCTTTATTAGGAATATTTCTTTCATCAAAAGAATTCTCATATGGCAAATATACCAAGTGTTGTTTTCTATTCCAAAAAGCAGTTGGTAAATCGGCAGAAATCTCCTTTTTAATCAGTTCTTCAAAATTAGAAATTTTTCTTTTTATAAAATTATTTTTTAATTGGATTTCGATTCTTTGCAAATTTAAATCCTTCTTTAAACAAATTAAATCACTCTGTTTTGATTTTAATAGAGTATAAATTTGGTTTTGACGGCTCTCTGATACCAGTATCAGAGCCAAGCGATGAAACTCTACCTCAATTAGATATATATTATTTGGTGCGGATGATTCCGCACCAAATAATTATAAAAAAATAAAGGACACAAAATTTACGTTGTTCGGCAATATGCTTACGTCCACGGGAACAAGAGAAAAATAATTGTATTATTAACAATTATTTGAGTACAAATTTGAGTAAATAAATCTCACTTTCCCAGAACCCAAATACATCCAGTACTTTCACACACACTCCAATTGCTCACACTCTCAGAATTTTTAAAAGCTTAGAAACTTATAAGCTTAACAAGTTTTAGGTTGCATGAAATGAATGAAATCCTTAGCTAGTTATAGGAGAAATGAGTTACTATACAAAGAATAAAATAATTGAAAATATAATTTTTAATTATTATTATTTGTCAAACATTTTGGCTTCATCCTCTTTGTCCATTCTTTCTTTTCGGCTGCAAAATCAAATTCAATTTGATTTTTCTTCCTTACAATTGTTGGCTACAACCAACAATATGTTTGACTTCAACAAATCTCCACCTCGGCAAAAATTTGCCAAATCTGAGCCGACTACTAATGGATTATCATCACTAAGGTGATCCTTCAATAAGGATCTAGAATGGCTGTGTCATTTCGACTGCCTGTGTACCAAAAATTTAAGATCAAGCCAATCGTAGTTTATAATTCTCTAAACTCAACGCATTCGAAGAATTAGTTTCAATCTGTATAAAGATTTACTCAATCTGCACACTCGATTCTCCTTTTCATCAACTTTGAAACCACAAGGCTTAATCATATAAATTTCTTCCTCCAAATCTCCATATAAGAACGACGTCTTAACATCTAATTTAGCCAACTCTAACTCATATTCTGCAACTAAGGCAAGTAGGATACGAATGGAAGTATGTTTTACAACCGGAAAGAATACTTCATTATAATCAATACCTTTCTTTTGAGCAAAACATTTTGCTACAAGCCTTACCTTGTATTGAGGAGTTGTTTAATTTAGAGATCCTTGTTTTTTTGTGTAGACCCATTTATTACCAATAGCCATTTCCTCCTTTGGTAACTTTACAAGTTCTTAAGTCTGGTTTTAATGGAGAGATTTCATCTCCTCCTCCATGGCTAACTTCCATTAATCACCTTCACTACTGTGTAATGCTTCACCGAAAGTGTTGGAGATGCCATCATTAATAACTGGAAGTGCATAGGCTAGCATCATGTCTTTATTAAGTCATCCGGATTTCTTTACTCTTTTCTTGGCCTCCTTGTTGCTATAGAATCATCATTATCTACATCATCAATTGTTTCTTTATTTTAGGGAACATTAGAAGAAACAACCTCTTCTCCAACCCTAGGTGTCACGTCTATATTTAAATCTTTCTCTATTGTAGAACTAGCTGGTACATATGGAGTTGCATCAAACTCCACCAGCTGCAATACCTCTTTGGTCTTGTTCTCTATCTGCAAAGAACTTGAAGCTTTCATCATTAAAGCTTCATCAAACGTGACATCTCTGTTATACACAAACTTTTTATCTTTGCAATCCCAAAGCTTGAAGCCCTTTACTCTACCTTTGAATCCCACTAAAATAGCTTTTCTAGCACGAGAATCTAATTTACTATATTTGACATGAAGGGAATCATAGTCTTGTGCATGCTTTCGAGATCATATTTTCATAGGAGTTTTACCTCTAATTGCAGCAGAAGGCAACTGGTTTATCAAGTGACTTGCGTAGTTCACAGCTTCAGCCCAAAACTTTTTATCGAAACCAACATTAAATAACATACACTGTACTTTCTCTAGCAAAGTACGATTCATACGCTCAACCACATCGTTCTGTTGCGAAGTATGTCTCACCGTGAAATATCTTTTAATACTCTCTTTCTAGCATACTTGCAAGAATTGATCAGAAGATATTTACCTTCATTATCATATCATAATACTTTGATCTTTCTACCAGTTTGAGTCTCTACCAGTTTCTTCCATTTCACAAAAATCTCTAGAACCTCATCATTTGCTCGCATTGTGTACACCCACACACGTTTAGAGAAATCATCAATAAATGTAACAAAATAATGGCTTTCACCAATTGATACAGTCTTGGTTAGTCCTCATACATCACTGTGAACATATTCAAAGATCTCACGAGTATCGTGATTAGCTGTATCAAACTTGACCATTGTTTTCTTGCCTACTACACACTTTATAATGCTAACAAAAATTTAATTTACAAGTTTTAATACATTTTAAGAGTTCATGTCTCATCAGAGTTCGCAAAGACTTCTCTCCAATATGTCCCAATTGTACATACCATAGCTAGGTGGTGTCACTGTGTGTCTTAACAACATTTAATTTATCAATTGTATCTCCCTTCAAATAGTATAAATTGTGATGCCGAACCCCTTGCAGAATCACCATAGCCCCATACGTGAACTTCATTGTGTCATTTTTAATAGTAACCTTGTAGCCTTTAGCTTCTAGAGCACCCATAGAAATTAGTTTTTTTTTTTAAATTGGAACATATCTAACCTCTTTGAGTTCTCTGACCATTCTATCGAATAGCTTGAGCCGAACTGTACATATCCCCATTGTGCGACGAGGTTGATCATTTCCCATCACAACTTCACCAGATTCCAATTCTCTGAAATCTATAAACCATTCCCTAGCATGACACAAATGGTAAGTTGCTCCAGTATCAAGTATCCACTTACTCGAACTAGTCACGTATGCTGCAGGAGTAATACTTAGTGAATAATGAGAGTCCTCATATTTTCGTGCCATGTTTGCTGCTACTGGTTTATTCCCATATCTCTTTTGAGCTTTTGGATAATCTTTCCTCCAATGACTTTTTTTATGACAAAAGGCACACTCGTCTTGAGCTATATTTCTGCTTCTCCATTTGGATCAATAATTCTTTCCCACCACGCTTCTTCTTTTCCTCCATAACCCAATCTTTACTCACCAAATCTTTAGAAGATGCTCGTTCACAATTTTTATTATTATTCGAATCTCCAAGCTAGTCAATGTTGTGCAAACATCTTTTAAGACGATCACACTCTTCTCATATATCAAAGTAGTCACAAAATGAGTATATTTATATGGTAATGAGTGTAATAAAATTATAGTCTTAACTTCATCCATAATAATGACTGCACAGATTTATTAAAAAAATCTTATATTTAAGGGCAAATTGGACAAACAGCTTTTATTGTTATTAATCAGGCAGGAAATTAGTTCAGTCAATAAACTTAATGGGAAGAAGATTCTAGTCTTTTTATAGATGTTTACGGGGAAGTTGTGAGAGAAAAATGGTCGAGAGGAGAGCTATTAGGAGGAGGTAGAAATTCAGAAACGTCGGGAGTATTTTATCGGCGGCTGTAAAGGAACCAAACAAGGATGCAATCTTGTAGGTGATTTGTTTTTTCTTTTTAACTGTTCTAGCGAAACAGTACCCACCCTGTTCGTGTGAGCAGGATTCAATTCAAATTTTCTGATTTTTAACACAAAAAAATTTACTATCTCTAATAAATAGCACACGCAACAAGTTCTTTTAATATTTTTGAGAGAGTGTTGAATAACAATTCATTTTTAAAGTTAAATGAGTGTTATGAGTAATAAGGTGTTGGAAACAAATGAGTACTTAATTTTTTTAAGTGTTGATGACGATGAGTGTTCTCTAATGTATAATTTTTAATTATTTTGAGTAAACATTACACTGTTACTTGATTGATTCATTTCTTAATTTAATTGAAATTCATTGATTTAAAAAATAAAAAATGCTACGATTATGTTTTTATAAATAATGTCACAAAGCATAATCCTAGCACCGTTCCATTTTCCTTTGGATGTGAAGCAAAGAGCCGATTTCACCAGTACTTCCGATTTTATTCTTCTTCGACAATAAAATTAATAGTATTCGTTCTAACGGTGTTTCAGTAACTACCATTAGTTTATAATTTTTTCCATGCTAATTAGTGCAACACAAAGAAGACAAGTATTTAAGAAAATAGATATATTAGCCAACCAAATCTAATAAAAAAAGTTATACTTTCTTTGTTTTGTACCTACTCTCTTAGTTTTTCTCAATGAAAGTTATATTTTCTTATCAAAAAGAAAAAAAAATCTAATAAGAAAAAGTTATCGCAGGATGGCAAGAACACGTGGACGTGGTAAAATGTTGAATTTTTCCTTCCGGGCAAGTCCAGCCTTTATAATTGAAAAACATGAGCCTGGACCCAATATAGCTTTTGCACAAAAAGTATGAAGAGTCCAAGTTTGTTTGTCGTTTCCTCTAAAATCTAATTTTCATTTTAAGATTCATTTCACTACATTCCTAATGAAGCATAGGTAGGAAATGTTTAGAGAGAACAGTTTTAGGGGGGGAAAAAAAAGGAGAAATGGGAGCGAAAAACCATAAGGTGAAAAACCAGAATAAATTGTTTAGATTCATGAAACGTTATTTTCACTAAAATGATATGGTTGCAATCTGAGTAGTATTTTTCTAATTATTTATTGTTGTACTTCCTGCATCGAAGAATCAACATTTTGTTTGTTCTTGGAGAACGAACAAGAGCGTTTTCAAATTTTCATTTCTCTAAACTAATAAAATAAATAGAAAAAGTTAATATTTCAAAAAAATATTTTAAAAATTTGTAAGTTTTACATATTCATTGTTGTTGATAATAATGGTGAGGTTAAAATTTTTTTTTGATAGAAAATTACAAGAATGTCTTTTACATCATTGTTGTGTGATCTGTGTGATGTGGAGTGGGTATTGTGATTACAAATCTCAATTATTTCACATCACAAATGGATTGACACATAAGTTAATTTGATATCTCACACTTATGTTAGTTTTGATGCTTCACACTTTTGTTACTGCTGTGATTTCTTTGTTTATGTTTGTGATTCGAAAAACTGAACAAAAAAGAAATTTAAGAAATATAATAAAAGCTTCATTGATGTCCTAAAAAATGGTGAGATAATGTATATACATAAAACACAGTTTTTAATATGTATTTTTTTTATTAGTAGCATTTTACTTTATTAAAATGATAATGTCCTCATTAGAGAAAAATTATATATATATACATATATATATTGTAGTTTTTTGGTAATGAATTTTAAAGTGCGGAAAAATTTTAAAACTGCACAATTTTAAAGGTTTACAATTTAAACCTTTAAAATCATGCGGTTTTAAAGATTTTCCGCACTTTCCTGTATTTTAAAATTCCGAACTGGAACATTTCTCTGTGTGTGTATAATACCATATATTGTGATAATAAGTTTGCACAAAATTAAAATTTTAAGCATCCCAACTTGAGAAATTCTGCCTGTATTTTATAGATATGTGTATTATATCCCAGGAATATTACTTTAAAAAAAATCATGTTAACTAAGACTAAACAAGCTCTATGTCTACTCACAACCGGCTATTGGCTTATTGTATAAATTTTTTGTGCTCTTTTTATTAAACAAAAATATGATGTCATTAGCTTGATTGAACCCCAAGTAGGGATGGCATTGGGTACTAACACTGTGCATTTTTCATTACTAAATTTGCACCCATAAAAAATTAAATAACCAAATTCACCTGTAACTACAGCAGATTTTTTACAAGTTTTCTCGTTTAAAATCAAATATTAAAAAATACTATTAATAACACATAAAAACTTAAATTATGTAATTGAAACTATAAATTTATTACAATAGCCTACAAAATCCGCATAAAATATTCAATTTTAGATTTTATCAATGCAAATAAGAAATTAAAATTTCAACATTAAACAAATACCCTAAATATATTAATTTAACACAAAATATTTCTATTGTAGGGAAATCGTCGTCTCAAATACTTTTAATAAGGGAAATGGTCATCTTCTAATCAGGGAAATGGTCATATCAAATACTAGTGCCTTCTTTTATCTTTTAATCAATATATAAGTATTGTTAATAATATTACAAGTAAATTTTTTGTAATTACCATTAGCAATTAATTAAAAAAATGAAAATACAAATTTAATAAGCAATCATTAGGTTCAATGCATTAAAGTAAAACAAACAAAATCAATAAAATTAAATAAAATATTAGTAATATTAAATTTAAAAATTATAAACTTTCTACTTACTAAAAGCTTATATATATGCAGTATAATTATTTTAACTTTCATATATTTTTTATTAAATTTTATATTAAAATTAAAAATACAAATAATTAAAATAAAAAATGCCGGTCTGTGAATATCTGTGCGAGTATCTAACGAATTTGTTTTACAATATTACACTTAGCTGTAATCCACAAACTACTCAAAAGAACGAATTTTAACGGACGAAATTATAGATTCGAGAGCAATTTTATCATCCCTACACCCAAGCAACCACAATAGAGAGTTGGGAGGCAAAGAAATTGAAAAGAGTTTGAAAACTTAGCCATAAAAGTGTGTGTCCTGAGAGGAGTCAAGCTGTGTGCGGGACAAGAAATGACAACACCCAACTAGTCCACCCTCTACCTGCCAATCACATGCTTAATGCTCAGGGCCACAGACCAAGCTAGCCAAAAGCTCAAAAACAAACTAAAATTAAAACCCAAGAAAAGGTTAAAAAACCAAAAATGTGACAAATTACAAATGTTGTGAGGCAAAGGCAATTAAAGTTGCCTTAAATTGTAGTGTTTTTACGAGAAAAAGGACCGTGGTGTGACATTTCAATTCAAAACATGTGAAAGTGTGTCATAATAACAAACCTCCAATTATCAGTTGTCTCAGCTTAGCTGTCTTCTTTTTCCATTTTGACTGCAAAATCTAGGCATATTGTGGCACTCTCTTCGACGTCTCACGACAGCACCCCAAGTTGAATTGAAGTATAAGGCATATTAAATGATTTTTTTTTTTTGAAAAGAAAGATTAAGATGTTTGAAATTCAGAATCAATGCTCAAACATTTGGAGTGGGACAACAGCAAAGCAAAAGCAAAATTTAATTTATCAATAGGAGAGAAAGCTAGCATATCTGTTTGTGAAAAGGGCACATAATTAACACTTGAAAAAGTTGACAAAATCAAACAATTGAAAGGAAAAGACGGGATTAGAGAATTTGAGTACATCAATCAATGGGACATCCCAACAACCCATCATGTTTGCGGAGCTGGAGCAAGAGCCTCACTTCATAAATTTCCATGATCTCAACTACCACCATACAGACCCTAATATTTGTGAATTTTGGTCCTCAGTCCCACCAAAGGACATTTCAGAAAAAATAAAATAAAAAGTCCCACCAAATTAAAGGGGCCCCTCCAATAAAAGCTCAAGATTCCATCGTCAAACACAAAAAAAAAAGTTAAAATAAACTTATATATATTGAATAAATGGGTTTACTTAGGTGTAATTATGGTATTGTATTATTATAATTACATTTAATTATTGAATGTATTTAGATAAATGAGATTTACTGATATCTAATGACTGAATACAATTGTGACATGATACCACAAATACACCACAAGTTCCTTCTACTAATTGATAATGACTACAAATCTGTGATTCTATGGAAGGGTGTAGTGACCATGGCTGAGTTTTTGTGACCCACTCTGAAGACCTAGTTTGAGGAAATGAACTAACGGATAAGTTAAGGGTCAATTTGATGTTGAACTAAGGGACCTATGGGGACCTAATTAGGCCAGTTAGAGTGGACTGTACAGCACTCTAGGGGAGACATGTGAAATCTGAAGTTGGGGTCCCAACTCCCAAGAGGTGTATGGTTTCATTTTGTGTCATTAATGAATTATTGATTTTACAATCACCACCAACTGTTTGATGTTACGCAGTCTTGATGAATGAAAGAAAATTGTAGTGTCATAAATGGTTCCGTATTTATTAATTAATCATCTTCAGTACATGGAAGATTAATGAAGTGGACTAATTAAATCAATTTATTAAACTTATATTAATACTGTCGAAGGGCTTAGCTACGATGAATTCTAAAAAAATTCTAGATTGTTATAATACGTAGATTTCTAAAGGTAATATTAATATTTAGAGTGGTAACGACTTTTCCACAGAGAAATAAGTTCAAATCGCTCTGGAGACTAATTGTTATCAATAAAAATAATATTTGTGTGTATGTGATAGTTATCGTCTCTATTAGAATCTCAATGGAGTAAAACTACTATTAGTAGTTTGTTAATGACTAATATATAAAATCACATTGTAAATGACTCTTAACAGAAAATTACAGACCGAATAAGATTATTTTTTAAAGTTAAGATTCTAAAGGATAAAAAGATATTGCTAGTGATGTCATAAAGTTATTAACTAATAATTATAATGATGTCAGACTAATAAAATTTTGAATACTATATCTCAAGAGCTGCTTCTTTTATGCGAAAGATTCAGTATAGTAATTTTGTAAGTATTATTAGCTCTCACCATTATAATTTTGAAGATGAATTATGGTAAATTTATTTGAATTGTGCCATAATAAAATAGAATTAAGTCAATCTTAATAAATTTTAATTGTAAATTCTAAACATGAGTAGACTCTTAATTTTAAACATCAATATTCAAAAAAATTATACCAAAAAATTGACACATTTATTTGTGATGAAGCAACATTAGTTAGGATATAAATTTTGTATTCTAACTTTATAATCATTGCAATATTGAGAGATAAGAGGAGAAAATCTATTGAGAACTTAGATATATTTTAACAAGAGTTGGTAAATGAAAACCCTAGATAAATCAATTAACCCAACTATTAATCCTGAAATCACTATTCACCAATTATTGTTCATCCAATACTATTCTAAGTCATTGTTCATACGATATTGTTTATATGAGTTACTGTTTATAAATACTATTTTGCACTATTCATTCAGCTTCAATATATTATATAGGCTAAAAACAGTAACTAAGTATAAAGAGAATTTTTATATGGTTTGGATCACAATCTAAATCCATGAGGCCACGCCTAGACTATAAGCAATTCATCAAATAAAGAAAAAGATTACAACCTAATAGATTCTTACATAATTTCATATTTCCTCTTACTCTTGCCGGTACCTTGCTAAATCTAACTTAGTCAATCTTGCTTAGCTAGTACTACTTGTCTTCAATTATATCTGTGGCTTTACTTGAGATCTCCTCAACATAACAAACAATCTCTTTATCTCCAAGAGACCAAAGTAATATATAGAATGTCTAATTAAAGATTTCATATGAAGACTTTATGAAAAAGACTAAATCATCATAGAGACATGGAACATCGTATGTGACCAAATAGAGTTTTTTCTTTTTGTTCTCTGCATTGGCTGCTTCTCTGATATAAAATGCAATATGCACGTCTTCTTCACCATCTTTAATGTGTGAAATACTTTCTTTTATATAGGTGTAGTATTTCAACCAAACCTTAAAAAAGGGGTATTAGAATATACTTTTTTTTAAGAGTCCAATATTCCATAAAATACTTGATATACTTATCAATGTAGTTGTCATCTTTATTTAGAACTCTTTGATATGTAATCCTATTTACACACCAATTTTCTTCTTTATACCTCTAAAAATATTCTCTAATATTCCACATAATCTAATCTAATTAATTCTCAAGAATAGAAAAATCCTTAATAAAAGGAAACAAACCCCTATTAAAATAAATAAATAAATAAATTAAAATATCATTCACGCACAATGTATTAATAATAAAAGCCCTAACAAGACATATATGATATATAGTCTTTTTTCCCTTTTTAAACACATTAAAATTTCAATTTATAAAATCAAATACTAATAACTCAAAAAACAATACAATATATAGAAATACAGGATTGGTGAAGTTATTGTATCTTTAATAATAAAAGTTAATGTGATAGAGATACTTTTATAAAATTTTATGCTGGAATTTTATGGTTGTGACAAACCCATCTGCTATGGAACTAATGTGGTTGAGGCGTTTTCAAATTTGAGTTCCTCACCGTTAGTTGGATTATGTCCCTTGTACACATGCTCATTGTTTTGCAGAGCATTCTACCATAAGTGGCATTTTTTATAAAAGAATTTCATCATCATACTCCAGCAATATAAAGAAGTTCGTATTTATTTCTACTGCACTAAGACTATGCCTTCAGTACAATTGTATTATGGTCCTTTCAAGAGCAAAGTTTATTATGTTCCCCTAATTAAGTTTCTTTTTTATTTAATTAATAAAATTTTCATCAATGAGTTTTTGGTCCAATAGGAAAAGTCTTGCATTTATAATGTTGAGTGAAATGGTTCGAGCCTCAATAAGAACTTTATGGGGATTAATTTTAGTAAGTCCTCAATTATCAATATAATTAATTGGAGACAGTCTTTTCCTTACGAAATGTGAGTGGAGTAGGCACCTCTTAAATATTGGAGATGGCTTAAAATGTATGGACAAATACTTCAATCTGTCAATAAATGACGGTGGTCCTAGTTATATAGTATGATTGTAAATATTAATTATAATATCTGATACATAATTAAGTCGAGACAGTATCTTTTTTACAAAATATGAGTAAAATAAGTATCCTTTGAATATTAGAGAGGATTTAAAATGTATGAACAAGTGCTCTAGTGTGTCAATAAATAACGGTGGTTCTAGTTATATAATATAAGGGTGGGGCTATTTGAACCCACTAATTTACTCAATAAACCCACTTTAAAAATAATTTTTTGTTATTAAAATACCCCTAAATTAAATTACAGTTATAGACACTAGAATATAATTTAAAAAATAGAATTTTTACTCTTTAAACTCATCTTTATATTCAACATAGTTTTATAGAACCCAATCAAATTTTCATTAAACCCTAATCAATCAAGAGGTGGGATTCTTCTCTCAAGTCATATATATATTGTTAAATAGGCACATGTGAGTTGATTCAGAGTAACAAAATTAATTGTTATTGATTTGATGGATATTGATTTTATGGAGGATTAATTGTTTAATTGTTATGATTTGTTTGGAAATGACCCCTCACTCAAAATTATTTAATTAATATTGATGATTAAATTTTCAATTAATAATCAATTATTATTTTTTCCCAAATTCTGAAAAATATTTTTTTTCTCAAATTCCTCATATTAGATTTTCATACCATCATACAAGATTTTTCTCACCAATATAATATAACTCAAAAAAATAATGTTTTGATTCATTTGTCCTTAAACGAGGGCTATTCACTCAAAATTGATTATTAAATTTCTAATTAATAATCAATTTCCAATCTAATAGGTTTATAAATGAATATTATGAGTTTAATGAGTAAATTCACTATTATATAAAAATTGGGTTTAGAAAGGGCATATTAGATATTTTAGTGGGTTTGCTGAGTAAAATTTAAAATTTTAAAATTTAAAGATGGGTTTATTTAGTAAATAGGTTTATTGAGTAAATTGGTGGGTTCAAATAGCCTCACCCATAATATAATTATAAATATTAATTATAATATTTATGAAATATCAATATAGACTTTAAAAAAAATTAATAAAATTTTCCACATTTAGTGGAGATTCACTTTAAAAAGAAAAAGAGATGTCTTTCTAAAGAATATGTCATATTCTCGATTTAAACTAAATATTATATTGGCTTACTTCTTTCATAGCCTCATCTTTTAATTGATTTCATTTAATTGGTAAACTTTTTGCAAAGATCGATATATTATAGCATGAACTCCTCTAGATTATAACGTCTAATATGGAAGAAAACTACAAAAAAAAAAAAATGCCAATAGAAAAATTGTCACCGGTAGACAGAAAACGAGGAGATCATGCGGAGTAACATGATCAATTTTGAGCACATTCACGCGTGATGGGACGTCAGAAATTGAGCGTGGTGGAATATAGCAACAAGTGGAATCTGCTTTAACAGGAGAGTAGTACAACGTCAACGTCACAAATGAACGCAAGTGACGATACGTGTTGGACCAAACGGTCTAAAAACAGCAGACACTGTCATGTTAATCTTAGATACCATAATCTTACTACTTTACACACATCACTTTGATTTTTAATTTCAATTTTTATTTATTGTCTCTGTTCCGGTCCGTGCTCTCTCTCTCTCTGGGCTCTGGCTCTCTCCCTCTCTGTGCTGTTTCTATTATTCATCACGTGACCTCTCCGCCCTCTCCCCTCTTCTGAAGAGACCTTACTCAACTGTCTTGTGAGTGTGTCTCTCTCTGAGCTCTCTCATTGAGGTGTCCTGTCACTGTTTAACTCCTTGAAAGTGAACTAACGGTGGAAAGAGGCAAAAGGGTATCTGTTATCTGTTTGCTCTCTTTGCACTTTCAGTGAGTGCTGCTACTCAAAGTCTTGTAGTTCTTTTCTGTGAAAAAAGGTCATTGATATAGTGAGAGAAAGTGATAGATACAGTCTTTCTAGAGAGAGAGGTGTGTGTATAAGAAATGCAACAGCACCTGATGCAGATGCAGCCCATGATGGCAGCTTATTATCCCAACAACGTCACTACTGATCACATTCAACAGGTTCTCTCTTCTTCTCTCTGTCTCTTTCTTTTTCATTAGTAGCCACACAACTTCGTACTTTATCATTTAATTTCTTCTGTCAAAGTTTTTGAATCTTTATCTTAAGTTTTGATGCTAACGGATCTTATACTAATTAGTGTTTAATGTTTCTGCTCAATCTTTTGGTGTCTCTATTAATTGATGGGTGGGTTAGTTTTTTGAAGCTTTTTAATGAAATATTGATGGGTATATTTTGTGAATGTGTATCTTTTATTTTGACGTGCCATTGTCAATTCGTCATCCTTATAAAGTGGAGCTTTTGTTTTGGCCCATCATGTGTTGGAGTTGGAGACAGAGATTTGCTTGCTGGCTGTGGTGTTTCTGTTTTGCTTTTTGTGTATGACTGTATTCTTTAATTCCTGTTTGTTTTTATTTATACAAACAGGTCTCATATATTAAATATCTAATGTATCTCATTTTTCACTTGTCAAGTCGTCTCTAGCTACCGTCTTGTAGAGAGATTGTTTTCTTTAGATTGAAAATGAAAAATTATTGGTGCACTTTCGAAAATGAGTTCTTAATCATTTGCTTATGTTTTTAATTTGTAGATTATTATATTGTTGGTTTATTTTTAGCACTGCAATGAAGAACAAAAAACTTAGGGCAAGGCATCGTATGATTGACATTACTTTAGTTGATTTTATCCTCATTGTGGGGCAGAAAATGAAGTTTGGATTGCTGGAGTGCACACCTGACTTGTTCATAAATCTAGCTGAGCTTATTTTGATTCAGATGAAACCAATGGATGAATGTATTAATTGGTGTGAGAAACTTTAAACTTCCATTTACCTTTTGGTATCCTTGATATGTCTATGGCAAAACTTCTATCCATGATACTCTTTTCTTTATGCATTACCTTTTGGTATCCTTTATGTGTTTATGGATCATTCGCAACATGCCCATAAAACATTTAGATATAAGTTGGTACCTTGTCATGGTTTCTGTCTATCTTTTTCATTTTTTTCCCCTTCCTTATTAGTGGTGCTTTGTAAAATGTTTCCTTTTGATATAGTCTCTGCATGCTATTGTGGTCCTCTTTCATTTTCTTTGCTGGCGGTCCTCAATCAATGTCTTTGTAATATATATGTTGATGTCTTTGTCTTAATATCTGTTACTTTTGCTCGAATCATGATATACACTAGATTTTGGTTGAGTATTTGAATAGCAATCTCATTGAAGATGATCTGAGTACTTGTTTACAAATTTTTACTGGCTTAAAATTTGGAAGAAATTGTATGGCACTGATTCCTGTGCTCGTGTAATGTTGAGTTCCTAGTCTACATGTACTAGGCTACCGCCCAAGGCTTTGCCTTTCTTTAACTATATAACACCGTTTAATATTGTTTTGACTATATGTTGAAGATGCTTTGAAATCTTTTCAGCGAATGCAAATAAGACATTGTCCATAATGTGAGATAATGGAAATGAGACTTGTTCTTGAACTGGAAATGGATACTGGTAGGGAAGTGAAATTTAGGAGGATGGGCATGGCTGTTTTGTAGCAAAGTGACTAGTTGGTCGTTCCCTTTCCTGATTTTTCGATAATAATGGTACTGCCGAAGAAGAGTAGTTTTGTTGGATTTTTCATGTTGTGGTTTACCTTTTTCTTGGTTCATTGAGGGTCTATCATATATCCATACAAAGATAAACAATGAGGAATACTTTTTCAAAAAAAGATTGGTTTCAAACTGCTTAAGAAGTTACCTTTTTATACTTTTTAACAGGTTTTCATTCTTTAAGTTCCTTTTACCGAACAGTGGTTTCATTTATTATGCATGGACTACTCCAACAGCGAAGGATTATTTCTTTACCTTTTATATTGGATATTTGTCTTTTACTGAGTTATTTAGCCAACTACTGTACTGATATTAGTCTTCTTGGCTTCACATCTGTGCATGCAGTATCTAGATGAGAACAAATCATTGATTTTGAAGATTGTTGAGAGCCAGAATTCAGGGAAACTGAGCGAGTGTGCAGAGTGAGTGAAGCTTTTTTTTTCCATTAAATAAATAATTTGTAGCTTTGCAATTGTTTTGTTCCCTTTGCTTGCAACATACACACCCGTATTCAGTCATTTGATTTTCTAATAACCCAGGGTCCTGGATCATTGTTTCTTTCTCATTTGATTTGAAATTTATATATGTTATCCTGCCATGAGTCTTGAGAAGTCTTGCAGTCTAGTGTTTGTCAAACTGTTTTTTTGGGGTAAAATAATATGTCAGTGATTTTCTGAATCTTAATGCTGGGTTGAACTATTGCCATGTTGTCTCATGAAAGTAAAATGATGGTTAGAAAACCAAGTTTCTTTAAGTTGCATGTATTTTTGGCTAAGATAGAAAAGCCTACTTGTGTGGCTTGATGATGATGGGAATATGCTGGTTTTTACCTTAAAAGAAATCAAGTGGTTTATTTAGTGACTAGCTTCTCATTCTATTTTTACACTACCTTTACTGATAAACATGGGAACTATCAAATGCTAAGTAATACTCTGGAATTCATTTAAGCATTCTAACAAAAATAGAAGGTAGTGCGAGAATAAATACTATGTGGTTAAAAGCTACCTGATTGTACTTTGACATACTGTTGTGTCTGAATTGTTGGAAGGTTCTTAATTCATTTTACTTTCTGGCAGGAACCAGGCAAGATTGCAGCGGAATCTCATGTACCTGGCTGCTATTGCTGATGCTCAACCCCAACCACCTAGCGTTCATGCCCAGGTACTATCCCTGTTCTTTTGCGGTGCAACTTGTTTAGCTATTGAAGGCTGTTCAGACGAAAACTTTTAAGGAAGTGCATTTTGTTATTTTTGCGTGGACTTCTTACCCTAAACCCTAACCATCTAAACCAGCAACACTTATGTTTGTGAAAAAATTCTGCGCTACATTTTTTCTCCACTTATTCAATTCTCTGTTGAATAAGATGATATTTATAACTGTTTTGTTGATTGAATGCTATCTAATATTTGATTCTTCTAGTTGTTCTGATTATATTCTTGGTAATTTGTAATGGACAACTCTGAAATTTTTGTTTAACTTGCTTGCTTTTATACTATCATACTCTTTTCCAAAATCTTTTAGTGATGTCTTTGGACTAATTAATAATTTAGGTACGCTGATGTTTCTAAAAAATTCTCTTAATTTGAATGTGTTTTAAGTTGCGGATCCCCTGAATTTTAGTCATGATTCTGCAGTTCTCTTCTGGTGGCATCATGCAGCCAGGAGCTCACTATATGCAACACCAGCAATCTCAGCCAATGACACCACAGTCACTTATGGCTGCACGCTCATCCATGGTGTACTCTCAACAGCAATTTTCAGTGCTTCAGCAACAGCAAGCCTTGCATGGTCAGCTTGGCATGAGCTCTGGTGGTAGCTCAGGACTTCACATGCTGCAAAGTGAGGGTAGTACTGCGGGAGGTAGTGGTTCACTTGGGGGTGGGGGATTCCCTGATTTTGGCCGTGGCTCATCTGGTGAAGGCTTGCACTCAAGGGGAATGGGGAGCAAGCATGATATAGGCAGTTCTGGATCTGCTGAAGGACGAGGAGGGAGCTCAGGAAGCCAAGATGGAGGCGAAACTCTCTACTTGAAAGGGGCTGATGATGGAAATTAAGTGTTATGAGTGTTGAATCTAATGGATCTCTTAAACATCTAAAGCTTTAGGAGATTTTTAAGTTAGATGAATTATGAAGTTAAAGTATAAACACTATGTTATCGGATGCTAATCAAATTGAGGGCCTGCCCTCAAAACTTCGGCTTTCTTTGTTTTTCAGTAGTGGGACTACGCATGCATCTTGTGGCAATGTATCATGTAAATTTGTAGGTTAATTTTAATGTGGCTTGATCTGTCACTTATTTTATCCCGGTCTTTCATATTGGTGCAAAAATTTTTGTTATATGCTCACATCATGCTTAGAGCAGCTTCCATCAAAGACTGATCTTAGGCTTTGGCCTTTTGCAATGGAAGCTAGAGGCTCAAGGATGGAGTCTCCATTAAATTATACTTGCCTCGGCTTGAATGCGGTGTGTGGTAGCCTAAAATAAAGAAAACAAAAGACCTTTTTGGCAGTTCGTAGTAATTTCCTGATTCTGTGAAACATTTCAATTCTTTATGATTGAATCATCTAGAAGACTGGAACTTACCTAGATCAAAGAAGCTGAGCATGTAACTAAGCTACGCCAAAACAATGGTCCAAAAAGGTCACGTTTTGTACAAATCACATCAAGCAAACAAAATCTTTCATGGAAGTCAATCTTTACGGCTCGTTGGTCCAGCCATTAATTCTCAAATTAAATTCACAAATATTGATATGGTGTCAGACCTATAATGCGAACGCCGGCTCTTCACAAACACTTGCACACAAGATATTTTAAAAGTTTGGTTTTTGGTTTGGCCATCACGTGAGGAAGCAAGGAATTAAAAGGATTGATTAGGATTGTTTTAACATGGCAAGCACGTGCAAGGCAATAAGAATAAATAAACAATTTAAAAAAAAGGAGTTTTGTGGTGTGAACCGCTCAAGTTGCTAGTTTGAGTGTCCACAATTTCAGACCAAAAGTCTAAAATAAGACAAGTACTAGATTGATACGATTTTAGAATTTTCTATCGAATTCTAGTACATCTCAAGTTTATATATATCTAGAATTCTTTACATATCTCTAATTAGAGATGATAATTATACCCGTAAACTCATAAATCTGCCCAAACTCACTCGTCAAAACCCACCATCTGCGGATAATTTTATCTGTTGTGGGTGGGTTTAGTATTATAAACTAAAATCAGCACATGGATGCAAATGGATTTGGTATTAATCTTATATCCGATGGATACCCACATGGATATCCACCAAACCCATAATATTTTTTCTAAATATTTTTAATTTAATTTTAATCTAAAAATGTAAAAAGAAAATAATGTTATTATTCAAATTACCAAATAGCCAAAGGCTTAAAGTTGTATATATGTGTATGTGGCCCATATCTCATTCTAAAGTCATAACCTAAAGAAAACTAAAGTCATTTCCCTTCGAATTAGTATATGAAAATATTAATCTTAATTATTATTATAGACATTGTGTTGGATGGGTGCTTATAGTGGTGAATGAAATAAATATCTTCTCTTGAAGCTTGTTTTAAATGATAATATGAAATGTAATTATTATTTGAGAAATTATCAGTTGTATACTCTTAAATGACATCAGTATCAAATATGCTACAACACTTTTTAAATATATCACTCGTATACCCTAAGTTGACAAAAGAGTTCTGCCGTCCACCTTTCCGTTTACTACCGTTAAGAACTTAACAGAATTTGAGCAAAATGACTATTTTACCCTTTAAACTCAAAATGAGGTAAAAAAATAAATTTACTTTGAAAATTAATGTAAACTTTTAATACATAATTTTTTTATTTTTTTATTAATAATACTTTTTTATTACAAAATATGAATTATTAATGGTAATATTATTAACAATTATCCAAAAAAATATTCATCTTATACCATAAAAAATTATTAACAATATATATTTACAATTATACATATTATACCATAAAAAAATTCAAGTTTGAGCTTGGAGAGTAGATCTTCAATCATTTAGGTTAAATTTTAGAGAAGTAGATTCAGTTATAAAGTATCTTTTTTTAGCAATTATTAATAATTATCTGATAAATAGAATGATATGTCATTTTTATCAAAATATATCATATGATATGATATTTTTTACTAAGTAAATGGGATGACATGTCGTTTTTAGAAAAATACTAGATTATCCTTATGATGTCAGCGCTCGCAAACGACAGTTAACAGATTGGTGGACAGTAGAAGTGTTTTGTCAATTTAGGGTATACGAGTGATACACTTGAAAAGTGTCGTAACATGTTTGATACTGGTGTCATTTAAGGATATATTGCTGATAATCTCCCTTATTATTTTTAGATGCTAGTTTGTATTTTTTAAATGAATTTGTGTAATTTATACTTAAATTTGAGAATTTGTGTTGGATTGGTGTAGGAATTTTAATTTTTTATTTATTTTGTTTAAATATAAAATTGAGTATGTTATATGGAATTTGAGGTTATTATTATAAATTTATTTATTTAACATTTGTGATTTTAAATACGGAAACCTACAAAAAATCCGTCGGGTACCATTGCATGTTTGGTAATTATTAAAACCCGCTGCGGGTGGTTTTTTTTTAAAAAATTAAAACCCACTGCGAGTTGTGGGTGGCTTTGGTAATTTAAATTTTGTACGGATTTGGGTTTGGTAATGGCAAATCCTCTGCGGGCGGTGTCTATTGCCATCTCTATCTCTAACACATGTAAATATCTAGATATCTAGGCAAGTTAGTAGAATTCTCTAGAAATCTAGAGCTAGGCAAACTTCCTGTTAGTTTATAAATACTAATGCTATTGGTGTCAATATGCAAGTGTACACAACAAGTAATAAAGTGATGAGTATTCAAGATTGTCTCCATAAGAATTGATGTTATTAGACTTACTACAACAATCTTAAAAGTGCAGATTTTGTGTCTAAATTAAGATAAACAATTGATGAAACTAATTTACTAATTAAAATAAAAATACAATAAATAAAATGCAACAAAGTAAATTATCACGTCGATCTCAAGGATAAAATCAATGGAAATATAAAGTAGTTGAGTGAATAAACTCTCTTAATGGTCTTGACTATTTTGTAATGGTTGGCTCGGTTGTT
The DNA here is from genome assembly GCA_029633175.1 of Citrus glauca. NCBI lineage: Eukaryota > Viridiplantae > Streptophyta > Magnoliopsida > Sapindales > Rutaceae > Citrus > Citrus glauca. The sequence goes on from JAQOOD010000008.1 coordinate 28,543,104, forward strand.
GCAGTATTTGCTACAGCACTGGGCAGAATCCTTATGTATCCTCAGCTGTCGCATGTTGGATATCTTATATCTATATGCAACCTAACAGTGATCAACTGTTATGCCAACATAAGATATAGCATTACACGCTTAGGTTTTATTTATCCTATAATGTGAATCTCTATGTTTAGTTCATCACTGATCTTAAATCAAGCATGGCTCTTTTGGGACTCAATTAAAACTCAATTCGGGAAACTCAATTTAAGATCAAGTATTATTCTGATATGATCCACTAAGATAAACCATTTTGCTGTTCTCTCCTAACTTGTATCATTAAATGGGTGATCAACCGAAATAATAAATAAAATAAATACTATCAAAACAAATTGTGACAGCAAACATGCAGCAACACATATATTCAGTCAATAAACCATCAAGATTGTTTATCACTCAACCACAAATAAATTTAGTTCATGGTTTGTAAAGAAAAATAAAGAACAAAATTTCAGCCATGAAACACATCCCCATAAGTAAATAGAAAACGAGAAGGCAAGAGAAGAATAAGAATGATTGAGCTCCTAATTGATTTCTACAAATTCTCTTCTTGTGCAGCCCTCAATCTCTCTCTTGAATCTTGTTTTTCTTTTGTTTCTTTGTGTTTTTCTCCTTGGGTGATGGCTCCCCCTTAATTCTTATGATGTGTGCTTCTTTTATAGTTGAAAATTAGGAGAAACAAAAGCCTAGGGCGCGCATAAGTCAGATTAGGAAACTACAGATCGCAATTCTGCAAGCATCCCGCGTAGAATTTTCTCTGTCGTTGTTCCAGGATTGCTACAGCAACTACTACAGTAATATCTACAGTAACTGACTGTTCCAAATTTGATTCAACTCTTTTGTAACCATATTCTTTTCTTATTTTTGCAAGCCTATTGCATAACATTCCTTCTATGAATAATAAGCTTCTGGAAACCTACAATTATGCATACAATTTGAGCACAAATTACTTTAAATCGAGCAAAACTTATTAAGATTGACTAAAATGATTATTTATGTAAAATGTAACAAAAATACAATGAAAACACACCATTTACTCTATAAGTAATATTAATTTAAATCTAAAAGTGTCATGATAACTCTCATTTCATAGAGCTATCACTTCCCCTATAAATAGAGCATGGCAGTTGATATTTGAGCATCAAGCTTAGAGCAAGCAACTCAAACACTCTCGTAAGCTCTCTTATAATCTCTCTTGCGAATAATACAATTTTCCTCATTCAGCTCAATTGCTTTCTTCTCTCTAACTCTTTCGAAAACCTTTAGCCTTAGCTAGTCGAGAAGCTCAAAGGTTTACTTGGTAACTTTTGGCAAGAGTTATTTAAGTGCCGCAAGGGTTTGTTACGAAAAACACTCATCCTATGATAAGTGTTATTAAAGCTAAGGTTTGCACCTACACAAGTTAACTCACGAGCAATGACCAACCCTCCTAACCCATCATAAAAGGGCGTTATTGGTGTGGATGTTCCACCAGAACTATCTTGCAGTCACAAAGAAGGACGCGCTCAAGGCAAGTCCCGTGGCAAGGCCAAGACCCCATCTGTTAATGCCTTGGAGCCTTGCATGGCTACGCTCGAAACGGCTATGACTGCCACTCAAGACACCCTTGAAAGGTTAGAGGAAATGGTGGATGGTCTCGAGGGAGAGTATTCTGACTTCACTGTCACAACAAAGGCCCTCATCCAAGATTAAGCAAACTCCTTCCGAGAGGAGTTTCGAGCCTTTCATGAAGAGTTGCTGAAACTCTGCAGTTTCATCTCAGAAGAACTACATGTTGTCCATGCAGAAGTAGAGAAAGTTCGCTCGGACTGGGCATGGCACAAGCGCACACTCTCTGTTAGCCCGACTTCCACAAGTATGAGTGATTCGCGACGCATCGACGTGCTAAAACTTGACACCTATGATTGCACACACAATCCCACCGTCATGGACAACTTTCTCTTTGGGCTAGACCAATACTTTGATACCATGAGTGTGCGAGACGATGTATCAAAAATGAGCACAACATCCATATAGCTTCGGGGCACTACAAAACTATGATGGCATTGGAAGCATGGCAAGATAGGTAAAGACATTTGTACCATTGACACATGGGCCAACTTCAAGCAAGAACTCTGAAAGCAATTTGCCTCAAGCAATACGGAAAAAGAAGTGCAAGCGTGCCTACATTGCCTTAAACAAATGGGTAGTATTCGCGACTACATCAACGAGTTCACTGCTCTCATGCTCGAGAAAAGCGACATGTCTGACAAGGACTCACTCTTCTACTTCTAAGATGGCCTCAAGGATTGGGCTAAGACGGAACTTGATGATGGAGTGTTCAAACACTTGACTATGCCATCACTATTGCGAAGTCGCTCACCGAATACTCCACCAAATCCAAAGACAAAAGGCATAACCGAGGTAAAGGTGGGGGAGAGAGTCGCAAGGACAAGGGCAACGACTGCAAGGATTGGGTGTAGAAAAAACCTCATAGCAATAAGAGTAGACAAGGCAAATTGGAGGGCAAGAAGGAACTGACAAAGCCTCGAAGCCCATGCCTTATATGTGATGGCCCTCATTGGGTATATGACTATCCAGAGAAAAAAGTCGGTTAATGCTCTCGTAGCCCAACTCAAAAGCAACCCTACAACATCCGCAGAGAAACCCTAACTCAGCATGGGTTCTCTCCAACGTATTAGCGCACTCAAGACCCAACTGCCCGCATTCACCAAGAAGGACTTATGTACGTGGTGTGATTATAAACGGCTAGTCTGTTTGTGCACTACTAGACACAGGAGCAACACACAACTTCGTGTCCGTAGATGAGGCCAAGCACTTAGGCCTTAAGACCACCAAAGAAGGAAGCGCTACAAAGGCGGTAAACTCGCCTGCCAAGCCAATTGCGAGCATTGCACAAGGTGTGCACACAACACTCGGGAGCGAAAAGCTTGACTTCTCCATCGTGCCCATGGACGACTTCAGTTAAGGTATACATTTGTCAAATTTATGCATCATTTATCAAACCAGCTTAGCTTTTATCCATGTAGGCAATCAAGGACAAAGGCAAAGTAAGGTAAGCAGATTAGATACAAAGGCAGAGAATAATAGAGACTAAAGGGTGCCATGTCACCAATGGAGTATTTTTTTTAAATTCAAGTTTCTACGCAAAATATAATAAGTTAGGTATAACTTGTAAACATTAGGCAATAATGTCATTCTGTAATTTTTTTTTTCTAAACTAATGATATAACATTGTTGTAAAAATTTGGCTTCATATTTTGAGAAAAAATCCCACATGAAAAAGTTAGCAACTCCTCCCCCTCTGGTTAACCTATAAATATTTGTATTAAAGAAAGCTTGTTAATTATAAGCTATCAATGAGGTACTCAATAGTACTTTGTTTAGTTCAAAATTTTGTGTTATTTATTTATTTTATAACACTAAGATAGCTGATTTGACATGAAAAGTTTAATATTTATTGCTTTTGTTTATATTGTGAGTTTGTTATTCTTTTAATTTAATTATTTTTTGTTTATAATAATTTTAATGGCCCGATCTATAATATTGCCTATTTAGTTATTATCTTGTTAATATATTATTATTCTATTAATATTGCTTGTTTAATTTATTTGTTTATATAGCTGATTTTAATTGTCTATCAAGTTATTTTAATTTTAATAAATCAAGATTTATTCTTGCATATTTTTATCTTTAAATATCCTTGTTGTAGCCTCAAGTTTACAACACAAATAAAGTGGTGAGAACTTGAAGTTTTAACTTTACCAAAGTTCTATGCTATGATTTTAAAAGTTAGAATTTGAATATATACATGAAGTTTCTATATATTTCATGTTTTTGTTTTGTTTATGTTTACATATCTTATATTTGCATTGTGATACTTAATTTTCCTCTGATTACTATAATAAGGTTTTTAAAAAATGGCAAATTTCATAAATCTACAAATCCCCGCTCTTGAAGTTTTTAGAAAAAACTACCTTTCTCGAGTGTTGCATGCAAAAATGAAAGGAGACAAAACACCTTTTTAGGAAAAATCAAAGGCTTTGACTTTTCTTCACTGCCATTTACATGAAAGCCTGAAAACTCAATATCTAATGGTGGATTGCTTCATTAACTTTGTGGAATTACCACAAGAAAAGATATGACCACTGTTGTACAAATTTTATTGAATTCGCAAGTGCACGAATCTATTGTAGTATAAATTAATGGTGACAGTGTCGATCCCACGAGGAGGTAGATTTTAATTATATGTAGAATTAATTTTGTGTGAGGGTGGTTAAATTTGTGGTGAAAGTGACTTAGATTATCTTAAAATTGGAATTAAAATGGCGAGAATAAATTGAAGAGAAATCTATTGAAATGACGTATTTGGGTATCTGGATTCGTATCAACGTGCACCATGGCCTAAATATTCTTTATTAATGCCAATTAAATCATGAGGGGGAAATCCACACCTCATGAACCACACTCTAATCAATATGGTGCTAAGGGCTCATCGTGTCAAATAATAATAACCTTGTACTAGAGAGCCGGTGAAACTAAGGTGGTATCTAGACAAGATTATTATTTTTTATCGACGAAAAGTCAAAATATCCACAAAAAATAGAGAGGAAGAGAAAATAAATTTACCATATAAAGCCCATGATACATGTTGAGATTTCACCTTCAACCTAAGCTTGAAAGAAAATTAGCTACTTATAATTGAACTAAGGGCAAAAAGAGAATTTATTAAAATACATAGAAAATACAAAATAGAGAAGGAACAAAAAATGGAGTCCAAAAATGGATTCAGAGATATCAAATTAGGGGGGGGAAGGCCTCATTTTTATAGATACATTGAGTAAATCATGGCTATCGGATTAAAAACAGTTTGGACACTCAGGATTGCACCACGTCATTAGTCAACAATGTGCAGTTTGACCACACGGTTTGAACAGTAACACGGTTTGACTCGGCTTGAACAGTGACGCGATTTGGTTGAAAATAATCCTAGTGACGCAACTTGGTTGAAAATAATCATGTGTAATGCATGTACCGTACGTGAGATTTTTGGTTCACTGATATGCTGCCATGTCACCATCAACAGTACATAAGAATTTTAGTCCAATAGGATCGTGACAAATCATTAGTCGATGCCACATCATTGGTTAATGCCACATCATTGATCCATCTATGTGAAGAGTGTCATGAACAGTAACGTAGACAATACTGTATATGTGAACAGTATCATTTTTCCTTTTATACTCCTAAGATTTTCGATCGTTCCGAGTTCAAAAATGATATATGTTTTGTCGTCTGATCTCTCGTTCATTGTGAAATCACTATGATGCTCTTAAAATACATAAAATACTTAATTATAATACAACATGCATAATTAAATGACAAGAAGTTTAAATACATAAAAGTAAGGGTGTTAGTAAAACTTGAAGTGTAAAATAGTGATTTTCTCCTTTATAAATATACATTTTCTAATACTTAACACACTCCCTAACCAGCTTATTACTAGTTCCTATCAAATAAAGTGAAAATAAAATTCAAATCCAAAATGATTTTTTTTAACAATCATATTTATTCAAGCAGACTAATGATAGTAATCAAATAAAAGTATTAGCATTATCTCCAGTCTAAAGAAACATCACACCTACATCAACCATCCACATGAATTAGCCTAATGGACTTTGTCATAACTAGTTTCAAGAATGACAGGTCAAACCCCAAAATCTCACTGGAAGTAGTGATACTCTCACAAAAAAATTAAACCCAATAAAAATAGTCACTCCAATAAATGGTAATCGAGAGAAAATAATATAAAAATGATATCGCATGCTCTCACCAAGATGAAAGAAATATGCCCTTAGCTTAGAAATAATACGATCTCAAATCAAACAAAAATGCTAGTCAACCCACTTTCTTTATCTTTTTTTTTCATTTTTTATAATGCATCACTATATTTTTTTAGCCCATATAACTAGCTTCTATTTCATACTATAGTTCCCTAAATTAAGAAAGACTTTTATTAGGACGTAACGTAGGTTAGGGACATGGCTAACAAAGGATGGAAAATAAGGAAAACAAAGTGTATATTTGAGAAAAATGAAGAATTTTTTTTAATGTTTTTTAGGAGTTGCAAGGTAGATTTCACCTATTATTGTTTTTTTTTGTTTTTTTAAATAACGATTTTTTTCTTTTTATTTTTGTTGAGCACAACTTCACTGAACAAAATAATTATTTACAGTTTTCTCAAACATAAATAGGTGATGAAACATGTAAGATATTGGGTAATACTCTAAATCGGAGTGAGTCAATATAATAAGTTTGATAAATAATTTTTTTTAAAGGGTCAAAAGGGTTAACTATATATATTTCATAAAAGGGATGGCTAGAAAGGCTCAAACGGATCAAAGATAGCCTTTCCATCGTCTTTTAGGGCTATCAATAATCTTCTATATCTACTAGTTAGATGGGCCTCCAAATGTAACAACACACTTTTTTCTCTTTTTTTTAATTTTACAATTTGTTTTAAGGGTTAACTCAAATCTACAAATCGTGTATAAAATAATAAACTGTTAAGCTGTATAAAGAATGGGTAAAAGGGTTACTCTCTAAGAAAAGTAATAGGTTCAAAAACTCACTTGATACTTATTATGGCATGTTCATTCCTTCAAGCAACTCATATTTGTCTCTGACATCAACATGTAGAGTAGAAATCATAGCGTAACATCACTTAACACTAAAGATAATATAAATACTAAAATTTGAAATTCATCATGTCATCCAATGTTAAAATAAATCACACAATTTTTTTAACAACATTCTACCCCCCCAACCTATTCTAAACATGAAAGGAAAATATGCATGCAGAAATGTGAAAATGATGCAGAAAAACTAATTAGAAAAGTTACACTTAAAATGATAGAAAAAGAAAATGATTTTTTTAACTTAGAAGATGCGTTTCTAGAAGTATTATACTCCATATTCAACCATCTTCGACTAAAAAAATTTAAAAATGTATATTTATAAAGGAGAAATAAAAAAAATAAGAAAAATGAATATTAAAGCTTAATAAAGAAAAATAAAATATCTGTATTTATTTATTTATTTATTTTTCAAACGATAAAGATGTGTTTCTAGAGTCATTACACTCCATATTTAGCCATCTTTAATACAAAAAGTTAGCAACAGTTAGTTTCTACAACAAAAAATCAGTAAAAACGTAACTAAGATTCCACAATTGTCGACTATTCCCTTCCCCCAACTAGAATGAAACATTGTCCTGAATGTTTTAAAGGAATGAAGTAGAGTTTAGAAGACATCACCTGGGTGGTGCAACATAAAAAAAAATTTACAAGCGGAGAGTTAAATCTAATTAGTACTTCTTACTGTGGCTACTGTTACCATCATTATTTGGACGCTCCAACACAAAGGTCCAGAGGTTTGGCTCCGGTGTATAAGCTTGTAACATATCAAGTAGTGCATTAGCAGTGTGAGCACAAATAAAAAGTTTTTTTCGCATTGGAAAGAATGAAATAGTTTTTTATTGTATGGTTAAAAAATGCGATGAAGCCATCATAAAAGTTATTGACATTTAACAAACCGATGAGTTTCTGGTGAATGCGTAGATGGGCCCAAGATGCTAGTGTGATAAGTGCCTTTAGTGTTGCAAAATCTCCTGGAAGGAAAATAAAAGCATCAACATGATTAAACATTTTAGTTATTCTTTCTTGCATACCTGAGACGACTAACTCTTCTCCAGTCGATGAGTCAGACAAACTGTCCAAAGGTTTTAGAGCTCTTAGGACGATGCCTAACACTTGGCTTCCTCTGACAGAAGCAGCTTTTGAGACCAATTTTGATAACCCTCGGTTACCTCCTCTATACACTAAGTGTAATTTTCTCTCTGCTATGCTTCGACCAAGATCTATCGCTACCTCAACGAACTCTTTATATTTGTCATAGTGAAATCTAGAAAGCACACAAATGTTCTTAAATTATTTATTGGGAGTAGCTACCATTGGGATACTTCTTAAAAATAATTTGTGAGTGCTTGACAAAAAATTATATTTAAGAATCTTGGTGATAGCGGGTCATAGCTGTGTATGAGGTAGCATGTCAATCTTAAATAACGTGTAAAGCACATGGCTCGAAAGTCAAAAAGTAAACAGTAAAAAAATGATAAAATAAAATTATTAAAGATAATAATGCAAATGATAAAACAACAGTGCAATAAAATAACAGTGAAATAAAAGGATATTTACAAGTAGTTGGGATTGTTGACACAACTTAAAAGTAATATTAAACTTCCAAGTATAAGAGTGTCGTGTTGTATTATAACTCGGTGAGTCCGAGGTCGATCCACAGAGAAAAGATTTAATTTTTTTATTTTATTTTATCTAAAAATTGAAATTAAAACTTGAATTTAAATAACTTAATTTAAGTGAAACTATGGAATTGAACTAGTTAGGGTTATGGATCCACTCTTAGGAATAAATAAAACTTAATAAATTTTTTTTGCCAATTTAATCAAATTTATTACCCAAAAGATTAATTATACAAATTATTATTATTTTCCTTTTAATTTTATGATGGATCAAGTATTTATTGTGCCAAAATTCATTTTGTCTACAATAAGTCAAAATACCATTTCATCATGCCTTATATTAAGATCTTAAGAATTTATTGTGCCAAATTCATTTGTTTGTCTACAATAAATCAAATTTTTAAAATATAAAACATGTATAAAATTAAACAGAAAATAATTTAATTTATAAAATTAAAAATAGAATTTGATTAAATCATATTTATTACCTAAGAGTTTCACCTTCCCCTAACTAATATTATTTAGTTAAGCATAATTAAAATAAAAGAAGGAGTAGAATTGAATTACTTATAATTAAAAGTAATAAAAACAACTAAAATTGGAAATAAAACTAATTTTATTTATAAAAATAATTATACAAAATATTAAAAACACACCTGGAAATGAAGATTACAAGAAGATGGAAAGAATTTGAGAAGAAGAGAGTTGTAGAGAGATGATTAAAAACCTAAAAATGAGGCTTTATTTATAGAAAAATAAATTCCTAATCTAGTGCTTTGTGGTCCATCATAAGCTTCATGCATGTGCTCCTCACAACCTTTAGATTAAGATCCAATGGCTGGTCAAACTTCAAAAGTCAACATCACACGTGGCATCATTTGACTTGTCCAATTTGCCTAAGGAACGGTTGAGATTTGGTGGGTTAATGGGTGGATCGGGTCGACCCGAATACAAAGATTCGGATCCTCCCACTTGCTTCACCAACCATTGTCACGTGGCACAATCATAGCCATTGAATCATGGACGGTTGAGATTTAGTCAAAATTGCCAACTATCCCATGCACTCATATCTATTGTAAGCTCATTTCATCATCCAATCAGTGTTCGGCCAACTGGAAAAGTCAACTTTTTTATACAAGTCTAATTTTAAGCCGATCTTGATCGATCTTAAGGTTTTCGGACCTCCGGAATCCAAATTTCACCTCCATTTTTCTATTTGGAGCCTCGAAATATATGAAATTAATGTTTTTCCTAATAAACACATAAAAATACACAAAATTAAATAAAATTTAAAACATAATTAATAATTCCTAATATATTACATAAACACAAATATAAATTATAACATAAGTATAAAATAACATATTATCGCTTGATAATTCAACAATATTTAATACTAATCAATTGTGGCTCACATTTTCCTCTGGTTTTACGTCCAGAAACGGCTTGAGCGTCCTCTATCGGTCGAAGATAGGCTTTCCATCTAGTTTTCTTAAAAACTGACAAACATGGTCGTTTATAGTCAAATTCCCGAGACTATATCGTGCATGCTCTTTCTGGAATAATGGTCATAATTGAAGAATTGCTCCTTGCACATATCCACTGAGATGCGTTTCAAAAGATAAAAAGATATCATCCAATAATTCTTTATTCAAGCCATCCCTAATGAATTGAATCTTATCTTCCCTATTATCAGACATCATTCTTAAAGACCATGGGTTTTTATCGCAACTCATTCTGGCACACTTATGACAAGTAACAAAAATTTTTCGAGCTTGTCGTTTTTCTTGTATAATTTTATTTACAACAACCAGGTATGTATGCAATAAATTTTGGAGGTAACTCACATGCCAATCGTATTTTAGCCTCGATTAACTAACGAATGTCAACAAGTATGTTATTCCTCATAAGCAATCGCATGCGTTCAGACCGAGCTTTATAGATTGTAAAGAGGACATTCTGAGGAAGTGAAGGGAATCGCTTGTGAAGCTTCGCTAGAATTTCGTTTCTGTCTATACCTTCGCCTCAAAATATCAGTTATTATGGGAAAACTAAAGTAACTGACTCGATTGTCATGGAGTACTGTTATCCGCCACTTCAACGGGCTAACAAACTAACGCACATAAACAGAAAAATAAATTAAAACACACAAAGAAAATTAAAATCTTCCTCTTATTGAATTTACCTCAAGCTCCAACTGGATGTCGTAAACACTTCTCTCAATGTCTCTGGGTTGGCTTTCTAAATCTTCAACATAGGATACTAACTCTAGTGATTGCAGAGCCCAAATCTGATGTATTTTATAAAATTGAATCTTTTTTTTCAAATGAGATTTTATATGTTGAAGTGGTTTAAGAATGTGCAGGAGGACCGATTTAAGTATTGTTAATCTATTGTAGTATAGATCAATGGTGACGAGTGTTGATCCCATGAGGAGGTAGATTTTAATTATATGTAGAATTAATTTTGTATGAGGGTGGTTGGATTTGTGGTGAAAGTGACTTAGATTATCCTAAAATTGGAATTAAAATGGCGAGAATAAATTGAAGAGAAATATATTAAAATGACGTATTTAGGCATCTGGGTCTATATCAACATGCACCATGGGCTAAATATTCCTTATTAATGTCAATTAAATCATGAGGGGGGAATCCACACCTCATGAACCACAATCTAATCAATATGGTGCTAAAGGCTTATCGTGCCAAATGATAATAACCTTGTACTAGAGAGCCAGTGAAACCAAGGTGGTATCTAGATAAGATTATTATTATTTGTCGACAAGAAGTCAAAATATCTATAAAAAATAGAGGGGAAAAGAAAATAAATTTACCAAATAAAGCCCACGACACATGTTCAGACTTCATCTTCAACCCAAGCTTGAAAGGAAATTAGCTACTTATAATTGAATTAGGGGCAAAGAGGAAATTTATTAAAATACATAGAAAATACAAGATAAAAAAGGAATTAAAGAAAATGGATTCAGAAATATCAAATTAAAGGGGGAAGGCCCCCTTTTTATAGATACATTAAGTAAATCATGGTCATCGGATTAAAAATACTTTGGACGCTTAAGATTGCGCCACGTCATTAGTCAATAGTACGCGGTTTGAACCGTAACACGGTTTGACCCGGCTTGAACAGTGACGCGGTTTGGTTGAAAATAATCATGTGTAATGCATGTACCATACGCGAGATTTTGGATTCACTGATATGCTGCCACGTCACCATCAATAGTACATAAGAATTTTAGTCCAACGGGATCGTGACACCTAATCAGTCGATGTCACATCATCGGTCAATGCCACATTATTGATCCGTCTATGTGAACAGTGTCATAAACAGTAACGTAGACAATACCGTACATATGAATAGTACTATACATGTGAATAGTACTATTTTTCCTTTTATACTCTTCCTAAGGTTTTCGACCATCCCAAGTTCAAAAATGATGTCCGTTTTTTGGTCTAATCTCTCGTTCATTGTGAAATGACTATAATGCCCCTAAAATGCATAAAATACTTAATTATAATACAACACATATAATTAAATGACAAGAAGTTTGAAGACATAAAAGTAAGGGTGTTTAGTAAAACTTGAAGTGTAAAATGACAATTTTCTCCTTTATAAATATATATTTTCTAACACTCAACAACCACTAGAAGAATATTTTCCTTCCAAATGCCAAACATGAGTGGCTAGAACTGAGGTTCCAAGATTATGTAAGAGTCTTTAAGATTATATAAGAGTCTTTGATTGCAACTTTGCTCTGTTCCACATTACGTCAAAATTAAAATTATGCGGTGTAGATATTACTAATAGAAATATGCTTAAAAGAACACTTGATACTTTTCATATATCAAATGTTGTCCTACAACAACAATATCAGGAGTGTCGATATAAAAAAAATTCTAAACTGATAATATCTTTTTTAGTTGTTGAACAAAACAATGAGCTCCTACTGAAAAATCATGAATTATGTCTAACTGGCTCTTAAGCATTTCTAGAAGCGTATGTAAGTATACATATTAATAGTGGACGTAATCGAAGAGATAAGAGCGGTCATTGTTACTATTGATTTGACTCATATTGATATATTGATGTGTTTGATTTCCTGGTCACGTTTTTGTAGTACGAACAAATATTTGGTAGACCTCTACTAATTTAGTCAATAACTTAGATCTTATTGATCTGACTCATCTTGATGTGTCTGATTTCTTTAAAGATATAAAGAAGAAAAATGGTTGCTTAATTAGTGATGGAAATGCCCATATTAATTAAGCTTTCGTGGTTATGCTATAATGATTAAGTTGCTAATATGTTAACTTTTGTATTTGTTTGTAGTTTTGTCAAATGTACTTAATCATTGTATCTAATCCTGATGTCTAACGTGGACTTTTGTTTAATATAAGGTTATGGATTTTAGAAATAAATTATCTATTTTGAAAACAAAAGCTAATGATGTATGTTTGGCTAACAGTGCAACCATACACATTATTCTTCTAGATAAAAAAAATTCTTGAGAATAAAATTACGTGAAGGAAAATTAAATATTATATCTAGTCCTGCAAACCTAATAGAAGGCTTCAAAAGAGTCATATTTTTGCTCACAAGTGGAATAAAATTAATAATGCAAAATGATTTATATTCAACTAGATCCAAAAGGAATCTACTGAGCTTTAAAGATATTCACGAAAATGGATATCATATTAAGACTTTCAATGAAAATAATATGGAATATCTCTGCACTATTGAAAATGTCTTAGGAAAAAAGTACATAGAAAATTTGTGGTCAGACCATCTCCCTCTAAGATTGGTCATGAATCTCATTCATTTTTACAAAGAGTTCAAGAAGATATATATGGACCACTCCATCCACCAAGTGGATCATTTCATTACTTTATAATTTTGATTGATGCATCTACATGGTGGTTACATGTTTGTTTATTATCCACTCATAATATAATGCTTGCAAGGTCACTTGCCCAAATTATAAGGTTAACGGCACAGTTTTCACATTATCTAATTAAAAACATACATATGGATAATGCTGGAGTTTACATCTAAGATATTTGATGACTACTATATATCAATGGGCATCAATGTTGAGCATTTAGTTCTACATGTAAATACACAAAATGGATTAGTAGAATCATTGATTAAGCGATTGTAAATAATTGCAAAAAACTCTATTATGCGTACAAAATTACCAATATCTATATAGGGTCATGCTATTTTACATGTTGCGATATTAATTCATCTAAGACTCACTATTTATCATTAATATTCTCTATCACAACTTGTCCTTGGTCAACAACCTAACATTTCTCATCTACATACTTTTGGTTTTGTTGTGCATATTCCTGGTTGTGTTGTGCATGTTCTGGCATCACCCTTTCAGTGCACAAAGATGAGACCTCAACATTGTTTGCAAATTTATATCGATTTCAACTCACATTCAATTATTAGATATCTTGAACCCCTGATGGGTGATCTTTTGACTGCACATTTTGTGGATTGTCGCTTTGATGGGACTTTTTTTTTCCATCATTGGGGAACAAAAGGCCTGCTGAAGGAAACATAAATTTTCTTAGAAAGTTTCCATTTTGTCTCATTTAAATCCTCATACCAATCAATATGAAAATAAAAGTATGAAGGACGATACATTTGCAGTAAATTTCAAATCAATTACTAAATGCATTTACAAGTGCAGCAAAAGTAACCAAGTCACATATTCTACCTGCAAAGACACCAATTCGAGTGGTTATTCCTATAAAACAATCAAGTGTAAAAATAACCAATGAGTTATATGTTCCACATCTAAGAACATGGCAAAGCACTTGGTTCGAAAGAGAATTCTCTTCTGAAGAAGTGAATAGAAAATGAGGACCTTATTGAAAATAATGCTCAAGTTGTAAATGTGCCTACATTATCTGAATCATCAGTTATAGAAGAACTGATAGTCTCTAAAGAGACACAAGTTCTTGAAGAGATAATAACTTTTGAAGAGTTTTCTAATGAGATAGTAACTCTTAAAGAGTTATGAAAACACAAAAATGAGAAAAAGTCTATAAATTATACTTACATAAGGGAAATATGGATGGTAATGATATAAACGTCGATCGTGTATTTTCATTCACAGTAGCTACTGAAATTACAAATTATTTTGAGTGTAAAACTATAGATAAACGCAGACAAAGGTATGATTGGCCTTAATAAAAATAAAAAAATTCAAGCAAAATTGATTTCTCTAGCTAAATGTGAAGTTTTTGAACCTCTAGTCCCGACACCTGAATATGTCAAATTCACTTAATACAAATGGGTATTTGTGAGAAAGCTCACTAAGCATAATGAAATCAATGGTTATAAAGCGTGACTAGCTGTGCAAGGTTTCTCACAGAAGCTCAGTATTGATTATAAGGATACATATTCTCTGGTAATAAAAGATATAATGTTTTAATTTTTAATTAGCTTTACAGTCTTTAACATGTGTCTCATCGATATAGTGACTGAATATCTATACGGTTTATTTGACGTTGATATTCGTTAAGGATTCAAAATACTTAAAACATTTAAATTAAAGTGTCATAATTTGTTTTCAATTAAACTGCAACGATCCTTATACATATTGAAACCATTCGAACACATGTGGTACAGTTGTTTGAGTGAATATTTGAATAAAGAAGATACAAAAATGATCTTATTTGCCTATGCATATTCATTAAAAAATCTAAGTCTCAATTTACAATTGTAGCAGTTTATGTTAATGACATGAACTTAATTGGAACTCTTGAAGAGCTCCTAAAAACTACTAATATTTAAAAAGAGAATTGAAATGAAAGATTTGGGAAAAATAAAATATTGTCTCAACCTGTAGATCGAGCATAAAACAAACATAGTGCTTATGCATCAATTAGCTTATGTTGAAAAAAAAATCTTGAAATGTTTTTAATATGGATAATGCTCATCTGTTAAGCGCTCCTATTGTTGTTCAATCTCTCGATCCTAAAAAGGATCCATTCCATTCCAAAGAGGATGATGAAGAGATACTTGGTCCACAAGTACCATAGTTCAATGCAACCAATGTTTTATTATATTTAGCTCAGAGTACTAAACCATATATTGAATTCTTTGTGAATTTATTAGCGAGATTTAACTTACTGCCAATATATTGATATTGGAATGGTATCAATCATATCTTTCGATATCTTCGTGGAACGTTAGACTTGGGGTTATCTTGTTCAAGTCAACCGATCCTGCTCTTATCGGTTATGCTAATGCACACAACCTCTTTGATCTCCACAAAAATCGTTCATAAACAGGATACGTTTTCATTTGCAATGGCACAATAATTTATGTTGATTTACTAAGCAGCCTTTTGTTGCCACCTTCTCTAATCACTCAAAGATCCTTGCGTTTCATGAAGCAAGTAGAGATTGTGTTTGGTTGCGATTGTTATCCATCATATAAAGAGCATGTGCAACTTGACTCCCGCAATAGATGTTCTCACAATTATATATGAAGACTATGCTGCTCGTACTGCTCAAATTTGAGGAGGATACATCAAGTGAGATAGAACTAAACATATCTCACCAAAGTTTTCTATACTCATGAGCTATAGCAGGATAAGAAGATTGATGTCAAGCAGATACCCTCCACTAATAATTTCATTGATCTTTTTACTAAGCCTTTGCCAAGATCGACATTTGAGAAGTTAGTCCACAGTACTGACATGAGTAAACTCAACAAATAATCAAATTGATACATGATATTTGAGGAGACATTTCATTAGGGAGAGAATTTTTTTGAAAAAAATATAGGAGTTTCTCCAGCTATATTAGACAAATATGCGCTGTACTCTTTTTCCTTTGATTAGGTTTTGTCCCACTATGTTTTATTGGCAAGGTTTTAACGAGACAATATTAAGCAAATCTAATACCACTTCTTATCATGGAAGTTGTATGCAACAAAATAGTAAATTTAAGGGGGAGTGTTGTAGATATTTGGCTTCACATTTTGGTGAGAAAAAATCCCACGTGGAAAGGTCAGCAACTCCTCCCCCCTTTGATTAGCCTATAAATACGTGTGTTATGTCTTAAGACTAGCATGTAGAAAGTCAATCAACAAAAGGTATAAATAATAAGCTATCAACGAGGTACTTAAAGAGTATAAATTTTTCTGTTATCTATTTATTTTATAATACTTGAGGTTTTAAAGAATAAAAAATGAAAAACAAAAATAAAAATCAAGCAGCCAAGCAAGTGAATAAAAAGAATAAAGATAAAAGATAAAGAAAATTACAAGTTTGAATTTGGCTGCTCAACTCAACTCTGAGCTGTGCCCCTTGGTTAGCCGCCCTGAGTGTTAGATTAATTTTCTATTAATCTAATATATTTGGGGACACATGAAATAAATAAAATGTGTGTGCTATTATTTAATAAGCCAAGAATTAAGTGATCTATTTAAAGTTCATTAAATAGTTAAGGGTATAATTATTGTAGATTAAATGCATAGACACCAGAATTTAATCATCATTTTAATGAGGGGCTAAAGTGATTATTATCATAAATACGTGACTGTTGAATTTTCTAAAAAAAAATAATAGTCACGATATCTATATAAAAGAGGTTATGGTCCTCAATCTCTCTAATCCTCTGTAATTCTCTAATCCTCTCAAAGATAATTTTAAATTCAAGAGAAAAGGGAAGATTGGAAGTCTATCACCTACACTCAAGTACTACAAACCACCATAGATTCAGGTACGCTTCTGTTTTTGTATTTCTCAATAATTTAATGTGGATGTTATGAAGATTTGGAAGATAACACTGAGTTGAGTCAAAATTTATGTTTTATGCGTTTAATCCCGCTCATAAATCTCAATAATCTGATCCTTTGAACTTTAGTAGTTTGTCCTTTGCCCTTTGCCCTTTGCCCTTTGCCCTTTTTAATAACTTTATATTCACTAAAATTGCCCCTGTAAATTAACTAGATTCCTAGCTCCTGCGGACAATAATAAGGGAACAATATCCATTCATCTGAATTTGACAGTTTATTTTCACAATTGGGAAAGTGACAAGACTGGAAAATATAAAAAGATGAATCAGAAAAATATCTGTACGAGTATGAAAGAGATTTCTCTTTTGGAAATTCTAAACAGGCTGCTTTTTCATAATTTGCCTATTTTGGTAAACAAATAAATAAAAAAGAAGAAGAAGATAAAAACAAGATGCAGTAGTTATTGAAAAACTTGTAGAAAACGACTACGTAAAATAAAAATTTAGGGTAAATGCTCTTTTAATTAAGAAAATAACAAAATAAATCTACGAAAAAATTTTACCACTATTCAGAATAAGAGGGACAAATATAAGCAAAAGAAAATATAAATAAAGAGTATTTTTACGGAAATAGAATATGAAATATAGTACTTATCATGCATTTTAATTTTTTTATTGCTGTAATGTTTTCGCTTTTTTTTTCGGTTTTAGTGTTATGCATTGCATTAGGTTTGATGCTCATTAGGCGTATCTTTTTTTTAATTAATAAAAATTTCCTCATTCTACCGTAGTACTTCAAAAAAAAAAAAGCGAATATAGTATTGATATGATAATTCATAAATTATTTGATATCTATTTGTGAGTAGGGGTAAATTTCGAATTAGTTCCATCGTAAAATGATAATTTTAAAAATAGTTCTCAAATTATTAAACTTCAATTTATCTTATTTCTGTTCAAAAGATAAGAAAAAAATAAGAGTCAGTTAATGAAAATTTTTTCTTCTTAACAAAAATAAATGATAAGTTGAAATATATAATAATTTAAGAGTTAATTTAAAAATTATTATTTTATAAGAGGAGAAATCTAAAATTAACAGTCATATGCCAAATGCTACATTAGCGTCGACGACTTTTTGTTTAACATCAGTGATAAAATAATTAGTAATGGAATATTGGTTACTTTCTGCACTTATTTAATTAATTATCAGAGATTTAAAAGTTGACGGGTAATTAGTGATTACGATCACCTCCACGTCAAAAATGTCAAAATATTTGGTGTGCTGTTAAGTCCAAAGACATTTATCTTTGCTATACTAAAAATTAAATGAAAAAGAAACATGATGACCAGCTTCAATGACTTACAATGATAGAGAGTTATATAACAATTTCTCGGCCAATCATTTTCCTACTTTACTTCTTTATGTTAAAATTTTGTCACGACCAGTGAATCAATCCATAATCAGTCTCTATTCTCATCACCCTACATATGCGGTATTTTTAATATTCGGAGAATAAAAAAGAGTTTATTGTTCAACCAAATTTTAATTATATATTGAATGTTAACGTTAAGAAATTTTAAAAAAGAAAAGTAGTTAATAAGATGAATATTTTTTTACTTCTTTTAGAACTATTGTTTAAATAATTTTTTTTCAATAGTGAGTCAATAAATATAATATTTTTCTTTATAAAGAATAGTGTAAGAAATTTTATAATGTTAAATAATCAAGGATTTTTTAAGAAAAACATTAGATACATAAAGAATTAAATATTTTTCTTAAAAAAACTAATAATGAATAATGGTTAGACAATACTATTAATTACAACTTTTTAACATTAAAGTTATTAAATATACAATTTATGCAAAAATTCTTGAATGTACGATAATTATTAATTAAAAAGATGCCTAATTTTGGGATAATTTTTAATCTAAAAAACTATTAATTTGAGTATATCAAAGAATTTTTTTTAAAAAATAAAGTCCTAACATATGGGACTTTAAACGATTGCGTAGTTTGCTTATGCTTAAATTTACCTGAATGCATCCCATTTTAGCAAGGAATATTAATTTTTTGTATAACTTTTATTTTTTGTTTTTTATTTTTTATTTTATCTTTGGATTTAGCTAATTTTAAAATTGAAGCTTCCTAGATCTAACCTGTGATTGACCATAATATAAGATGGTCAATTAATCATGTTATGGAAATGAAGAAGATAGCTACACCCTATAATGGATTTAACCTTTTTTTTTTCAATTATTATTTAAAAGGCAGGAAGATGGGCAAAGGTGAATTGAACTTTCTAGTATCTTATCTCTCTTGAAATTTGAATTGGGTAGTCCAAATCATGAAAAAAAAAATACACTTATATGAAAAAAGAGAAAAAAACTCTTAAAATGAAATTAATATTTAGTGTTTAGATTGTCCACATCAATGCGAGGCATGTGTATTTCCAATGCTTTTTTAGTTTTGAGAAACGCAATGCTTTTAGTATTGATGTGATAATTAATTACCTAAGGGCCAGAACAACGGTCACCTAAAGTTACACAAATATGTTCATCAATTTTAGAGCTGTAGATTATACCATTTTTACTGTTTGAATTTGTTAAGATTAAATTAATTTTTTAATAATAGTTTTCTTTCTCCTCTTTCCTCTATTTCTTTTTTTTACTTTAGTTCCATGTTTTATGATCTAAAAATTAAATTTTGATTGGAATTAAATACCTCCGTATCTTTTTTTTTTAAGTTTAAATCAATTCATCTTATGTTCATTTCCGGAATCTCAAGAGTGAATATATTATAAAAATGAAATATAAGGGGTAAGGACAAATTCAAAAATTAAAAATAGTAAAATTCGTTTGAAAACAAAAGAAGTTTTAGAGAACAGACGAGAACAGGGACATTTGTGGTTAATTAGCAATAAAAGTCATGTCATTAATCTATCGATAATCATTTAATCTTAAACACTCAACCATTGAAACGAACATAATCTAAACGTCTCAAAATTGATGTAACAATAAAATAATATACCTGTAATAATGACTGTTGAAACATAAGATAATGAAAGGGTAGCAAGTTTGTTTTATTGACCTCAATTATTCACGAATAAATAATAATAAAAGAATTTTAGTTAAACAAAAAAAAGGCCATAAGTCCCATGGGTCCAAATTGACGGCTTTTAAATTTTAAAAGGTCGGTTTGAGGGGTTAGTGTTAAGGAATATACTAAGAATGGTGATGTGGCGGTAAGTCAGCAAGTTAGTTATAGGTTTGTTAGTCAACTCAGTTTGGTAGTGCGATTATGTTACTTAAGCTCGTGTATTTGGCGTGTATAGAATATTCAAGATGTAGGTATAAAAGGCCTTGTAATCAGATTCATTGTGGATTGATTCATTGATTTTACTTCAATCAGAATTTTTCTCTCTGTCTTTTCTCTTTTACTTTCTCGGCAATCAAACAATACAACTTAGCTAAATAAACTTTGATTTAGTATCAGAGCTAGATCAAGTGTTGCTATGGCTTCATCTAGCTTGAATACAAGCATTACCTCTCCAATCATTGCTTCAGTTTCATCTTTCACTTTCACAAATCTAATCAAACTCGACCGATCTAATTACACAATTTGGAAGTCACAAATACTTTCTTCAATTCGAGCTAATGAGCTAGAAGAATTACTTGATGGATCAAAACTATGTCCAGATCAGTTACTCTCTGATGAATCAGGAAGCTCAGGTGTTGTTGCTTCAAAAAACCCTACATATGCTGCGTGGAAGAAGCAGGATCAAATGATGTTGAGTTGGCTCTTTTCTTCCATCGATGTTGAGATTCTCAATCTTGTGGTAAACTCTAAATCATCTCGTGAACTTTGGACAAGTTTGGAGCAACAATTTAGATCTGAAACAGCAACTAAGAAAGTTCATTTAAAAATGATGCTAAACAATCTTGAAAAATGATCTATGACTATCACTGAGTACTTTGGAAAATTGAGAACTATAACAGATGTACTGGAAGTCCAATCAGTTTTTTAGATTTTATCACTTACTTGATTTTTGTTCTAGGTTAGCCTTATTATCCTGTTGTAGTTTACATTGAGGCTAGTGTCCTTAAGATGAGCATTAACGAGGCTTACTCTATGTTGTTGACTGATGAGGCTAGACTAGAAAATGCTAATTCCAATGCTAGTAATTAAGGAAATCAAGATGAATTATGCTGCTAATATTGCTCAAACTGGAAACAATCATGAGAAGCAAAATAATAATGGTGGCTGGAATAATAATAATTAGGGGAATTGAAATGGAAATTCCGGAAATAAAAATGTAAATGGTAAATGGAATGGAAATTCAACAATAGAGGAGGTTTTGGATCAGGAAGAGGAGGATTTTCTGGTACTGGTAATTCTTCTAGACATAATGCAGGAAGAGATTGGAATGCTAATCAAGGCAGGGGTGGTTTCTCTGGAAATGAAGCTTTCTCAGGTCTCTTTATTGGCTTTGGCAGAGGAGGTAGCAGAGGAAATATTATATGTCAGATTTGCTTCAAACATAATCATTCAGCAGCTGATTGCAAAGATAGGTTTAACATAAACTTTGTTCCAAATTTTCCAGCTCAGGGATACTTTCCAATGAATCAAACTTCTAAGGCAGCCTATATGGTGAGTTATGAAGGTGTTACAGATCAAGGCTGGTAATTTGATAGTGGAGCAACACAGTATCTTACAAACAATGTTCAGAACTTAACTGAAGGTAAACCCTATCTTGGATCTCAATTGCTACTACTTGGTAATGGTCATGGTCTTGAAATTACATACACTGGTTATAATTGTTTCTTAACTTCTTTGGGAATTAGTTTAAGCCTTACCAATGTCTTATGTGTACCTGAGATTACTAAAAATTTTATCAGCATATCTAAACATCTTTTAGACAATAATATCATCATTGAATTCTCTTCCAATTTATGTTTTATTAAGGACAAGATAGAGGAAACTCTGCTGGCATAAGGGATTGTTGAATGTGGTCTCTATAGATTACTGTCACAAGCTGAATCTTCCTCTCAATCTGCAAATCAATATCTTAATCCTAACTCTATATTTTCTGTCTTTTCTACTAATAAAATTGTAAACTCTTCACGAGAGTCAAATTCTCTCAATTCTGGCCATAATCCTGCAAGTTTTTCATCTTCAGAAAGTGAATCCATCAAATTGTTACACAACAGATTTGGCCATCCTAATAAACATACCTTACAAGCTATAATAAAATGTCTCCGTTTATATTCTGTTAACAATAGCTCCATTGATTTTTGTGATGCCTGTCAATATGGCAAGCTACATCAGCTTCATTTTCCTATTACTGAAATTAAAACTAAATCTCCACTTGAGCTTTACATGCTGCTTTATGAGGTCCAGCCTCTGTACTGTCCATGGATGGTTACAAATACTATGCGTCTTTTGTTGATGAGTTTACACGTTATTGTTGGATATTTCCCTTGACACTAAAATCTGAGGCCTTTGATACATTCAAACTAGTTGTGGAAAAAAAAAATTCTTTACATGTCAAAGCATTACAATCTGATATGGGAGGTGAATTCATAGCCTTTAAATCATTTCTTCAACAAGAAGGGATTCAATTTAAATATAGTTTTCCTCACACTCATCACCAAAATGGTGTGGTGGAAAGGAAGCACAAACACATTGTTGAAACAGGCCTTACTCTTTTGGCTCAACTCACTTGCCTCTTTCATTTTGGTGGAAAGCTTTCCATACAGCCACTTATCTTATCAATAGGATGCCTACCCCAACACTTGAAAATGTTTCACCCTTTCAAAAGTTGCATAATCAAATACCAACTTACCAGTTTACTAAAGTCTTTGGTTGCTCTTGTTTTCCTTTACTCAAACATTATAATCAACACAAACTTGATTTCCATACCCAAAAAAGTGTCTTCATTGGTTATAACCCTTTACATAAAGGCTATAAGGGCCTGGATAAATATGGAAAAGTTTTCATTGCTAGGCATGTCACCTTTAATGAGTCTAAATTTCCCTATACTGAATTGTTTTTAAATCAGCCTCATGTCGTTATGTCTAATTCTGTTGATCAAACACCTTCTCAAGTCACTTTTCTTCAAAGTTGATTCTCCTGTTGATAGTAATCATTAGGCTCATCAACTGCTACCCTTGCATCTGCTTTGTTTCCAACATCAAGTTCACACTCAGTATCATCTTCTTCTTCATCTGCTACCCATTTTCCTTCACCCTCTATCCTTCCTTCACATTCTATGATTACCAGAGCTAAGGCTGGTATTTTAAACCCAAAACCTATCTAACAGTATCTCAAGACCTTGAACCAGCTAATGTCAAAGTAGCACTTCAAGATTCTAGGTGATTTTCTGCTATGAAAGAAGAAACATAAGCCTTGCAAAGAAATAACACCTAGACATTGGCTTCTGCTACTGCAGCCACTAAAATTGTTGGTAATAAATGGGTTTACAAAGTTAAATACAATCTTGATGACACTGTATCTAAATATAAGGCTCGTTTAGTGGCTTATGGTTATCATCAAACTCATAGGATTGACTTCTTTGAGACCTTCAGTCCAGTAGTTAAGCCTTACACTGTGAGAGTTGTCTTAAGTTTGGCAGTAATGCATCATTGGCCAATAAGACAACTTGACATCAATAATGCATTCCTTAATGGTATTCTTACAGAGGAAGTTTTCACAGACCAACCAGAGGGCTTTATAGACTCTACTCATCTTATGTTTGCAGGCTTAACAAAGCTTTATATGGTCTTAAACATACTCCAAGATCCTGGTATGACAAATTAAAAGGCTCCTTATTGAACTGGGGTTTCTTTATGTCCAAATCTGATACTTCTTTATTTCTTCAGTATATTGGGCATGATATTTTCCTTGTTCTCATCTATGTGGATGATATTCTCATCACTAGCTTAAATTCTCAACTTGTTGAGCAAATTATTCATAATCTCGGTGCAGAATTTGCACTTAAGGATTTGGGTGAGTTCAATTATTTTCTTGGGCTTGAGGTCACCCCCTTTATGCAACGTCTGCATTTATCTCAAACTGAATTCATTGGAGACATTTTGAAAAAGGCAAACATGCTAGATAGCAAGAGTTTTAATACTCCTATGAATACCATTGATAAACTCCATAAAGATAAAGGTGCAGCATTTAGAAATCCTTCCTTATATAGAAGCATTGTTGGCTCCCTACAATATGTCCTTCTTACCAAACCTGATATAACTTATGTTGTGAGTAAGCCTAGTCAATTTTTAGCTGCACCTACTGTTCTCCATTGGTAAGCCTGAAAACGAGTTCTAAAGTATCTTCAATGTACTGCACATTATGGCCTTAAGTTTTTTAACTCAGGCTCCTTAACTCTAACTGCTTATTCTGATACTGCTTATTCTGATGCTGATTGGGGTGCTGATCCTGATGATAGAAAGCCCATTGGTAGTTATTATGTATTTTTGGGCAATAATCTTATTTTATGGTCTTTAAAGAAACAGCACATGGTTTTTCATTCTTCAGCTAAATCTAAATATAGAGCTCTTGCTCTAGCAACTTTAGAGGTTTTATGGCTTACTTATCTTTTTCAAGAGCTTAAGGTTTCTTTAGTTCAGACTCCCACTTTATATTGTGATAACAAGAGTGCTGAAGCATTGGTTAGCAATCTGAAGTATCATTCTTGGACAAAACATATTGAGCTGGATCTTCATTTTGTCCGGGAACATATTACTCAGCAGCAGCTTCAAATCACTCATGTTTCCAACTCAGATCAATGTGCTGACATTCTCACTAAGCCTCTATCTTTTGATACTTTTGCTTATCTTCGACGCAAGCTTAATGTCCTTCCCATACTAAGCTTGAGGGGGGTTGTTAAGGAATATGCTAAGAATGGTGATGTGGCAGTACAAGTCAGCAAATTAGTTATAGGTTTGTTAGTCAGCTCAGTTTGTTAGCACGATTATGTTACTTAAGCTCATGTATTTGGCGCGTATAGAATATTCTAGATGTAGGTATAAAAAGCCTTGTAATCAGATTAATTGTGGATTGATTCATTGATTTTACTTCAATCAGAATTTTTCTCTCTGTCTTTTCTCTTTTACTTTCTCGGCAACCAAACAATACAACTTAGCTAAATAAACTTTGATTGTTAAAATTAGTCTTAAATATTATTATGTATAAACTTTAAGTTACGTTTGGGTCAAGTTATTTTTTTTATATGTACTCCATTTGGAATTGCGAATAAGATACGCAAAAAGTGGGTTATTTTATAATTTTTTATAAAAATTTTGTTGGTAAATTTTTTATGAAGTAATGTTATGCTTAATCATTTTGAATAATCAATTGGAATATTTAATGATATGGCAAGTTCATGTGTTATCTATTGAGTGAATTATAAAAATAATAAATTAATAAATTAATAATAAAATCAATTAATATCATACACATGATATTAAATTATTAGTAAAAGATAAGTGAGCATATCAACTAAGCATCCAAACTTAGTAAACTAACATTATCATTTTTAAAAAAATGTTTATTTAATAAGTTTTTCTATTTTAGACCGCTCGAGCAAGGACTCGGTCTAAAAAGATGGCTGATCGTATGAATATCATGAGAGAACGGTAAGTGAACACCATAAATACCGAAGTTAGTCTCAATTAAAACAGACAAATAACAATAGAAAAAATAAATGGCGATGGTAGCATCAGACAATGCACCACTTTTAGCAGAAGTGGACATGGGTACAGACTCATCAGCACCAACGGTTCGTGCCACCGTTGTTCAGGCCTCCACCATCTTCAACGACACTCCCGCCACTTTAGGTATATTGCTTTAGCAGTAGCCACAGCCAGACGCCATTCAAATTTTGGGAAAAAATAAAAATATAAAAAACGAAAATGTTGCTTGTATTTGTATTATGTAACTAAACTAACTGAAACTGAAATTTCACAAGTTCTGTCACCATCTTATCGCCCTTGAGCCTTTTTCCTTTTATCTAAAACAGGTAAGGCGGAGAGATTGTTGGCTGAAGCGTCGGGGTATGGATCCCAGATAGTGGTGTTTCCAGAAGCATTTATCGGCGGGTATCCTCGTGGTACAAATTTTGGTGTGAGTATTGCTAATCGAACGGCTAAGGGTAAAGAAGATTTTCGCAAGTATCACGCTTCAGCAATTGATGCTCCTGGTTAGTTCATCATTCTACTCGGGTCTTTTTATTTGTGACGATGCTATATTCCGAATGTGAGTTTGCGTTACTGAAAAAACTAGGATGTAAGTTTGTGTGACTAATCTCCTGAAATCTAAGTTTGTGTTATTTTCCGAATGTAAGTTTGTGTTACACATAAAATATAGTTATTATTTAATTAATTTTATATTCTACTATCACACTTGGGGATCCACCATTCTACCACTTTGACAGAATTTTATTTGGCCGTCCCACTCCCACCACTGCAAAAGTTTCTCTCCCTAATTTGGGATGTTAATGGAAGTGCTTTTTTGAAAGGATATATAAAATTGTGCTTAATAATTACTGGATAAGAATTACATATATAATTTAATTTTAAGTATGGCTGATAGAATATTTTAGAATGATGATTAGAGCTTAGGTTAGGATTGGATTCAATTTTTTTTTTTTTTGGGGAGAAATTTTTATTAGTGCTTTCTGAAGAGTCAAAGATCATCATTTTGGGACATAAAATGCTGTGTACTTTTTCCTTTTGTTTTAATAAAATGGTTATATCAATCCTTTAACCATTTTCTCTTCTGATTCCGAAAAACATTTAGAAATATAAATTTGTTTAATGGTCTACCCAAAGTTTATAAATTGTATTAATTTTTTTCATTTTTGATTAACAATAATAGAGATTCTCAACAAAATGAATATTTGGTCCTTGGAAGTGTATAAGAATGGGTGGAAGATATATATTTTTTGCAATAATTGGGCAGAAAATTAATTAACTTTTTTACAATTATTAGGTGAGAAATTGATACTTTTTTAATAATCATTGGGTGTAAAATCGATAATTTTTATAATCATTAGGTGTAAAATTTATTTTTATTTTTATTTTTAACAAACAATAACGTGTTAAATGTCAAAACTATCATTGTGATATTATCAAAAACAATTAATGCTTGTTGGCGACAAGTAAAAGAGTGATACATTTTGAAAACGATGAGAAGCCGCTAAATTTTCGAAATGGGGAAAATTTTGATTGTTCCTTCATAAACTGAGATAAGGGTTTCTGGAAGAACGTTAGAGGCCTTTTATTATTATTATTAGTAGTAGTAGTAGTAAGTGCATTTTTCGGAAGCATTTTTTTCTCTTTTACTTAAATATTTTTGAAAACGTATTTATAAATGCTCTGTTGAAAGCATATTCTGCATAAATGCATTGTGCCGATAAATCAGTTTCTACAAAAGACACAAGAAACACTTGTATTTTCAGAAGGTAGCTAGTGAAAATGTTTTACTCACTTTGTCACCCTAGTCATTTGTACATGGACATAATAAATAAACTCATAAATTTTCTTTTTTCTAATTTTTCTGCACACATTATGGCACTTGACATCTTTATTTATGCTGATTAGCAGGTCCTGAAGTTGATCGATTGGCAGCCATGGCTGGGAAATACAAGGTGTATTTGGTAATGGGTGCGATAGAGAGAGATGGGTATACTCTGTACTGCACTGTTTTGTTTTTTGATTCTCAAGGTTGTGATACAATCTCCTACGTATATTTTTTTATTTTATATTTATCTTTTGATGATTATGTGTTGTTTAACTTAGCAAGTGGTGTTAGTTTTGCTGTAGCTTAGGATTGTGGTCTTTTCCTTTAGGCTCAAGTTTACTAGTTGAGAAGGATTTCAGATGTGTTGTCTTTCGAAGTACTTTTAGGAGGTCTAGGTTTTCTCCGATTAATATCTTCAATTTTTCTATTTTACTTCAATTCTTGTTCTCGACAATTTGTGTCTGTAACAGGCTGTTTCCTGGGGAAGCATTGAAAAGTTGTGCCAACAGCATCGGAGCGTATAATTTGGGGATTTGGAGATGGATCAACAATTCCTGTTTTCCAGACTCCAATCGGAAAAATAGGTGCTGCCATTTGTTGGGAAAATAAAATGCCACTTCTTAGGACAGCCCTGTATGGTAAAGGTTAGAAATTTACCTTAACACTAGCACTTGGTGTTTTTCCCAATGTGCTTGTTCATAACTTTTTTCTTAGTATATATTTTCATTCATTTGATTATGGCTTTTATTGGCAAATATAAATTAATTGAATTACGATTAGCATGGTGGCTCTAAGACTTTTGCGCACTGGCATAGCATTGCTTCTGGTAATAAAGTCTTTCTAATCCTGAATATTGTTTGATGCTGCTTGTGATTTTGAAGAACAGCTCCTGCATTTGTAATTGGAAAAATTGCCTCCTAAAACCATTTAGATCGATTATTAACACTGTTATTAAAATGATAATATTAGTTGCTGTTTCCAGGGATTGAAATATACTGTGCACCGACAGCTGATTCCAGGGATGTATGGCAAGCATCAATGACTCACATTGCCCTTGAAGGCGGATGTTTTGTTCTGTCAGCCAACCAATTCTGTCAAGGAAAAGATTACCCACCTCCTCCAGAATATGTTTTCTCTGGCATTGAAGAGGACCTCACACCGGATTCTGTCGTGTGTGCTGGAGGTAGTGTTATCATATCACCATCTGGGACTGTTCTGGCAGGACCCAACTATGAAGGAGAGGCTCTCATCTCAGCTGATTTAGGTAGGTCACTCTGTTCAGCTTATGGTCACCCTAAACTAAATTCTTTGGAACCTTTTGCCTAACCTTAGTTGTTTCTCTCCATGTTGCCAAAACTAATTGTGCTTTTAAGTATCATGTCTGGATTTAAGTTTCAAGATTTAAAGAAAACCTGAATTATAGACTGCATAAGGTTGTTTACTTGGAGTTGGAAATACCCTCAAACGTGTCTGCACATTTATAAGTCACAGTAGTGCCAGTGGTACCTCTATCATCTGAACGCTGTTCACAAAATCTCATTGTCATTTTTTTTTAAGTCATAACAATTAGTACGAGTCAACCGAGCCAAATTTTATGACCATTGTGGGATGAAATTATAGAAACATTTCTTTTACAATCTTCGATGGACCATCATGGCTGGAAAGCTTTTGTCATCTTTCTTTTGAGACCTGTTAATCTGTTATCTTTCAGCCGTGTTTCTGTTCTGTTTTAGGAGTGAAAATTCAGTTTCTGATTGTTATCAATGATGACCAGATCTTGGAGAAATAGCAAGGGAAAAGTTTGCTTTTGATGTGGTCGGGCATTATTCAAGACCTGAGGTACTTAGCTTGGTTGTGAGGGATCATCCTGCAACCCCTGTTACTTACACATCAGCGTCTGTGAAAACTGAAGGTGGCCTGTGTATAACCCCTGTCACAATTAGTTGATTCCAGCTAGAGCTAAGTTATCATTGAAATCCGGTGGCCTGTGTAATAAATAATCAGATGGACCCTTGTTCCATGACTCTCATCATAGCCGAGGTCAGCTGTGTTATTACTGTTGTACCTACTTCATTGAAACTGCAATATGTATTTGCAGTCATGCTTTGTTGTAATTTCTCTCGTTAACGTAAGATTGAAAAATCTTTTTGTCACGCTTAATAAATTCACCTTGGATATTTGCTGCATGACTTCTTTTGGAATAGTTTTGTGCTGGGCCCTTCCTTTTGAGTGGCTGCAAATGAGAGTCATAGATTAGATTCATCTTTTGTCATTGATGGCAATTCGATGCTTTGACATTACGCCACTTGATTTCTGGGAAAATATCAAAGTAGACTACGTGGAATCTAGTTTTGGACATAAAATTTCAATAACTGGCATATATAACTAAATGAAATGGATGCTGCTTCTGGCTTTAGTGCTTCTGAATTTCTTTAGGGGAGGTGATGGAGGAAATTTACAAAATACAGAAGAATTCATCATAACCCCATTACTTGAATTTTAACAGATAGGGCTTTTAGGCTCGGATTGGTACCGTTTTCTAGTAGCAGTAGTGTCAAAGACAAGTTGCTCAAGTGTTGGCTAAAAGGCTTGCAATTGTTATTTGGAAACTAAAATTAAGAATTATTATGTGGTTTTCTAAAATCTATCAAACTTTAAAAGTCATCTTTAAGAAATACCTATCAACTTGTATTTGGTAACCAGAGCTTCCATTTTGCAGCTGTTGTTACTTTGTGTTCAGTTGGATCCCACATTAATTAATAAATAAGAGATACTTATGTTTATAAGGTGATAGGTCACTCCACCTAAAAGGCTAGTCTTGTAGGTTGGATACCTAAAAATCTTATGCTAAATCCTCCCAACAAGTGATATCAGAGCTAGACCCTAGTAGCCAGGATGTGGAGGTGGAACAACTCAAGTGTGTCAGACGAAAGGACAGAAGTCCGGCGGTGGTTTCATCCGAGGGGAGATTGTTGAGTTGTGTCTCACATTAACTAGTAAAGAGAGAATACATGTGTTTATAAGGTGGAGTGGTAGGTCACTCCACCTAAAAGGCTAATTTTTTGGGTTAAAAATATAGAAATTTTATACTAAGTACCTCCAACACTTTAAAGACACAATACCAAAAAACTGACCAAAGCCATAGTTAAAGTCTAGAATATGAGCAGCTCTTTTATTAATTACCATCAATATTATTTTTATAAGATCCGTGCATACTTGTAGATCTAAGGACTAAGGTATAAATAAGGTAAGTGTAGCCAAACTTTGCAATTAAGCCATGAATTATTAGGAATTCAGGCTATGGTCTCTAGAATGTAACATCATATTTTCAATGAGTCGCATATTTCCAGCCCTGTATAAGTGACATTTAGCATTAACCATAAAGAAAATTGTGTTATATGTTGTGAAATACGTGGTGCGTCTATCCACCAAACCACCCAAATCAGTATAACGTCTGCACTGGTGGTATACAAGAGAAATGAGGAAAATCAGATTTGATGTGTGAAAGATTATGAAGACCGCTTTGTAAATTGCATGCACACCGCTTGATGGCATCCAAGGGACAACGATCGCTTGCGAGCTTCCCACCTCCTGCACAACCATCACACTCGGCTTGATTTGGCTCTAAATAAAGCATTATATGCTATTTGCCTATTTCAATGTACATTAAAATCTCTTTATAATTATAATGTTGACACTAATTAATTTTATTATTATGAACATGTTACAATTTAATAGTGGTGTAATTAGAAAAATTACTATTTTGACTTAGTTATCCTTAATGCAAAAAAAAATAAAAATAAAATACAATCTGCATTGATAATTAATTAATGGAGTATGTCAAATTTACTTTATATATAAATATTGATAAAAGAAATAAACATGGTTTCAAAAAACTAGTACATAAAACAATATGTTGTTAGGAATATTTAAGGCAATCTTAAAGGTCTGAAGAATAAATAGTCATAAATAATTTTTTAAAAATTTATTATTTTTTCTAATATTGAGAAAATTATTATTATATGGAGTGAAGGTGGAATCTATAAAAATTATAACTTATTAGAATACAGAGTTTATTCTTATTTATAAATTATAACTGGCTCAAATTTACAGCAAAAGCTTTTATTCTCCTTTGGCCTATTTAATGTGTCCTGCATCTATTTTGGTTAATTAGGGTTTCCCTAGTACTTCCTGCGTCACCTCTGTTACAACATTACTTCCACTTTTTTCGGGGCACTGAATGGCCGGCTTTCACCGCCACAGCGGTCACAGGTATATTTCTTAGAGACAAGTCAGCTGGAGCTCCGGTCTTTTTTCTTTGTTGAGATTTGATCGTCAAGGAGATAACTAACTGGTCCAAAAAGTTTTCGTACATGTCATTGCAAAAATAAAAATTAAAAAAAAAAACTTTTACAAATGTCAACACGGTCAACATTGCTCTGTTGGTCCAAGCATGGGTGGAAAATGTAACCCGAAGAGAAGAAATGCCGTTTGGCTACAACTTTTGATGTGACCGCTGGATGCACCAGAGCCTCTAGATTATGGGGAAATTTTCATCCACAATAAATGCAATGACTTCCTTTTAGAAAAGAAAACAGCGACTTTGTTAAAGCGTTTTGATTTGACTGCATGAATGTAATTTTTTTTTTTAAGAGTGAGATTATTGGCAATTCACTAAATATTTTTAAAATTTTTTAATTATTTTATAATTTAATTTTTATTAAGATTATAAAGTAAGATAATTTTTAATTAATTCTTACTTAAAAATTAAATAATTTTTTTAAAAAACCAATATTTTAAATTTTAAAAAGATTATTTTTTCTCTAATTATCAAGGAAGAAATTTATCACTAATGGTTGAAATGAAAAGAACGAAATTCGTCTTTTTTTTAGTGGAAAAATTTTATTGTTGAAATGAGATTTAATAATAAAAATTAGATAATAGAGCTTTTAAGGGTATTTTTATTATTGACGAAGATGTTAAAAGAATTTTATAATTTTTTAAAATATTTTAATAGAGTTAGCAAAAAAAATGGTGTGAAGAGATATTTAGAGGAATGCCAATAGTCTTACTCTTCTTTAAATTAGCTACTGATAGAGAAGAATGAGTGAAAACATCAATATTATCAAATAACGATAAAATCTAGATAAATCAATAGTATTTAGGAACATTTAAAATTTATTAATTTACTGATAAATTAATATTAATTAAAAAGAAATTTTTTATATTTGAAAAATATACTCACATTTATAGAATTTATCATATTGATTTAGCTTTGTCATTTTTTGTGAATAGTAGTAAGCTGGGATAGTAATTAGATTAGTGAAGAGTTTTTTATTTTTCAATATTAAAAATGACCAATGGAGTTTGTATCGCAGGCTTGTTACAAAATGACAATGGAAATTAAAAATTTACAATATAAAAAGAGTTAGAGATGAGATCTAATTCTATATCAACTTCAAGAAACAGTTAATAACATTGAGAACATATTTTATGGTAACTACATAATATATTATTTGAATTTAATTTCAAATTAAGTAATTATTAATTTGTATAGTATTTGGATATTAAAAAATAAATTTTTTTTATGAACTATTACTTTATAAATTTATCAAATTATTAATTTATTATATCATCTCGAATTGAGACCAATAATTAATTGACCAAATATTAATTTATCGTGATTATGCTCAACGGTGCGCAAGGGGGCAACTTTTATGAGATACCGTCATTGGAGCCGGTTTTATGTGGAATGATACGAATGTTTAATATTTTTGCGACAACACGAATTAGGTGGGCCCATCCATGTCGCATTATCTGTGCCGCTATGTACTAAGAATTTGACACATGCACATACATTACATTTGGCCAATCACAGCAAATATGGTAAAATAAAATTAATATGCAAGTGATAATGGTTGATTGGATGGATTGGTCAGGCCAGCTGTCACCCCTAATTTTTTTTTCTTCATAATTGTCTTTTGATCAATAAATTTGACAAAAATTTTGGTATTACTAAAAAAAAAAAAACTGTAAGAAGGAAATAGTATTTGTTCATCTCTGTTTTACGTACCGAAATTATATAAAATTGAATCTTCCTAAATTTATCTTTAATTGGATGGCAGCGGTGTTATTTTGGACTGGATTGATTGCAATCTTGGCAATGGATTGTCGCCTGATTTTACTCCGTTGACAACAAGAGATTTGGTGGCTACCCGGCGATGGTCAATCGCTGGATTTGAATTGATTTTCATAAAAAAATAAATAAATGTTATTTCTGGTAATTTTGGTAGTTGCTGGTCCGTATTTGTGAGTGAGAACAACTACTGTTACTCAATTATGATAAGGAATAAGAACACCTCAAATTCAAGACTTAAACCCACTCTCTCAATTTTTGTTGAGGGTGTAGATTATCACTAGCCTAAGTGGCTCACTGGGATGCTTCCCATTACCGAAGATAGAACTTTTAATACATAATTATTATTTTTTAGAATAATACCCAATTAGTTTTGAATCACTTAAATAAATTCTTATGTGATAGAAAGCTAGAAACATATAAATATGTTATACATAATTCAATTTCATGCAGAAAAAGTTCAATGGCTTAGTTGAGTGGTTTTTAAGTAATTTTATTGAGTTAGTTACTTGAGTTTGAATTTAAAAAATAAGTGATTTTAAATTTATTTTGAGTTTTATCTAACTGTCTTTCGTTCCTACTTTATTTTTCTTTTTAAATAATAACAAAAAGATTCAATGCTGAAACAAAAGATCTACGAGTACTGGTTATCAGATATATTAATTATTAACCATAAAATTACACTCTTAAGTAGCCGTAAAAATCCAATCATAAAAAGATAAATTATTAGGGGATTGAATTCCAAATGAGCTCTCAGCTGCAGCAGGAACATCTCTCCACAAGAAACTTTCATGATCAATCTGAAACTGATCATGTGATGAAGATAAGTGGCTCAAAAATTCGTCAGCATAAGTACTAGTCCTTTTAAGTCGATGATCGGATTCGTGATTACGACTAAAGACTTTTGCGACTTCAGCATGAGGAAATACTGCATCATCAGAATTATGATCCTTAACTTCTGAATTCTTACCGGTAAGTTCTTGAACAATAGCTCGAAACTCAGAAGCATTGCTTGCTTTCACCTTCATTGGACTTGAAATATATGTAACCTTGAGGGGATTTTTCTTCCCTTTATTAGCACCGCTTCTTTGGCTCTTGTTATGGCCTTGATGATCAAAATGGTGTCCAAATTTGCCCATAATTTGGAAAATAAGAGAAACGAAGAAAGCTATAGAGAGTATAGGGTTTATTGATTGTCGGGTGTCTTCCAATTCTTACGCTTTCATAAATATATATAGGAGCTATGGAGCAAATAAAAATTAGAAACTGAATTTCCAGGAAGGAAAGGATAACTGGGAAACTGACAAAATTGGAAAATACAGAAAGATGAATTGGGAAAATTTTTCTACGACTGATAGAGACATTGTCTATAGGAAATTCTAAACTGGCTGCTTTGCCATAATTTTCCTGTGTGGATAATAAAATCAATTATGAGCAGAAAACTAGCTAGATGCAGTCATTATTGATCTTAGCAAACTTTTAGGAAGCAACTGTTTAAATATATCGCGGTAAAAAATGCTCATTTAGTTCTCATGATCTAATCATCCAATTAGACCCTACACTGTACTGTTAATAATTATTCAAAAGGTTTCTGTCATTACTGTTATTTTATGGTTACTTTTAACTTTCTAAGGTAAAATATTGATCGTCTTATTAACAAGTAGAAAATGTAATTAGCACTAGGGATTGCCAACGGCCGTATCGGTCATTAAAAAACAGGTTCATACGTATTCATACTCGTGCCGTGCTGTTCCTAATAAAAAAACATATATTTTTTTAATTTTTTAAGAAGACATGCCAAGTTATTGGTATATTTTTTTAAGTTTATGTACCTTTTTGTGTCTGCGTGCCTTTAGTCAAATTTAATAAAATAAAAAATTCAAAACTCAAGTCCATATTCAATAATAATAAATTAATAATAGCAAGACAATGTAATACCAATTACTAAGTTATACCTTAGGGTATTAAAATTTCTTTTTAATATTTAACAACAACAATAATAATAATTTTTTCATAAGGGTTAACTTAATTGTTAACTAGAATTTATATAAAATCATAGATCATAGTCCATAATAACATTAATACATATTTTTAAAATCATGATATCGATTATTAATTTAGTAAATCATAAACATAAATCAATTAGAGTATTTTTTCTTGAAACTAAAAATTAAATGAATTTAAAAATTTTGCACTAATAAAATATTTTTAAAAGGTTCAATTTCATGTTATTTCTAAAATTATTAAATTTTAAATTTACTTTTATTAAAAAATGAAACATGCTTACTTTGGATCTTTTGTCGTGCCAGACTTTAACACAAACAAAAAAATATATAATAAGAAAATAATTTAAGATTTGAACATTTATATGTAATTTATAAATGAAAGCCTTAAAAATATATAAATTTTTAAGATAAAAAATTTTATGGGAAGATAATTAATTTTAATATATGTATCTACTAATTATATAAGAGATTTTTAGAAAAAGCTAAATTTTGAATTATATTTTTAAAAAATTGATTATTTTATTTTTAAAAGTAAGAAAAATAATACTAAAAATAATCAGAAATTAACCCAAAAATAATATTAAAAATGATAAAATTATAGTGTAATTATGGTATTATATCATATTTGCATCTAGCCGTTAAATTTAACTACAATTGTTACCGTAAACTGGATCTAACGATTGGAAGGAACTGTTGAAAGAAAGCTCCAAAATGATTACCCCTGTATCTATATAAATGCGTCCACTGTAACTATCTCGACAAGTCAACAATCTACTATAGGGTTGGTTCGTCGTCGGAAATAAGCTAGATCTGCACCGATGAGGACGGTTGGGATTCAAGGTGACGAGTTCCTTATGATAAGCAAGCTGAAGAAAGCTGAAGAAAGAGAAAAGATCTCGAGGAAATTCACCACTGGATGAAGCGAGGGTTCTATATAACTGTCGCTCTTTAAAAAAACTTATGCATATTCTTTCATGTGCTGTAGAAAGTCCCTTCACCCTCGGAAACGTCACCATGGACTGGAGCTGGGAGCAAAGAAAGTGAGATCTGGTGGTTGGCATTAAAGGTGGCAAGCTGCAGAAGAAAGATGGCGTTTTCAAAGTTGAAGGGCCTTTCTGGAGCACTGGAATCCATTCATAATTAAGCTTGAAATCCCGAAACACAAGGCTTTTTTGTGCATATTTATATAGACTTTGCAGTACGATTAGCTTTATTTTGCCTTTTATACTTCAATCAATATAACAATTCAGTGTTACAGCATAACTTTGGTGCAGCATCTATGGATACGTATACGTTGCAATTCAGGCTTTCTGCAAGACTGGTATGAATTTGTTTTTTTAATCATTTATTAGGAAAATTTCCCAACTGCAACAGCTGAAAAGGTGAAAACAGGTATGTTCGAGGCTGTTGTAGCTGCGCTTGGCCTACCGAGAGGTTCATTTTAGAAGTCCGTTTTTGTGTGGATCTTGTTACCAAGTTGGGCTGTAACTATTTGCTGCTTGTGTTGCTTTTGGATTAGTGGTTGATTTGGACAAGCTCAACAAGTTATTGTGTGGATTACTCTAGTTTGATTTTCTTGTTATGCTTTTTGAGAAACGGAATGGAATATGTCATTCCAATTAATTGAATATTTAAAATAACTTGGAGAATTTCATAATCAAGAAAATTCAAATTTTCTTTTTGATGATTTATGTATTTTTCTCCTTTTTTTGGGGGGATGTGTGGAGAACTGGAGATGCAGCTCTTCCAACTAACACTCCAAGTATTCCATGTATCTTGGATACTCATGGAAGGGCTATTATATGTGGTGATGGCTGTTGGCTTCAAGTTCAGAGTCTGCTGGCTGAAGTGGCTGGCTCTTGCTGAGCATGTAAGCAAGAATATTATTTTCTTTTGCTTATTTGGTTTTATTTTTGTGCATAGAAATATATATTTCATGATTGATAATTAGTATCAAATAATAAAATGTCTAACACAAACTTTATTTATACCCCTATATATGGATATCTAAATATAAATTATTATATTGGCTTCCATGCTGTTTGAAATATCAGACAAATTTCAATCATAAGCTTGAAGCATGATTATTCATATGTAAATACTGTAACTGGTCTATGTAGATTGTAGCTTATTTAGGAAGTCATGGAGTTCGTTCTGAGGAGTTTGATGTTGGTTTGCAAACAAGTATTCTGCCACTCAAAAGGACATGATATAGGGCAATTTCTGGGTTTGGAATCCATGGAAAAAGTGGAAGCTCAAGCATATCAACCTGCCACTTGATTCATTAAGCAGAACATTAAAAATTTCTAGAGTTGTTAAGGTATGCTTCTATCTACACACTGTTTATGGATTTATTTTTTCTCACTTTGGTCGCCCCTTATATTAATTCTCTTGCTTTTATAGCTTAGACTATTAGATTGCAGTCATTGATGAGAGTAAATGCTTGTTTAATGGTGATTGAAACTATTTGCTATCAACAGTTTAGCATGTGTTAATCATTGAATATTGTTTTCGTGACAAGGTTTTTGTGTATCATTAACTACATGCATCCATTGTGATGCTTAGTGCATATGAAACTTAGGCTCGCACAATCTTTTTTGGATTGCGTTTTTGATATGATTATTTCCATTTTTGTGATTGAGGTGTTTGTGACTTTTAATTGATTGAGGAATGGAATTAAAACATTAGCTGCTTAATAAAAATGGGTGTTTATTAAATATCTTAGCTAAAATGCTTTCAAAATTATTGTGCCTCCAAATGAGGACTCAGTTCAAGTTATTCAAACTTGTAAAACTTAAATTTTGTGAGTTTTAAGTTTTTGAATTTTGTGTATCTGAGCTGGGTGCTCAGTTAGTCAATAACATCCATGTAATGATTCGTTTTATTTATTTATTACTATGCTTTGCAGTATCTGGGGGATCATGGCTTCGGAAGAAGAATGGAACCAGAATGATAGGTCCTCAACCACTGATATTTGGTCATGATGCTCAATTCATTACTGTGAATGATTATCGGTTTCATCCGTCAGTTAATGGTTGGTTGGAGAGAGGGCTGGTGCGACCTGGGGGAGGCATGATTGGAGAGCTTGAAGTGGGTGATCAATTCACTCCATTTCCTTTTTTACATCCAAGATACATTGGTGTTAATGGGTTGCACCCTCTTGCCAACTCTTGATTGGCGCAGGTGACAAATCTTTGTTTTGCTTTTGTGTTAATTCTTTTGTTGATTCTATTTTGCATCTTGCATATTCTCAAATTAAATCACAATGGTAAGAAACTGCTCTGTATTTGAAGTTTGCCAGTAGTTAGTGTTGCAACATGGGTTGATCCTCCCAAGTGCAGTTCTATGGAACTGATTCAAGGTCCCAAAATCATCACAACTTTGAGGCTTAACCACACTAGGAATATAAGAATATATGAAACTAGAAAGTTAAATTACGTGTTCACGTGATTTCAGTTGCATAGGCTGCATGGGTGGACTTAATGTAATGGTGGCGATAATGATCATATAACTGGGGAAAAGAAAAACTAGCACAAACATTCTTGCACCACTGTATTTTGAATACAATTCCTGTGAAGTAACAAGCTTATACATGCAACATTAATATTGATTTGGAGTTAGGTGTATACAGCATATTATCAAGGCATACCATTGTTATTAAATTATGTAAATCAAGTCCCTTTTCCCTTCAGCTGCATCCTTTATGGTCTAAATCTGTTTTGATGCTTGTTGCAGACCTCTGAGGTTAATGTGATGAGATCTTGATCCATTTAATTGAATGTGGCACTTGATCGATAGTGGAATACCTTGTGGGATTGTTGCTCATAATGGTGATTCAGCATTGCCGTCCTTGCTTCTCTCTTTCTCCATTTGTCTCTGTCTCACTCTCTCACCCCACTCATGTGTGAGCTGCCCCAAATGCACCTCCGAAATCGGAGATTAATTGGGCGGACGCCATTGTGGGGCATGGTGTACTCGTGAGTGTCAGAATTTGAGGCATGTGTCCCTATTTAATTGATTGGACGGTGGACTTAGTGTAGGCATGAGCATATGGGATCATCAATATTCACAGGTCACTATTCCCGCTCGCGGTGTGGTGTTCGTATTACGCCCTCGAAATAGTAACCATTCGATTGACACACTTTGACCATGGAGGGTTGAGATCTAGCCACGCCACCATGCGCGGAATACACTCACGATATTGATTGGGTCATGCACGCTTAACCATTCACGCCTTATTGGGAAGCAATCTTGATCGTTCATTGTCTTGATCTGATGCTTCTCCACATTTAGCCGCATTTCTCCTTTACCGAGCGACCTTTGTTGAACGCATCTGAACCGGTGGATCGTGGATCAACTATTCCTGAACGCATGTTCGCCGTGCTTATCGCATGCTTCCATTCACTGGATTAGAGTGGAAATTTTACCTTCGGCTGAATTGAATGGGTCGTGTGATTTGGCAGGATTAATAAAATTTCTTGCCCTTTCCTCTTTTTTTTTTTTTTCTCTTTTTCAATTTCTTGCTTTTGTATGTAATTTTTGTAAATTGATTAGCAAAATATGTGCTTTATTTTCCATCTATCTGTGGTTAATTTAGAGGTCCTTTTTGTGTACACCTTTATTTTCAGGTCCTCAACATTTTATTACCCCACACAAGCATGTCTCTCCCCTCCATCGACCTCATACTTTATCAACCCTTCGATTAATTGAAACATTTTTCTTGAATCCAAACCTAAAAATATATCTGGTGGGAGGACGGAATTTGGTTCAATTCAAGGGTCCTCTTGCATCCGGGACGAAGCATATTTGTATATGCCACATTAATATTTAGCTTATTTATGCAAAGGCACAAACGAACTTAAATTTAAAAAAGAAGGCAATTCAAAAGTAATTCCATTACAATCATGAAAATCAATAATTCCATTAATTAATTGATTTTATATAAATTTTGATATGTTTGATAAAAATTAATTAAATATTTTAATTACGATATATTCAATTTTCTTATTAATTGCTTTTTAAATTTGTTTTAATTATTATTTTAACTTATTTACAATGATGGCGATCGAGCTACCATACTCACTTCGAGGACTTGACAATTAATGAAAGGATAATAAGCTTTTGAATATACGTACCGATTACGTAGGGCCTTTTTTAGTCTCACACAAAATGGCTTTTACGCAAATGCTTGCTGCTGCTTCCATGACAATTCTTTTTACAGAATGGCTTTCAATTTAAATTGTTACTAATATTTTTTAATAGAATTAATACCATTCTGTATGTAGGTATCATATGTAGCTTTTTACAGATTATTATGACCTCCATTTCTCTAACCCCCCACTTCTTCCGGCTGTTAGCGATAAGTTGAAAACATAAATATTTTCTTTTTATCCATGTTACGCATTTTTACACTCATTCTAAAATCTGGAGATTACTTAATCGTGTTGTAATTCAACAGCACCCTCCAACTTGGCCTAGTGGTGACTTGCTCAAGCACGAGTTTGACCAAAAAGGATTGTGCTCTCCACCTGATCCGTTGATCTTAAACTAAAAAAACCTGATGATTGAATCTTTGTGGCAAAGATGATCAGGAGGCGATGCTGCTACGTAGTGTGGTTTAGTTCATTATTCAAAACAAAAGAGTTCAAAAAAATATGTTAAATGAGTTATGTATATATAAAAAAAATGTTACGTGTCCCATTTTTTACCATACAGCGCACAGAATTACTTATTGAATCATTTTTTCGGCATCTACACTTATCGTAGAATAACTGGTTTTTATTTATTTATTTATTTTTTTGTAATGGTTTCTTAAACAGTAAAAATTGCCAAAACTTTTGAGTAATTCGTTGAGCTTGAATGAGGCTTTGAAATGCGGTTATCTTGGACACGGAGGGTTACTAGTAGGAGGAGAAATCCTAGAGTACATTAAAGGTACGTACTACATCTAATTAATGCACGTATGACATACATAGTTCAGTTAAATATAACTACCAATTACATGATGATTTTTTAAAATAAATACACGCACAGCAAACACGCGTAAATTGTCTCCAATTTTATTGGTAATCGAAACAATTTTCTATCTAACTGTATAGCATGTGTCAAACATTGAATATTGTTTCTGTGGCATGCAAGGGTTTTGTGTATTATTCATTGCATGTAGCCATTGCGACACTTAGCAAGTATGCAATTCAGGCTAGGGCAATCCTTTTTGGACTGCTTTTTTTACAAGATCATTGCCATGTTTGTGATTGAGGAGGTGTGACTCTTAATATATTAAGGAATGGAATTAAAACTTTCAGCTGGTAAATAAAAATGAGTGTTTCAACTGGTAAATAAAACATTCGACCGCCGCCATTCTCGTAGATTTATGTTGATTCTTCTTGACTATTTGCAAACCTAATTGGATGAATTGTCAAACACGAGCTAAAATAAACGAAGATAGATGAAGTGTGAAACGCGCTTACTCGGAATTTAAAGTCAACAAACTTACATTACATTACACGCATTGAGTCGTAATCTTGCAGTTTAAATTTGTTTTTTTTAATTAATTTTTTTTATCATTCTTGTTTTCGCAATAATTGGCTTAAAACAATTACTGTAATTCTGCATGACATTCAACGGTATTTTTCTGACCGCATTTCTGCCACAATTTTCTAGTTTTAAA
Organism: Citrus glauca; assembly: GCA_029633175.1. Taxonomy (NCBI): domain Eukaryota; kingdom Viridiplantae; phylum Streptophyta; class Magnoliopsida; order Sapindales; family Rutaceae; genus Citrus; species Citrus glauca. The sequence goes on from JAQOOD010000008.1 coordinate 28,585,562, forward strand.
CGGAATTAGTCAATTACAGCCTCCCTTGACGATGTAAACGATTACATGTTTCAACAATGACGTAAACTTTTTATCTTTCAGTCAATAAATGAGGATTTAGAAAACAAAGAAAAATGTAAAATTTTAAAGAAAAATTTTAAAAAGTTACTAGAAGACAATTTTTTTTTGTCATGTTCCTTCATCATTCCAATTTCAGTCCCTTTCAATAAACTACTGACAGCCGTCATTTTGACCATACATTTGATTTTGGTGGTAAGATAACGCCGAAAAGATTTATCAAGACCATGACAAAAAAAATTTGTCTTCTAGTGAATTCTATTAATTTTATATATTTTTAAATCCTCAACTAAAAGACAAAAATTTATGTCATGCTTTTATTCGTTTAGCATTGCTCTAAATAGACGACACAACATTTAGACGAGGAATGTAATTAAATGTATTACTGAATTTAAGAAAATGAAGCTGGTGGGGGTACTAAGGAGCTATTATATATATATATACACACACAGCCGAATTTATGTTACCCAATAAATACACAGACACATTCAAACACCAAAGTATATATATATATATATATATATATTAAAATAAATGACAAATGGTATAAATCATTATAAAACCCTATAAAAATAAAAGAGACAACTACATCTAATCAAACATAAACACGAAAGACAAATCATGAAATATCAGCCTTCTTCAGTGTTTATTTGTTACAGAAAGTCAGAAATCAAGCTTTCGAATATTCGATATAGTTTGAAAAGAAAACAAAACCCCTTTTCTATGCAATCACACTTTTTAACAATCCCATGATCAAAAGCCGCTTTCCTCACTGGACGTGTCGTAACCGGAGGGGACTGATCAAACATTCGACAGCCACTCGTAGGTTTCGTGGGTCACTGACGACAGCGTGTTTTGACTTTGCTTTCGTGTTGATTCCCTGGAGGCTGGAGCTGTTGATTCTACTGTGTACCGCTCGTGAGTGTTAATGTATCATATCATCTCTATATATATATATATATATATTAATGATGATATAGATATAAATTTTTATAAAAAAATATTTTATATAAATTAATGTGATATTAATTATTATATAAAATAAATTTATTAAAATATTTGTAATTATATCATTACTAATGGTAGAGGTGTTATATATAACAACACCCCTACCATTTGAGCTATGTAAGATTAAGTGATGTCACGAGTGAAACATGTGATTCGTTAAATCGTATTAGATGACAAACACTGGTTGTTTTACACTTTTATTTTAAATAAACCGACATGTCATATAATTGTAATTATACAAACCGACATGCTATAAAAGTGTAATTATAGAAACCGAGATCTCTGTTCGCATCATGATTTCCTGATTTCGAATTCACTTTACACCATAGTATTTCTTTTTCTTAAAATGGGTTTCACTTATCGAGGTTTTCATTTATCAAATAACAACAAAATTTTCAATGTTTCAACGAGAGTATTCTCATCCGCTCGAAATATCTCGAAGGAAAAAAAATTAACAATTATTAACTGTTATTAACAATTATTGACAATCATCAATTAACATTATTTCAATTATTAATAATTAATAATTTTTTTATTAACAATTAATAAAAATTTATTCATAAAAAAATCATAAATACACCAATTTTTTTGATTTTATCACTAACATTTAAAATTACATAATTACAACAATCAAATACCAATTACCAAATGTTAATTTGCTATATATAATATAATAACCAATTAACGATATATAATTATATACAATGAAAAAGCTTTAAAATTCGACAAAGTGCAGAAACTCGGTGTTGTGAAAATTTTATTGAACTCGTAAGTGCATGAATCTATTGTAGAATAAATTAATGGTGATGAATGTCGATCCCACAGGGAGGTAAATTTTAATTGTATGTAGAATTAATTTTCTAAATGAGGGTGGTTGGATTTGTAGTAAAAGTGACTTAGATTGTCATAAAATTAGATTTTAAATGGCGAGAATAAATTGAATAAAAATCTATTGAAATTACGTACTTTGGTATCTAGATCCGTATCAACATGCATCATAGGCTAAATATTCCTTATTAATACCAATTAAATCATGGAGGGGAATCCACACCTCATGAACCACACTCTAATCAATATGGTGTTAAGAGCTTATCGTATCAAATAATAATAACCTTGTATTAGAGAGTCAGTGAAACCAAGGCGGTACTAAACAAGATTATTATTATTTGTCGATGAGAAGTCAAAACATTTACAAAAGATAGAGGGGAAGAGAAAATAAATTTACCAAATAAATCTCATGACACATGTTAAGACTTTACTTTCAACCCAAGCTTGAAAGAAAATTAGCTACTCATAATTGAACTAGGGGCAAAATAAAAATTTATTAAAATACATAGAAAATACAAGATGGAGAAGGAATTATAGAAAATAGAGTTCAAAAATGGATTCAGAGTTTTCAAATTAGAGGGTGGAGATCCACTTTTTATAGATACATTGAGTAAATCGTGGCCATCGGATTAAAAACAGTTTGGACGCTCAGGATTGTGCCACGTCATCAGTTAACAGTATGCAGTTTGACCATGCGGGAGAACAGTAACACAGTTTGACCCGGGTTGAATAGTGACACGGTTGGTTAAAAATAATATTGTATAATGCATGTACCGTACGCGAGATTTTTGGTCTACTGATATGCTGCCACGTCATCGATCAACAGTGCATAAGAATTTTAGTCCAACATGATCGTGACACCTCATCAGTCAATGCTACATCATCGATCCGTCTATGTGAACAGCGTCGTGAACAGTAACGTAGACAGTACTGTACATGTGAACAATGCCATTTTTCCTTTTATACTCCTCCTAAAGTTTTTGACCGTCTTGAATTTAAAAGTGATGTCCATTTTGCCGTTTGATCTCTCGTTCATTGTAAAATGATTATGATACCCCTAAAATACATAAAATACTTAATTAAAATAAAACACACATAATTAAATTACAAGAAGCTTAAATACATAAAAGTAAAGATTGTTAGTAAGACTTGAAATGTAAAATGACGATTTTCTCCTTTATAAATATGCATTTTCGAACACTCAACACTCCGGTCACACAAGATGACAAAGGGTGGAAACTTAGGTCACACAAAGGGTAGAAACTCAGGTCGGGTTGGAGGCTTGGGCCTTGGAGTAGTAGATCAGTAGCCACGACAACAAATCATGGATGGGTTTTCAACAGTAGGTCGGTGGCACTTGGCGACAGTAGATGGGTGGACATGCAGCAGCAGATTGTGGATGGTTGGATGCGCAATAGCAGATCACGGGGACTGGCCGGAGAGGCAACAACATATCGCAGGACTAGAGAGCGTGTAGCCTTCACTAGCGGTGGCCATTGGGTGTTAGTGTCACAGTATGCATGTCTAAGTGAGTCTTGTGAGTTTGTGTTTATGTGAGTATTGTTGTGAATCTGTTGTGTGATTTGTGTAATTGTGTGTGAGTATGATTGTGTGTGGTGTGCGTGAGATAATGTTTAGGTTCGATTTTTGTTTAGCAACCAAATTGGATTTCGAATCGGATCAAGTGATCACAACTCTATTGGGTTTACAATATTTCATCTGATCGGGTATCATTCACGATCCGATCCGATACGAACCCAACATTTTTCGAGTCGGGTATTTTGCCCACCCCAATAAAACAATAGAAAGTGTGTTAGACAGCACTAAAAGAAATGTAGTCCTAGAATGCCAAGAATGGACAAATGTCCTCATGCTTTTTTTTGGGTAAATAACACATTTTAATGAAACACAAGAGAGACATATCTATTGCCTTCACACACAAAAAGGAAGAGAAGTGAAAAAAGGAATTTTAGAGCTGCAACAAAAGGTATCTTGTGAAGAAAAAGAAGAGAAACTTGAAGACTAAAGCATGACACTTTGGTCTTTTTTCTTGTATTTTGCTTTTATTTTTTCTTTAATAATGTATTTCATGGCAAACACTTACATTTTTACTGTTTTAAAGCTCATCATGAGCTAAACTTTAATGTAGTTGGGTTTTGAATGACTTTAATGATTATTTAACGTATATATGTACGTTGCTTGAAATCTTCTTTAGTGTTTTGTTTTGATTTTACATATAGTAAATCTCTATTTTGGTTGACTATCCATTTAGTGGAGACTAGCTAAAAAAGAGCCTAAAAAAGGTTTGAATTAGTGGAACAAATTAAGACAATACATGATTTTAGATTGGTTTTCCCAAGTTGACTAAATCTTGATTTGAATAGGGTCATGACTAATTTAAGATTAGTGAAGAACTAGATATAAGGATTCACCTCGTAGAGCAGAAAAAGTCTAGATTATATAATAATATGTTTAATGTTAATTTAACAACTAGTCACTGTTAGATTGTATATAGACAAAAGATGTCCAACATGTGATAGTTGATGATGCATTAGAGATTCTACTCAGTACTGTAGTAAATGTTATAGCAATGGCATCTCAAGTGTAAGACAACCAATAACCATTAAGTGAGTTTAGAACCCAACTACCTCTTTGTCATTGAAGTATATCTTTGTGTTTGACTCTACTTTTTCCTTATTGTATCGTGTTTATTGCATTTTTAATTTCATTAGATCACTAATCTTATCATTTATTTTGTTTTATTTAGTTTACTAAAATTGTATTGTTAAAATTGTTGTAGGAAGTCTTATAACATCAATTTATGTAGAGACGATTTTAATACTTGTCATTATATTGCTTGTTGTGTACACTTACACATTGACACCACTATTCATCATATTGAGTAAACACCAAAGCCCACCTAAGTTATCCTACGAGCTCTACTGAGGTCCCCAAACAAGCTCCCTAGAGCTATTCTTAAGTTCACTAGAGTTGTTCCCTAAGCATTCTTGAGATCCTAGTCAACTCTCTAAATTAACTTTATAGAGCTCTCCATAATATTCCAAACTCTTAACAACGTAGCTCACGTCCCAAATTAACTCAACTACACTTTTTGCCCTAAATGTCAGAAATACACATCTAAACACAAACTTAACCCATTCTCTCCTAACATATAAATTTTATTTGCTTCAATCATATTTTACCTAGATCCGTTGAGAACAACCACTTAATGGTTCAAAATCGAATCCTAGCAAAAATCCAGCCATAAACAACAACAACAATAATTAATGATAAAAAATTATAACTATAATAATAATAATAAGTTACGAAATTAATAAGTAATAAAATATAGAATAGAGTATCGTCCTACAAAAATTATATATCTTATTAGTTGCCAAAATGATTCTGACCCAAATTTATTTGAACAGCTGAATAAACAAATTTAAATAAAAAATAAAAATAAAATAAAAAAACTAAAAATTAAATAAGAATACAAGTAGTTACAAAAATCACCAATAAATTAAGACACTAGGACATCTGATTTCATCATAACCAATCCAATTTAATTCTCCATCTATAGTTTTAAAGATTTACGTATGTTGACAGTTGAATAACCCTAATTCTTTTGATATTGTTTCTCAAGCAATATCAAATATATTGCTATATATTACTAACAAAATCTTTATGTGCATTACAATATGTGAAAACTCATTAAATTTATGTTATTCTTAAATTAGTTGCACAAATCAGGTTAGTACATCTCTGTCTCCCATGTAATTCAAGGCATCCGTTACATGGAACAAAAACACATAAATCTCCTTCTTGTTGTCATTATATATTCTCAAATCATTCAAATATTAGTTTAATATTTTAAAGTATTAAGTACAATAATAAACATTCAATTACATAATAATAAATTAAAAATAACATATATTTATAGAATAAAATCTTTATAGTTAAGATATATCGTAATTCTAACAAAATAAATTAGTTCACTGGAAATATAAAGAGAATCTATAAACATATTAGGGAACATTTAAGTAAGACAATTAGAAAAAGAAAAGAGAAAGATAAACCCAATGTCCCTCTCTCTCTCTCTCTCTCTGCTTTTACTACTCTCAGCTTTTGTAAATTCTTGCAGCTGCTGTTCTTCTAATAGATCAAGATCCTTTCCAGATCTCTCCTAATTTGATCATTATCTGAGCAAGTGCTATAAATATGATTAATGATTAATAAATAAAAAAGAAAAAAATAGTTAAATTTTAATCATTCATTAATACTAAAATATATATAGCACAAAATCTATAAAAAATCAGAAATGCTCAAATCAAGCATGCCCAAATCAGGAGAGAGGATCCCAATCCTCTTCTAATTCTTTCTTTTGCTCCCGGTTTTTCTTCTCTCTGTAAAATAATCTTTGGCCTCTAAATCCTTAAAACGGATTAAAAAAACTATCAAAGTAGGCCAAGGCGACAACTTTCAAGACCATCACGTGCTTGCCATTTAATCTATCAAGTAATCCTTGGCCTCTAAAATTGGAAGTCATTGCCCTTTTCTTCTTTTCTTTTAATTTCATGCTCACTATTTAACTTCCTTATGTGTTTCGCGAAATTTACAGTCAAATATTTGTTTTCATAAATCATTAATATTGTGTCCAATTATTTTTTAAGTTCTAATTGATTTCCTTATTTTTAAAATAAATCTACAATAGTAAAATATTTATTTTTAAGATAAAAATAGCATAGTAAAATTAAGCTAGGGAAGTACTAAAATAATGTATAAATTCCAAGGAATAATTGGACACATGATTATCAGTTACAACCAAGAAATAATATATAAAAATATTTTGCAAAAAAAAAAACATATCGTACATGAAAGACAAATTTAAAAAAAATTAATGATAAAAAACAAACATATACGAAATTGCCAAAACAATCTATAATTATTTTGTAATTTTTTTATTATTAACTTACAAATTCATTTGAAACTCAAAATCAGGATCTGAGTTATAAGAGCATTACTAAAAAAACTCTTTAAATAAAATTATGTTAATTTTGTCAATGGGTTTAATTATTGTCTTAGTATATGAAGTTGAAAATTGAATAAATATCAAAATTGGTTTAAAAGTTTTCAAATGCCATGCAGGGCTTCGGCCGTGCTTCTATAGATGATTGTTGCAACCTAGAAAGATGCATATTCCAACGAGCATTAAAAAATTATTTTATGCATGGTGTCGGTATTTTCTTTTGAGTCAAACAATTCAAGAAAAAAAAAATATTATGTTGTTGTCTCTGCAAGTACATTAAATTAGTAAGTATAAAAGATTATTTCCTGCTCCAAGCCTCCAATATCAAATTTTACGGCATATTGTGTGTTTTTCCATACCCACTCATGTTTGAAAAAAAAGGAGATAGACCTTTTATTTTGAGAAGTTTCCAATATTATACGGCATCATCTACGTAACTCATGTAAGATTAGGTGATGTCACGGGTAAAACATGTGATTCATTTGATGGTACTGGGTGACAAATGCGGATTGCTATACACTTTCGATTTTATTTAAACCAACATGTCATACTTTATAAACCGACTAAAAAACTACAAAGTTTATCAAATTACAATAAAATTTTCGATGGTTTAATTATGCTGAAACCGCTCTAAGATAAAGTATTCTTTTATAATTGTATGATCAAAATTATAATGAATTTTTAACTATTTATCACCTCGCGTATCTGATTAAAAATTGTACTCCATCTTAGAGTAGTTCCAAAATAGCTATAACCAATTTTCAAAGAGAATATTTCTCTCTGCTCAAAGAATCCCATTGAAAATATCTTAAAGACAAAAAAGAAGATTGAAAACGAAAGCACCATTTCTTTTGAATTTACGTTTTTAACCTTTTCCAGGATTTCAATGATATAATAACTTTTACACCCCTTGTATAAATTCATTTTTATGTAATCTATTGAGCTTTCACAAATTGTGTCTATTTCTTTAGCTCCACTTCTTCCACATATTAGCGATAAGTTGAAAACTTGAAATGAAAAGAGTTTCCTCTAAAATTTGAAGTTTAATAACTCTTTTTCTTCATGTTACGTTGCATGCATTGAGTTGCATTTTTGAAATTTAAATTTATTATATTAATTTTTGGAGTCAAAGTACATTTCTTCAATTAGTATAATCACTATCTTGGTGAAGAAAATTAATTCTTTATAATTTTAGATCCTAATTATCTCAATTTACTTAATTCTGAGGTACAAAAAACAAAAACTAGAGTGCAATTGGGGACAAAGTTGAGAATAAAATAAAACTCGGGGTATTAAGAACTTTGTGTGCTAGCCTTGACACGTGGAGAGCCAATTCTACAAATTGTAGAGCCCGACATGTCGCACGGCTTAGCTGTTTCGTCCATTTTTCATTCTTATCCACCATTTTCCCCCACTTTAATTTGTTACATATAAATAACTAAATAAGCCACTTCAGTCTCCCCATTCTCCATCCTGTATCAAATTCAACACGTTCAATCTATTCCCTTCTGTATTCTTACTCGTCTCAACAACCTAGGGTTTCAGATTCTGAATATGGGCCTCATCGTTTACGGAAAAAAGCCAGATCCGGTCTCTGCGATCTGGGAAGAGGATGAAAGGTCTGTCCATTTCAAGGTCTCCCTTGCATCAGGAACGAAGCAAGAGGATGTGAAGATTGTGATTCAAGATGGCAAGTTGGTTATAATGATCGAGGAGACAAGTTCACATTCTCCGTCTCCCTCTTCAGCTTCCTCGAGCATATCATCTTTCTTCAGCTTCCTGAAGAAGAACCAGGAGGCAAGAGACACCTGCAGTCTCAATCGGCCGAATGATGGCAAGATCGAGATGAATTTCAGCTTGCCAGTAGGTGTGGACCCGGATGGCTTCAGTACTTCAATGGATGATGCTGGGGTTCTCACTCTCACTCTCAAAAGACAGAGGGCCTTTGACCTCAGAAACGTCGCCATGGGCTGGGAGCATGCTAAAGACAGCAAGAAGGGCTTTGTTGACTTCAAGGCCTATCTCGCAGCAGGGACGAAGATAGAGGATCTGGTGGTTGTCATAGAACGTGGCAAGTACCTTATAGTAGGCATGTTGCAGAAGAAAGAGCAAGAAGGAGATACCAGTGTCAAGCAGTACGACGGCAACAACTTTAGGAGCTTCCTGTTCCCAGATGGTGTGGACCCCTTTGGCTTCAGTACTTCAATGGATGATGCTGGAGTTCTAACTCTCACTTTCAAAAGACTTATGCCCTTTCTGTCCTCTATTGTACCAGGAGGGGCCTTCGAAAACGTCATAATGGGATGGCACTGGGAGCATGCTAAAGACGGCAGGAAGGGCTTCGTTGACTTCAAGGCCTATCTCGGAGCGGGGACGAAGGTAGAGCATCTGATGATTGGCATAGATGGTGGCAAGTACCTTACAATAGGCATACTGAAGCCAAATAAAAAGCTGGTTTCAAAGTCAAAGTTGCTGGCAGGTATGGCTAGAGTTGTGCCTGCTTGTCTCATGATAGGTTGCGAGATAAGCGACAAGATAAGTGGCGACGACTTCTATTAAGCGGGTGGCTATCCTATATTTGTGTCTAATAAGATGATGATTGTATGCTTGTGTGAGTTGTGTCTGGTCAATTTACTGGGGTGTATTTCTTTTCCGTTTTTGTGAAAGATCTTGAGCTTGTCTCAAGCCTTTTTGAGTCTTTAATAGTAATAAATGAAAAAAAGATTTATTTTCCTACTTTCAATTTTAAGGATGACCGACAAACCTTGGACAGGAGACTTTTATTCAGTCCGAGTCCCTCGGGGAATTGAATATTCCACTCACGTGCGGGTATGGGCTGGGGGTAAATTCCATAACACAATACGCACGTTTGGTTTCTGGAATACTGAAAAAGTTTCCTTTGAACCTACAGGACTATCCTCGTTATTGTCCTATGTCCTTATTTAATGGATCTATCTTTTAAGCGCTACATTTGGCATTTGCAGTTTATTGGAAGAAAGCAAATGATTAAAAGGGGTAATTTTTAGGGATCGCCCGTAAGGTTTCGAGTATTGACAGTCAGATAGAAAATATTCACCTAATTACATAAATATTTCTTGACGTTCGTATTCTGTAAAGTGTACTGTTAGTTGATTGTTGGAATTATAAAAATACCCTTACAAAGGTAAGGTGAAGTATCATCTATCCCTCCAAAAAATTTTCAATATGGGATTAGTTTGGGTTTCAGTCGTTGCTATAAAAAAAAATTATTGGATTCCTCCATGTGTTTGAGTATAAGAAACAGTGGTTGAATTACACTTAATAGTGGTTTCTGGTGATAATGTGTTGTGGTGGCTTCTTACTGTTGAAACAATTGCCAATTATATATTTTAGGACTGTTTAGGCTTGCTCCTTGAAGTCAACGGTCTAGTTGATATGGCTTGTCTCTTTCAAGATTAATTTAGTTGCACGGCTTAGAACTAACTCTTGCAGATATGTATGGGATGTGAATCTGTTCATACATCTATCTTGCAAGATTGAAATTACAAAAAGCAGTTTAAATGCTAGCAAAAGGAAGGAAAGTTCCTAGTAGGGCAGAAACGCTTTTGGTCCACATGAAGATGATGTTCATAAAGCATATGTTACTAACCCGCACAACCACCACTACAACAAATATGACTTTTGATAGCGCTCAAAAAATGTTATATTATCGTTATTATAGTATTTATTTAATGTCGTGATTGCCCATGCTATCTTTTCTCTATAGCATTTTTAAAAACCGCTATCGATGTATAGTAGTTTTTAAATGCTGTTATAAAACTATAATAGCATTTATTTAACGTTATCAAATATCATCATAGAGCGTTTTTTGGAGTGCTATTTGTTTATAACATTTTTTAAATGCTAAAGGAATAATTGTTATTCAAGTAATTTATAGCATTTATATCAATGTTATAATTTAGCCGAAGAGTCTATAGCATTAGCCGAAACGCCATAACATGATTTCATGCTACAAACTGTTGATAGCATTTTATGAAGTTTGGTAATGCTATATTAATCTTTTCTGGAATGCTATTGTGCTTGGTTAATTTTGTAACTTTTTTTTTTAACTTTATAGCATTTATCAGATATTTATAACATAATCGAATAAAATATGATTTATAATTAAAACTGACAATTTTAACAAAAGGAATAAACTACGTTTCATTAATTCATGAACAACAAATACCATCAGGTATTTTAAGAGTGAAAAAATTAATATCATACATATACAAAAACAAACTAAAGTTAATGTCCAAAAGAAGACCTAGCATTACAGTAAACATCATTCAAAACTGTGAATGCCAAGTTTATCAAATACCAATAATCACTCTAACAATGATATATACCATTAGACCCATCAAAATCATCTAACCAAAACACTACCCTTAGACCCATCAAAATCATCTAATCAAAACACTAAGTCAAAATATTGTCTTCAATTAAACTTTTAACCATTCATACCAAAATTAATCTTCCATAACAATAATCGCTTCTGTTGGCCATGCAATTGAACTTCCCAAAGCATCTTCTATTGTTTCCATATCTGCATATTTTTTCCACAACTCAGCAGAAGGATTTTTCACCTCATCTACCCACACATGAGAAGCATTTTTTCCAAGAGCTACACAATGCACCATTGCATTAGGATCATTTGTTACCCAACGTCCTATTGCAACTACTTCATCTACTTCAAGCCAATTCAACAACTTGCACTTTTGGCCTTTCCGATTTGGGCTTACATGCTGTACTCATAAGCAAAACAAAGAAAACAACATTTCTAATTATAATTAAGTTAATAGTTACTAAATTATTAATTATGACAGCATAAATTGTTGTATAAGTTTAAACTTTACTTGTGGAGTACTATTAGATTGAGTTGATGTAGATAGATTTTGATTTTGTCCATCATTTGATGCTTCACTCTGTACAAAAAGAAATTAAAAAAAGAAGTTGATTTCACCATTTTATGAAATTAAAATTCACAAGTAATTAACGTAACATTTAATAAGGTACTTGCTATTACCAGTTTGCTCATTAAACTTTGTATGAGTTTGTTTTGATCATCCATGAAACCTTGCATTTGCTTCATTGTGTCTTGTAATGTGTCAATTTGTTCTTGCATTTTGGCTTCCTTCTTAGTTTGCTGAGATATTGCCTCTAATTTGGATAGCGTCACTCCTGCTCCTTGACCTCTAACACGGCCTCCTTGCTCAGGTCCAATAAACTTTGAAAGTATATCATTTTTAACAGATTTTGATTGTGCTTCTGACAAATCTGAATTTTTTTCAGCTTCATACATTTCCTAAACTCAAGAAAGAGTTATTTATTATAATATTTCCAATAATAATTGCTAGCATATCTAAGTTATCATCAATAAAATTGACACATACCTTCACTTCAACAACTTTTGAACTAGATGGTTCACCATTCTTTTTAGTATGTGCTTTTATCCAAACATCAATTCGAGTTATTTCTGATGGATTTGAACTGTTTTTCTTCTGTAATGAAAATATTTTTAAGTCATAATTAACTATATATATATCTCAAAGTAATAACAGACACTAGCTAGATAACTACTATATTGTTTGAATATAATTAAAGATTTACCATCTTATCTTGCATACGAGCATATCCCATTCGACTTCCGGTATATGGAATATCTTGCTTCGCCCTCATTTCCGTAAAAACCTTGCTTTTATCCTGTTTTAATATACATTAATTACATCATTCTAAATAAAATAAAATATGCATGAATGAATGTTTCAGCTAGGACTATAAGCATACATACCATGAAGGCTTTTGAGGTCTTTTTTTTAATAAAAGTTTCCCACTCGGCAGGTTTGACATGACTAGGTCGAGCATCCAACTTTTTTGTCAATCTTGATTTATGTGCTCGCCAGACTTTTCCCATCATCTGTAGCGTATACTTTTTGATTGCATCTCCTTCCAAAACAAATTTTTGCTGAATGTTTCAAGCAAATAAAAAATAACTAATGTTAGTGTCATGTTATAATTTGAACTGCACTCTAAAAATAGATGTGTACATATTTACCTCGAGTGCTCTCAACAACAAAGTTTTTTGCTGTTTTGGAACATATCTCCAATCATCACAGTTTATAGACACAGCCTCCTTTACCAAACTACCATAAAACGATGAATATAACACAGATGATTTTCCAATAGGTTGCCCCAAATTATTCAATTCTAAGACTATCTTCTTCCCATCTTCATTTGCTACATCATGACATACAGTAGGGCCCCGTTTCTTCTTTGTCAAATTCTCTTCATTACAAGATGGATACGGATTTTCGGATGTGACATCATTGAGATCTTCATTAGTTAAGTGTGTCTCGGTAATAGGCGCATCACTAGACTCAAACCTACTTGATAGACTTTCCTTCCTTTTTCTTTTGGAAGCTTGTCGAGAACTCTATTGATCATATATAAAATGAATTGGCATAATTTCTCATTTTTAACATATATAAATATAGTAATCTTCAAAACAATATTAAGTATTTACCTCTGGGGCACACATGGTACATCCCCAATGTTCCTGAAATACAGGGCAACTTCAAAAAATCACAAAATATTCTACAAAAACGATAATAACATGAAACTACTTTTAAATGAAAGCTACTTAAGTCTAGAATGCAATAATATTCATGAATCACTCTAGAGTATAACGGATCAATACAGTTTATTCATTGTTTCCAGGTCTGTCAGTAAGTTCTTTGTCAGCGTTCTTAAAATGCAGGGTCGAATTCAAAAAATCACAACAAATTCTAGAAACATGATATTGACATGAAACTAATTTTAAATGAAAGCTACTTAAGTCTAGAATGCAATAATATTCATGAATCACTCTAGAGTATAACGGATCAATACAGTTTATTCATTGTTTCCAGGTCTGTCAGTAAGTTCTTTGTCAGTGTTCTTAAAATACAGGGTCGAATTCAAAAAATCACAACAAATTCTACAAAAATGATATTGACATGAAACTAATTTTAAATGAAAGCTAATTAAGTCTAGAATGCCAAAATATTCAAGAATTACTCTGGAATATAACCGATCAATACAGTTTATTCATTGTTTCCAGGTCTGTCAGTAAGTTCTTTGTCAGTGTTCTTAAAATACAGGGTTGAATTCAAAATATCATAACAAATTCTACAAAAATGATATTGACATGAAACTAATTTTAAATGAAAGCTAATTAAGTCTAGAATGCCAAAATATTCAAGAATTACTCTGGAATATAACCGATCAGTACAGTTTATTCATTGTTTCCAGGTTTGTCAGTAAGTTCTTAAAATACAGGGCCAGCTTCAGAAAATCACAAAAAATTATACAAAAATGATATTGACATGAAATCACTTTTAAATGAAAGCTACATAAGTCTAGAATGCAAAAGTATTCCAGAATCACTCTAAAAAGTACCCAACCAATACAGTTTATTCATTATTTCTAGGTCTGTCAATAAGTTCTTTGTTAATGTTTTGGAACTACAACATCAACTTAAAAAATATAAACAATTCTGCATACATTACCTTAACATGACAAATACAAAAGTTTGCTAGGTACGAGTGTTTCCATACCTAATAAAAGTGATCACACAGAATTGCTGAAATGAATCAAAATATATCCTCGTACGACATGCTTTATAATGAACTGCATAAAAGAAAAACATTTAATTAGCTTACTAATATGTACAAGAAACTAGAATAAATTATTTATAAATTTGCTTATTGTAATCAAAACTACAACAGAATATGTATTACAGTTACCAAAGAAAGTTAAATATAGATCCCTTCACAATTCTCTCTGCGGGAGCTACCATCTTCACCCTCTATATTGTTATCAAGCCTTGATACATCTAATGGTCGTAAGGTTGTAATACAATTTTCAGCATAATTATCCAACTCATGAAATCCTCTTGGAGGTGCTCTCAATACAACATACCAACTAGACGAATCATTCTCCCTTGAATAGAACACTTGTTTTGCTTGAGATGCTAAAATAAACGAGTCCCTTGCAAACTGATGTTGTCCTTGATGCAGATTAACCAAAGTAAATCCATCCTCAAATTTGACACCATTTCTAATGTTAGCCCAATTACAGTCAAACAATGGAATTTTCAGAGTATAGTAGTCAAGCAACAAAATATCTTTTATGACACCATAATACGTAATTGTATCGATGCAACTATTTGTATCTTTTGAACTAGATTGACAAACTGTAACTGACTCAATTAAAACACCACTATTCTGTGTAGATTTCTCAACATCCTTTATATGATAACGCTGATCATTGATGATGTATGCATTATAGCTCACAGCTTGCCTTCGAGGACCACATGCAAGGCATTTTAATGTCATTGAGATGTCGTTTCTATTTTCTTCCTCAATCTGTTTAGAAATTAAAAAATATCAATTAATGGGAGTTCAAGAAACAAAATAAAATAAAGCATAGATCCCACAATGCTACTATATTGGAACCTTTTGTCCAAACCAACTGGAAAACTCTTCTGAATGTCTCTTCCAAAGTAAACCTTCATTTCTTGAAAGTCTCTTATCCGAATGTTTTAACTCAGCTAAGTGCAAACTAAAAGAAAGGAGATAATTAAAAAAGGTGATTACCGGCTTCTCATCTAAAGAAATTTTAAATTAAAAGACTTACTGTAAATATGGTTCTACTTCAGCTGTATTAAATAACACATATCGATGACCACTTTCCAATCTCTCATCTGTTAACTCAATTATTGATCCTTTAGAGATTGGTCGGCCTTCAAGTATCATATCATGCATGTACTCTTCATTTCTCCTTTGGTGGCAATCCATATCTGCTACTTGCTTTATGCATCTACTAAAATAACTCATGCATTCATCGGCAAGATAGCATTTAACAATACAACCCTCTGGTCTTGCACGATTCCTAACATATCCTTTTAACTTCTTCATTTCTCTATAAATACAATCAAACATTATGTCAACAAAAGAGGCTTTTTTACTTAAACTAACACAAAAGAATTATTAATTTATATATATTGACAACCTTTCAAAAGGATACATCCAACGATATTGAACCGGCCCACACAATCTTGCTTCGCGTCCTAAGTGGATTGGCAAATGAACCATTATATCAAAGAATGTGGGAAGAAAAAACCTTTCAAACATGCACACAATTTCAACAATATCATCCTCAAGTGCCTCAAGTTTCTCTCGGTCAAGGACTCTTTGACACAAATCATTGAAAAATACACATAACCTGAATATTGCATTCCTTGGTCCTTTTGGAAGTAAGCCTCGTAAAGCTACAGGCAACAACTGTTGCATTAACACATGAAAATCATGAGACTTGAGGCCTGAAATTTTACAATCTTCCATTGAAATACAACTCCCAATGTTTGAACTATAACCATCAGGCAATTTCAAATCTAACAATCTTTTGCAGAAGATTTGTTTTTCTACCCTTGATAATGTATGTGGTGTTGGTGGAAGAAAAGTACTCTTTTCACGCACATCTGGATGTAAATCTTTCCTTATTTTTAATTCCTTCAAATCCATACGAGAATGAAGGCCATCCTTTGATTTTCCCTTTATATTGAGCAGAGTCCCAACTATGCTATCACATACATTCTTCTCTATATGCATCACATCCAAATTATGACGCAACAAAAGATGCTGAAAAATCAAGAACAATAAGAGTATCATGAGGAATTTATTTAGGCATTATCAACATAATTACAGAAAATTTATTCAATAGAATCATACCTGCCAATATGGTAAGTCAAAAAATATTGATTTTTTTTCCACACCGAGTATTTTTTTATCTTCCTTTTGTTCTTTCTTGAACTTTTTCCCCAATCATTTTCTATGTCTTTTACCTCATTTAAAATTTGCGTTCCAGACATTATTCTAGGTCTTTCTTCAAGTTCTTCATGACCATCAAACCATGACTTTTTGAATCGAAGGGAATGGCCAGAAGGAAGGAAGCGTCTATGACCCATATATACAGTTTTTTTACTGTATTTTAACCTTTTTGAGCATGTATTAGAACTGCATATAGGACAAGCTGCCTTACCTTTTGTGGCACATCCTGCCAAGTTGCCATATGCAGGAAAATCGTTAATTGTCCACATCAAAATTGCTTTCAAGTTGAAAATTGTCCTAGTGAATGCATCATAAACCTCTACACCATTCTCCCATAACTGTTGTAGATCATCTATTAGCGGTTGTAGATAAATATCTATGTCATTACCAGGTTGTTTAGGCCCTGGAATCAACAATGTCAACATTATAAAATCTTTTCTCATGCACAACCATGGTGGGAGATTGTAAGTCACTAACATTACTGGCCAGCAACTATATGTTGAACTACGAATACCAAAAGGATTAAACCCATCCGCTGCTAGACCTAACCTTAGGTTTCTAGGATCTTTGGAGAACGAAGGCCATTTTTTATCAATTGTCTTCCAAGCTAAGCTATCCACTGGGTGCCGCATTTTATCATCATTACTTTTATGATCATAATGCCATCTCAATTGTTCTGCCATTTTTGGTGACTCAAACATCCTTCTAAACCTTGGTATTATGGGAAAATAAGTCAACACTTTTGCTGGACTTCCTTTATGAATCTTTTTATTTCGACCATCTAACTTCCATCTAGAAGATCCACATTTAGGACATGTTTCACTTTTCTCTAGGTCATTTCTAAACAAGCAACAATCATTAACACAAGCATGTATCCTTATACAATCTAGTTGAAATGGTTTCAATAACATTTCAACTGAACGAGTAGAATTCGGAATAGTATTTAATTCGGGTAACATATCACACAAAATCTCCAAGAGGTTATCAAAACTCTTATTTGAGTATCCGTACATAGTCTTGTGCTTATATAAGACAGCCGCTGCAGATAACCTAGTGTACTTTGAGCAACCTGGGTACAATGGGATTTCAGCATCTTCTACAAAATTCATTGGGCAGTTATCTTGCTGCTCATCAACATTTTCATGAATACCTCTATAATGGTCATCTACATCTCTAGACATGCTATATGTATTAGTCATTTCGACATCTATACCTTTTTTCCCTAACTGTTCCCCATGCCATATCCAAGTAGTGTAAGACATATCCATCCCGTCTTTCAACAAATGCAATACAATTGTTTCACCATTTTGATGACATAGGTTTTGACATTTTTTACATGGACATCTCACTAAACCTTGGTTTTCTACATTTAATGTTGCATTTTCCACAAACGTTTTTACTCCTTCACGATATTCTTTTGTATTTCTACAAATAAACGTAAAATATCAATTAAAATTAATAACATTATAAGAAAATAGTAAATACATAATTGTTATTTGGTGAGTTAAAACCTTTTAAGTTGAACCCAAGTTTTGTCCAGCATCTTAAAGTCTTCACTTGACCTGAGACCATGGAGCCATGAAATATATAAAAAAGAAAGGATATTTTTATTATTTTTACACCTAAAAGGAAAAAAAATGCAAGTAATAGAAAGCTTAAAGCTTTGTATTATTTTTATTATTCATTTTGATATTTTAAAGCACGTAACAAGCTTAAAGCTTAATTTGTACATACCTGATGGATTGATTTGAGAAGATGAACCAGCTACTTTTGACCGATTAGGAAAAGGAAAAAAGAGAAAGTTTAGAGCTGCAGAGAGAAAAAGATGAAAGGGATTTGGAGAAAAAGTAATAGAAAGCTTTTGGGCTTTTTCTTGGGATGGGAAGAATGGGCGCCAATATAGAAAAGTTAGCGCCATTTTAGAGATTTTTTTTATAATAAATTCTATAACACTTTATAAAAAGTTATAAAGTAACTTTTCAATATTTATTTTATAATTTCTTTACAATCACGCTATCCTAAGTATATATTTATTTAGCATTTTTAAAATATGTCATAATAAAATGTTATAATATGGGCGCCAATCTAATGAAATTTGGTGCGTAAAAAAGCATTTTTTTAATGATTTTTTTTATTTCTATAGCAGTTTATAAATGTTGTAATTTGTTTTTTCCAATAGCTTTTACAAAAAATGTCATAAAAACTATTAAGTAACAATTTATTTTATAACTTATTTTACAAAATGCTATGCTAACTAACGTTTTTATAACTTTTAAAAAATATGTCATAAAAGTAATGTTATACATCTAATAAAATTTTAGTTTAATAGCAATTTCTATGAAAAATGCTATAAAATGTATGATTGTGATGACATTTGATATAAAACGCTATAAATTAGTGCTATAACAAGTCATATTTGTTGTAGTGCACCGTAAGGGGTAAACCCCCATTGAAGAAACTTCAGAAGAAATTTACCTCATTTTTACTTGAGATTGAGAAGGATGAAGATAACAATAATGACTATGAAAAACTTGCTAAAGCTTTCCTGCAGGAGTTGTCCACTTTTAAGATTCCACTTCTTAAGAGTAAAGCTGTTATTGATGCAACCCTCAGAGAGAAAGAGAACTTCAACGAACTGAAAGAAGAGATAAATAGGCAAATATTGCAGGTGAAGGGGACTAAATCAGCGAAGGTGAGTAAAGTGATGAAAATGACTGCTGCAGTGTCACACCTCGATAAAGAAATGTTCAAAACAGCAAAGTTTAGCTCGCTTTCAACGGCATGTACTAATCATTGTCTTTTCGTTGTAAAGAATGAACAAAGTTATATGATAGCGTTAGACGAGATTCAACCGTTGACGCTTCGCGTTGAACAGATGGTTACCAATGATGAATCAATTAAACGAGCTAAGAATTGTTTACTTCAACCATGTATGAAGTTGAAAGACCCGGTTACGATTAATAGAAAAGGTTGCTCTAAAACCGTTAAACACGATGGGGCTAAAAATCACAAATGCAGTAAGTGTTTTCAGCCTGGCTATACTAAACGGACTTGGCCACTATATCCGCCAAAGGACATGCAACCTAATGACCTTTATTGTAGTGTTTGCAATACTGATTGTGTTTCAGCTGACAATCAACCAAGGCATTATTCTTATAATGTGTTAACACTGCTTGTTTCGATGGAATCAGGCTTGCCAAGTTCCCAACATTTACATTTGAGACAACTTGTCCTTGGAGGTATGATATCTCAAAAGGAATTGACGACCATTACGACAGCAATAACACATTTGGTATAACTTATGAAATCGATGCAAACACATACTATAATTGGTGGCCTCATAATAACTTGTAAGTGATATCCCATGATATATGAATATGCTTGGCAAACTTTCTTAAGCTGCTTAACTAACTTGGATTTACATTATGCTTAGTTGATGACGGTACACATACTTGAAGGATGGGGGATGATCGGTAATGATGCACTTTTTAAATCTGAATCGAGGGGGCCTTTTTGGAAATCATTGAGTTATATTATCATGTACGAATTGAACAATGGCAATGTAATAACATTTTTTGCATAATTAGTGATAATAGCAACATTTACAACAATTCTCTTCCTTTTAACATGTATTAATTAATACAATCGGTTGACGAAGGAAAAAATCATAATTATCCCATTAATTCGTCTACGACTTCGGATCATCAAAACAATTTACATGACTCGTACGTCAACGCCAGTTACAAGGTAAATTTAACAAAAGTTTAGAGCTATGAATGAAGTCAGCCAAAAATTATCATAATCTATATTCATAACAACTCAGCCCTTCTACCTAAAACGACGTTTTGTGCAACTGTTCTTATGACCTTTTCTGATGGACACATTATGAGGCTTCACTGTTGATGCAAGCTTCGATTCATTTATTAACGTTGTAGCGTTACTGTAGTGTACATTAGCCAACGCCAATAATTGATCGTGTTGTTCGTTGAACGGAGAGTCTATAAGTTGTAACGCAAGTTGCGCCCAAACATTCTATGAGTTATGTTGCGGAAAAAATCATACACTTTCATCATGTAAATGGTCCAACAACAATAGTAAAATCAACCAAGAAACCACACAAGGTGAATAACAGAGCATACCACATACGATTTGTTGGTGATGATTCTAGGAGTATTCATAAATTTGATGACGTAAACCCCACAATCAAAACCATTAGGTTGTTGTAGAACTCCTTCCCCATGGGTCACTACAAATGACAAGAAACTCCAAGCTACTGAATATGTAGCATCCACAATATAGCATCCAATGAGTGTAACTATTTTCAAGTGCAAAAATACACCACAAGTATTAATAACACAATACTCAAAAAACTAAACTCAAAATTTTTATCAAAAATTAGTTGGACTTATAATACTATTCACTTAGATTTCTCGATCTCGTGTCTGTTGTGCATTCGGTAGTGGATCCCAGATCTTCGCTTGTTTGTTTTTAATTTTTACCAACACCATCATGCATGGGAACAAAGATCAATTCAAGAACAATTTGGGGTCATTTTTACCATACATAATATCGATCATAATGAAAAACCATTTCAACAAACACTCACGCTACCTGATGGCACCGATACATGTCATACATGTAACGTTTGCGGTATTGGGAGGCAGCCTTGAAACCATCTAAATGTGCTTTTGGCATTGTAGCAAATTGCTACATATTCATCACATCAAATTCATATAAAACACAACTGAAATTATCGTAGTTAATGATGAGAAAAAGGATATGAAAAAAAAAGGGAACGGATCAGTAACTACATATCTTGTTGGGAGGAACCAACTGATTAGTTGCCCATGGCTTTTGCACGACTCACATCGTGTAAGGTAATCACTCATCATGCAAATAATCTAAACAGAAGAACAATTATAATTGGTTTTATTAACTACAATTTCATCATTAAAGTCAAATTACGAACAAACCTCCTTGTCAAGTGATGCATTGGACAAAAGTGATAACAAGCCTCGCCGAGTGATATCCTCATGACTTGATCGCACAATTATTTCATTGTATGTTAATCACATTATATATTAACAAAATCAAATAACTATGACTAACATTTTAAACGAAAAGAGGTTGATGAGTGAGCATGAAGGTATTGTTACTCTAGGCTAATGCTTTTGTCAAATCCATACTGGAGCATCTTCAATTGATCGAGGGTCACCAGCTCATTCACGGAAAAAGGGCCCGCTTGATATTTTGGCTTTGGGCCATGAGAAACTTGATCATATGGGGACAATGGGTACCGCCCCGGCTTATGTTTCTGTATGGCCGAAGAGGGCCTAAAGATAACGGATTAAAATCTTGCGGCTGTTGACATTTCTTCTCTTGTTGAGCAGAAGACTACATATTTATTCAAGACAAAGAAAGAAGAAAGATTAGACTAAATCATATATAGTTTAGATAAAAGTTAACAAATTATTAATCTATGTAAACCTCGTCTTGAAGTTTCGGCACCAATTTAGGCGTCATTGCGTCTTGCAATACTTTTACCAACTTTTCTTTTAGGACAACCTCTTCATCAATGGATGTGCTAAGGTACATAACTTTTCGTTCTTTAACTTCGATGGGCGTACGCTTTTCCCATACTAGATCTGAAAGCGTGACAACTACAGGGATAAGTGGGTGCATCTCCATTTTCGGAGAAGAAAAGATTGGACCATCAATTGGCTTGACACCAGTATATATTAGAGGTGATTGACAATCATCAGCGACATTCGCTCCTTCTTGACGAAAATAACTCGTTCCAACTTTTCAACTTTTTCAGTAAGAGAATCCATTTTCAAGCCCATTTTTTTGTAGTAAATCATTATTTCTTCTCATATGTTCCTCCATTCTATCTATTACTGTTAATATAGCATAAAATGGATGCTGCCTTGAGGCGTCACCATCGTCAATTTGTCCTTCACTTTGACCACTTGATGACCCGCAACTAATTTCTTGCAGCGGAACCTGCATTAACAACAAATATCCATAAATAATCTATTCAATTTAATAATGTAACAACAAAACACTATACAATTATGGAAGGAAACAAACCGCATTGCTCTCAAAGTCACCATACTTTTGTCGCCACTTGAGGAATCTTTTTATTTCACTATCAGTCCATGCACTAAGATGACATCCATTCTCGGCAACAGAAGAAACCTGAAACTTAGTTGATGACATGTAGAACAGCTGCAAACAACAACAAATTAGTTAATACGGAAATAATGATCAATACTACCATAATCGTTTAACTAACAAGAATACAAATTACTAAATAAATCATACCATTAAAAATATAACGCATCCTCTCATCGAGGAAATTTTATTTTCGTTGAACTTTGAAACTTCTTCCCATAAAAAATTGAAAGACTAGCTGGCCCAATTTTTGTCACGAATGTCACTCACGTCTTTTAAAGCATAAAGGTATGATGGGTTGATGTATATAGCTGTAGTTGGACACAAAATAGTTACAACCGCAAATAGACTAAATAGAATACAAAAATCTTTATCTGCACAACTATTTGTCTTTATTTTTTATCTAAACTACCTATTGGGATGCCTTTCTTTCCTGAGCAATACTTGGCTCGTAAGTTAGTAATTTCACTATCTTCACCACCAAGCACAATCGGTGTTCTTCCGTCACCAACACCCATCATGCTTGTAAAAGTTTCCGTAGTAAGCTTGTATTCCATTCCATGGACTGTTATCGACCGCTTATCTACGTTACATTGCTTAAATAACAATCTACATAAATCTTGCCTAAGTCGCCCACATTTTAAACCTAACAAGCTTCTGAAACCAATTTCTCTCACAATATCTTGCTGTTCAATAGATACCGAAGAAACAATATAGAGAACCGCAAAACACTACATCAAGATAGGTGATTACCCTTATCAAAATTGTTCTCCACTATTGGATTCGGTTCACTTAACAATCCTGGCCAATCTCGAGTTCATTTCAGCCTTTTCATTATAATTGTTGATGAATTCGGCTTTATCTTTCGCGTTGAGTTTCAACCATTTCAAGTATACGCCCCTTAACCTACACTAAAATAAAATTATATTCATTGGCCAATCATCAATCAAACTATTAGTTAGTAGGCTACAACATAGAAAAATTATCTACAAACCGTTTCATCCACCTTCACACCTTCTTCCTTTAACTTTTGGGATTCTATCTTGCTGTAGATAGAAAAATAATATCAAATATCAGTTCCTTATATGTTAATTGAAATTATTGCACTGTTAAACTAAAATAACTACAGAATGTCAATAATAAAATTCAACAATGAATTAGTTTTTTATAAGTAGTATATGTACGAATGCTTGCCCGGCCTCAGAGGATCCAGCTTCTCAGATTGAATATTAATGTCATCTACAACATTGACCTTACGCTTACCCATTATACTGTGTACACTAAAAATTATGTCCCCTGTCAATACACACTGATAATGTCATCAAACTCTCTCCATGAATTCTAAATCCATGCAAATTATTACATTACCCAACAATACACACTAATAAACTTACATGATAAAAGCTGTAATTTTTAAATATAAGAGGCGAATGATTATTCTTACCACATCAAATCAACACTCAATCAACAAATATAATGATACCAAAAAAACCGATGATACCCGTGTCTCATTACCGTAGGTAGACTGCAGAGATGGCCTGACAACGACTCATAATGGGCTGACGGGACTGAGTGGGTTGTGAATCTGTAGTTGCATATCCTTACTGCAAATAGAGATCAACCTCCGCGTGTCGTCGCTGGATAGCACCGTCGTTGGTAGCCCTAATGAGGCATCTTGTGAGGGACTGTAGGCGAGAGAGTAAATGATGAGGGAGAGAGAGAGGGAGCCGTGAGTGAGGAGGGAGGGAAAAAGAAATTGATTTCCCGCGTGAGGTGAGAGAATTTTGTTTTTTGTTTTTTTCCCAACAAATATATATGCCTGGGTTTGATGTGTGTTAAGGGGGTTTGGTGTGTGTTGAGACCAATTCTATAGGTTTCAAGTTTTTTATATTTTTTAATTATTTATTGTTTAAATTCATTTATGGCCGTTGGATTCAATACAATGAATCCAACGGCCATAAACCTGTATATATCTGATACATGCAGGTATTGTAGCATCAGCCTTCATAATTATACAATGATAATATTAATAATTTTTTAAGCTGTTTAAATTACACGTATTGATGAATTATCTACAATTTTCCCCGTCTGAAAAATTGAAGGGACCCGCGAAGTTTTGCACCAACCATTCCAACATTTCCACCATTGCCAACTCAAACCAATGGTAAGCGTGTATCTGTACCCCGTGTCACAATGTTAATGCTAACCATAGACTTTTATCATATTAGCTACTGGAATATTATTGCTTTTAAATTGCCATCTTTGAATTTAAAGTTCATCTGTGCCTTGGTAAATAAGCCAAATATTATTGTGGCATTTATAAATAAGCTTTTTACTGTGCAGGAATTGCAGCCATGATAATAGTGGTGAAAAATGTTCCTGATAATTGCCTTTTTATCCCAGCCACCATTTTATTACTAGAACATCACTAAAAATCTCTATAAATTATACTTTTTAAATATCTATTTATTTATCTATGTGATAAATAGAAAAATTTAAAAAATACACTATTCTCAAAAAAATTCTTCAAATAAAAATAAATTAATATTATTTTAATCAAATAATTATTTTTTAAAAAGAAAAGTTAATAGCAATTAAAAAGTAATAAAATACAAATTAAAGAGGGAGAAAGCAATTCTTCAACTTTGAAGAGATATAATTATTTTTTATTTGAAGAATTTTAATTGAAATGTCTTTTGGAGACTTAAATGTTGATGTGGTCTTTAAATAAGTAATAAAATCTTATTTGAAGAGTCTTTTGGTGATGCTCTAAGTCCACCCAGCCTAAGCAATTTAATGCTCCGTTTGGTATAACTTTTCAAGTAGAACTTATTTAAGTAGAGTTTTTACTAGTATAGCTTTTATAAATTGAGTTTTAACCAAACAAATTTAGTTGTTTGATTGTCTAAGAGTTTTTATTAAAAATTTATGAAATTACTTTAATAGATAAATTTTTTAAAGTTATATTATAAAAAGAATAAAATAAGATTGTCAAATAAGTATGGGATATTTTAAAATATTTTAACATTTAAAAAAGTTTTTCAATATTTACTCTCCAAAACCCAAAATTTGAGCTTTTACTGGTAGAGGCAAAATAACTTATTTAAGCTTCAAAAGTTATATTAGAAAAATAATTAAACAACAATAAAAATTATGATAAGAGCTTATAGGATTAAAGAAGCATTTAGAACCATTAAATAAACCATACTAAATAGATACGAAATCATGTGACCATGTAATTTTAACTTATGATCTTCCTTGTGGGGTTAAACCTCAAAACTGTGACGATTTTGGGACTTTTTGAATCAGTACCAATCATTTTCTGGTTCCCATAATTCCCCTGATAATATATAGCAAAGGCACCGTTTTAAAAGGAAAATAATGGCAATAATGATAATAATAGTAAATTAGCAATAAATAATAGTTACATTCACGTGGTTGACTAACTTAGCACTGAAATTTGAAACCAAAAAAAAAAATTCAAGTTTCACAACTTTGGATAACTCGAGTTGAGTCCTCTTTTAGAGGCAGGATCTGCAGGTACTTCGGGTGCATTTCTATCTACTATGCTTCTATATAATTTTGAATGCATAATAGCTAAGATATTTGATAAGCACCCAATTTTATTTAGCAATTAAATTTTTAATTTCATTCCTCACTAATTTAAAAGTCACAATTCCTCAATTACAAACATGGCAATAATCATTTCAAGAATGCAGTCCAAAAAGGATTGTACTACCCTAAGTTGCATATACACTAAGTCTCACAATAGCTACATAAATTTCCATAAATCTCATCTTAGATCTATACTATGAACAGTGTCATGGCATTGTATGAAAAACTACTATATTGATCTATAATCTAAAATATTTGAAGAAACCGAAAATATGAACGGTATCGAATGGAAAGGAAACATACGCTTTACGGATTTGCTCTAAATTAGGATTCGGATTGCGCTTTAGGATCCGATCAAAATAATTCCTTTTTCACCACATCAATAACCCAATGGAAGCTAAGAAGGGAAAAAAAATAAAACATAAAAAGGTAGAAGAAGAAGAAAGCGTGAATTATGAAACACATGCTAAAATAGATGAAGATAGTTTAGAACATTTAATTGGAATTTAAAATTAACGAACCTGGGTTGCATGGTATGAATGTGAATTGTCCAGTTTGGGTATTTTTCAATTAACATACCCGAGGTTATTCTCATAATTCTTTGAATAAACTGAAAAAGCATATGACTTTTTTTCACTCAAGGAAAGCTCTATGAATTGTCTCAAATCATATTACAGTTTGTATTGCATTCCTTGAACAAAATGCTTTTAAGACCAGCTCCTGATCATTTGCTTTCTCTCAATAAACTTCATATGCCAAATGCGTAACTTAAAAGACACATCCGTTAAGGAAATAGGACAATTACAAGGATAGCCTGTTCCTGTAGGCCCAAAAGAAAATTTTTTCAATGTCATTGCCATTAATGTAGCAATGGCATTCAAATAGCAATAATAATATACTACGTGTATGTACTTACCCCACAATATTTTTCTTCCACCCAAAAAACAATACCAAAGTTGCTGTGACCCGTATCCTAACGATCAAATTGCACATTTATACTTGAAATAGTAATTATCAAAAATTAAACAACATAATCATATAAATTCCCGCGCTAACAATTAAAAGACCTATGTAGTTTTATTGAATGTACCCCCACCCATACGTTCATGTGAGTAGAATGTTGAGTACCTGGGGGTACTCTGACTCAATTAAGATTTAAGCATTGCTGTCCAATACTTTATTACTTATTCTTAAAGATAAGAGATTTCTTACATAATGATGTAGATTACATCAATCACAAAGTTTGCACTAAATAAATACAAAGTTGTATATGATAAACTAGAGTAATTTATTTGGTATGGCTATGTGATCGTCATTCTATAAGTAATCAAAGTTTAGAGATAGCAATGGATTGGATCTTATCCAAGATTTGCATGATTCAAATTCAATCGGATCAGATTTGGATCGGATTTGAATATCGATGTACGGATTTAAGACGGATCTGGAACAGATTTGGATCTATTTTAATACCTAAATCCATATCCATATCCACTTATCTTTTAATTTTATTTTATTTTAAAAGGTTCTTAACAATTGTGAAATTATAATGATAATAATTTTATTCATAGCATATTAGTAGTATTTACCATGCATTTAAACTCTTAAAACTTAAAGGTTAGTTTTGTAAATTTAAAAGTTAGTCAGCCCTAAAGTATGTACATGCAATATTTAAATTGCAAGCTATATAATATAACCTAGCAATTTATTTTATTATATTGGTCAAATTATTTTTAAGGAATATAGTTATTCATATATTTAGTCAAATATGATCATAATAAAAATAATAAAGGACTGAATATAAATTATATTTAATTTATATGTCATTATCTAATGTTGTAGGAATGAGGGTATCTATATCATGAATATTAGAATGATGAATGAGACAATTGAATATTGGATTGATCTTACTCCTGCAATTACTTCTAAATGATATTTTATTATCTTTGTTATTTGTTGTTTTGGTATAAAAGTATACGTTATAATATTTATTATATTTTTGAGAAAATTATATAATTTAGTTGTTATCAATACATTTTAGCCTTCAATTTTCAATCTAAAAAATTATTATTATTTTATTACTGAATTTTAGAAGTCATGACAGATTTAGAGTAGATTTGAATTTTCTTTTTTTTTGAATTTGGAACAGATATAGATATTTATTTCTTTTTTGGATCTGGACATGGAACGAAAAATATAAATTTATGACGGATCTGAGACAGATACAGATCTTAATTTTTATTATGAATTTGGATATGGAGCAAAATAGATTCAACCCATATCTACCCCATTGCCATCCCTATCAAAGTTCCATCCTTAAAAATTGGAAAAAGGAAAAACAAATATTTAACATAAAGTAATTTATTTGATTTACAAATTTAATCTTAATCAGAATTACAATAAAAGACGAACAAAGATATACAATTAAATCAACGCATGATTTCTTTTTTCAGTTTGGGAACTTTTTAAATCCCACAATGTATATACAAATTACAGCAAGTTGGAAAAATATGCAAACGAAGAGACTATTGTTTCGTGTAATATTTCCCAAATGCAAACAAAGAGACTATGGCTCTCATTTGTTCGTGGGCTTGCCTCATATATTTGGTTTGCAGGGTCTTATCCCATTTGTCCTCCCGAGCCATATTCCCCTGATACAGCAAAGCACAGTAAAAAGAACCTGAATATTTCCAACATGGCTGTGGTTGACAAACTCAGAAACAAAAAAATTAAAGTCTCACTAGTTTGAAGAGTTCCAGTTGAGCCTAATCTTGTTTGCTACCTATGTATTAATATTATACTTGATGATTGTCCAAGTGAACCAATCATTGTAAAGCAACAGCAACAGCAACAGCAAATGGTAGCTGGCCAAGTAGATCACGAGGGATCCAAATGGGACGTGATATAAATGAAATTGTAAGGTCATGTCCATAAAAGTGGATCCTTACCATAATTGGACTCAAGTACCAATGGGCTTCCGAAGAGAACCTATCGGCAGGCCAAGCAACGGCTTCAACACCCTTGAGCATACATGTTTTCACCTTCTACGCTGTTGCAGTTGGCATATGAAAACAATCATAAAAATCTTGCAGAAAGCCTAAATTGCAACATATACATATCATCGCAGCATATAATTTTGCTGTAAAATTTGAAATGTCATATTGATAATTTTGCTGTAAAATTTGAAATGTCATATTGATTCAAGTATAAAAGGGAAGATAAAGCTAATCTTATTGCAAACTCTATATAACTATGTGAAAAAAAAAAAAAAATGTTTCAATAGCTTGAGATTGCAAGCCGAAGGATGAATAGATTCAACTAGAGGCCTAGCCTATTGGTTAGAAAAGTGAGACAATGCCAGCATATAAAAATCATAAGTATTTAAACAAGACATGCATTTACAAACAAACTGACCAGTGGAACCTTGGTTCCTTCCCCGTAAGCTGTAGTGCTGAAGAAGGTCCAACAATGAGAACCATCACTTTGAGAACTCAAAAGCTTCGTTGAGTTATTTGCCATCCATGAGACAGAATCCACCCCTCTAACAAAGGCTCCTCCAAAGTCACTGCACTGCACTGCCTGGTGGAAGGGGATCCTCAGATGCGACAAGAAGGGCCCATATAAAACTTAGTTCCAGCCTCTGCAAACCAGGAAAATGCATCACGAATCTTTGAAATAATTTATAAATGGCCGATACTGAATAAAGATAGGCTAGATAATAATACAAAAAAACTTAATATTTCAAAGTATATATAACTTCGCTTGTCTAGCTATTAGAGTTAAGCCAGATGAACCAAGCAGCCAATTTGGAAATTTTCCTCCTAATACATCAGGGAACTATTACACAAAACGCAAAGCCAAAATGTGAACAGCAGACACCAGCAATAAACAGTCTACAATCAATAAGAAACAGAAAGGAAACAAACATAACCTCATCTTCTAGGTCTAGAACCCTATCTGGTCGTTACATTTATAAAGATGATTTCAATTCTTTCATAACAGCCTATTTAATACTCATAAGGGAAGTTTACAAGACACTGATAGGACATTATCAATATGATGAGTTATGGACATATACAAAGTCATTGAATGAATGGCATAGATTGAAAGTCAGCTCATATAATTCTAACCCACTCAGTTTTGCCCAAGCTTCATCCTGGTCATGGATAGATCACCCATGTTTGGGTCCATAACCGGTGACAATTGCCCAATGGAGACTAACTTCGGTGGCTTTCCATAACCAGGCCACTGCTTAGGATTCGCCGGCTCATTCTTCAACGGGCACACGATCAGAGCCCCGGGCTCCTGCCACGGCTTGGGAGCTTACGGCTTCATGTTCTATTTCAAAATTGGCATTTAGTACCAGCCTTCTAGTTGTTTATAGCTAAGAGTTGCTATTAATCTTAGTTGAAATCTAGCTATCATTTTCTCAAAATTTAGAGTGAAAAAATCTGTATTAAATTTTATGAATTTCCAATCTTTCTGAAGTTCTCGTATCCCACAAAATAAAAAAAATATATCAACAAACTATACAGGATTTTGCATTTTGGAAGGGTTTCCCAGTACCAAATGAGATTCTTCACCATTCCTAATCCATTGTAAGGTAGAATGTAAAATCAGATATCTTTTTTCCTTTTTTCCTATTTTCCAATAGCAAAGCGCATTGTAACATTCATGTAACTGCAGAAAACAATAACCTTCATTTTCGTAATGCAAACGACTACCTGACTATAACATTCACACACAGAGAGAAAGAGAAAGGCTGGCAGCACTGAATCACCATTATGAGCAGTAATAACCACATCAAACTGCCCATGCGGTTTTCCCATTCTCTCGCAAGTACCACATCCCATTAAATGGCTCAAGGTTACTTATCCAGCAAGTTCTCACTACATTAACCTTGGAGGCTGCAACAAGCATCAAAACATAGTTAGCCATGGTATGAATGATTTACATAATTTAAAAGCAAGGATATACTGTGTAAATGTTGCAATAACTAAGTCCAAATCACGTTAATAATCCATAGAAAGCCTGTTACTTCTCAGGAATTGCATCCATAATACAGTGGTGCAAAATGTTCAAGCTGATTATTCTTTTCCTCAGTTATGATCATTATCAGCACTGCTTCATTAAGTCTAGCAATGCAACCAAAGCAATTGAAATCATGTGACCATATAATTGTAGCTTTTAGTTTCATACACTCTTATCTTCCTTCTCCAGTCAAACCTGAAAAATATAAAGATTTTGGGACTTGGAATACCCAAGCAGCAACACTACCTTCCAGCAAACTTCAAAACAATACTTCAGTTTCTTACCATTGTGATTTAATTAGACAATTTTCCCCTTTTGATGCAAAGAAGCATGGCAGAATCGACTAGAAAGGAACACAAAAGCGAAACAAAGATTTGTTACCGAGGCCAATAAAGAGTCAGCAAGAGGGTGCATTCCATTAACACCAATTTATTTTGGAGGTAAAGAAGGAAATGGAATGAATTTTCCATTCAATTCAATGCTAGTTAAATGGGTTTGGCTTTGAAAAAAAAATTAATCGTTATAAATGGGTGAATTTGATTCGATTCACTAATTAGAGAATCGAAACTAGGCTTGAGGATATTGATTCGTTTATTCGTTTAGTATTTGTTCAATAAATGGAACATAAATGAATTGAATATGATCCATTCGTTTATTATTCGTTTAATTAAATTACCTATGTATCCTTAAATATATACATGAATTTTTTTTAAAGTTTGAAGGTAATATAGTAATAATAAATACTAATAAGTTTGTATTTTATAGGATTCTAAATTTGTGGTCTTTTTTATAATTTATTTAGTTAATTTCTGTTTATTAATTATATTTTTGTAAACGAATTCATATCCAGTTCAATTCATTATGAATTCGTTGTAGGATAAATAAATAGTAAACTAATCTAAATTCGATTCAATTAGTTTATTAATTCTACTAAATGAATTAAACGAATCGAACCAAATATTCGTTTAATAAATAAATCAAATCTAAATCCTGAGATTTTAATTTGTTTAATAAACAAAACAAATTTCAATTAGCAGAGTTCTGACCTAATTCGTTTACGATTCGATTCAAATTTGATTCGTTTATTCATTTTGCTACATCTACCTACTTCAACTCTCCAATCACAACTTCCCACGGTCATACCAGACCTCTCTGCGACTAACCATCAACCAACTCACCAAACCGAGAATCATTCACAGTAAAGAATTGAGCAGCATGATCAAATATCAGTGGTTGACGACCCATCATTCTAGTTCCCATTCTTCCTTCCAAATCAGGATTCCCCTGATACAGCAAAGCACATTGTTAAGAAGAAAAAATAAAAAATAATTACATGGATGTGGTTGACCAAAATATTTGATAAACCCCCACTTTCTTTAGCAGCTAATGTTTTAATTTCATTCCTCAACAACTACAGCTTAAAAATCACTACAACCCAATTCTAAACATGCTTATAATCAAATCAATAATGCATTCCAAAAAGAGTTGAGCTTGCCAAAGGTACATACACACTGTCTATCAAAATAGCTACAGGCAATGAACAATATACAAAACCCTTTTCACGAAAACAGTATTCAATGTAAAACAACACATGCTAGACTGTTTTAAATCAATTTTTTTCAATTACCATTAAACAAGCATATACTCTCATCGAATACAAACATAACCCACATCAAAAACACAAAAGTACAAAAGAAAAGGCAACCATGTCAAAAACAGTGGACTTGACACCTCTTTTATCCAACCTCAAAGCACAAGCCAGAACCGCCATGCCTCCGCCAATAATCTTCGCATGCGGGTTACTGGAGACGGGTGCAGTGAAGGTGAATTGCTTTTGCGTGAATGTTTTCTTGAGAGCTGACCGTCTTGGAATGCCATATGATGATCCTCTTCGGCAGTTTCTACAAGTGGGTTTTTGAGCATTTGTGCTGTTGGTTTTCGGTTCAGAAGAAGTTGCTTTAATAATGGTTGAAGTTACTGTCTTTGCCTTTGACAGTCTTGAGGGTTTAAGCGGGTTGAAGAATCAGAGAAGATTAGGATGCATAGTAAATGAAAGTGGTGATCTTTTACTGGTAGTATTGTTTGTTACAGTCTGTCTCTTACCATATGTTTTATACTTGATGCTGCCTGCACTCTTTTACTGATGTATTCTTCTTGACTTGGCCCATAAACTTGTGTTGAGGATTAGCTTTCATATGATCTATTCGATTTTTTTAATTCAATCTAACTAAATAATTAAGGGCAGATATCTCCAGATTAATTTTCCGAGCTACTGCTTAGCAGATTCGTCAGAATTCTAAGTTGTACTACTAAAGAAATGCATCTAGAGTCTCAACAAATTTTACATTGTAATTGTATGTATAAATTGTAACAAATTTTACTTTTGTCTTTTGTCATTGAAATTTGTATCATCCAAACATACTAGACAGGTTACACAGCAAGTTTATGAACTTCCAAACCACATTTGTTTACCAAACTATGAGAAGTTGTAAGTGATTGCCCTCTCAATAGAACAAGTCAAGCATAGAACCTGCAATTAAGTTTGATTCCAAAACTACATTTGGTTTGCAAACTATTAAAAGAAGTCCAGAATTGAACCTGCAATTAAGTTTTGATTCAAGAAACAAGGAATCCAAAGGTGCCAAAAAATGCAGTAATGCACAAAGTTATATTATGAACACAGATGTCAGGATTATGATCCAATGATCAAAATTAGAAGAAAGAATGTCGAGAGAGACTCGAGACAAGTTTTATATATATATATATATTTCAAAAACTGCCACCTCAAGTTCATACTAATGCTTAAGCTATCAATATGTTAGACAAAACAACAATTTTGTCCATGTTAAAATGGATGACTCTTTATATACAACATAATATGTACCCAGCTGACAGAAAAAGAAATTTAAAATTCAGATCAACACAAACCACTTAAAAATTCACTGCAGCTGAAACGAAACAGGCTATTTCTTTCGGAACATCGATATGAGAGTTATGGAAATCTAAGTCCATTTCCCATGGATTCCCCCAATAAGGTACTGATTTTTGCCATGCCTTCTGAGAAAAATTAAATCAAAGATCTCATACTAGTGTAATACTACCAACTACAGTTTGAGGATCTTACTGATGCTGTCGCCAAAGGAGTTTCAACAAAATCCATGAACATATCACCCATGGATTCCCCCAATTCCCTTTCTATGGTCTGAGAAACCTGCACAACAGAACTTACCACTTAGCAAGACAAAGTAATTAGATACTCATAAGATGCAGGAAAAATATGCATGCACCCACACTTGGGGGAGGGGGAAGAGGGGGAGAGAAAAGCACAAAAAGATTATCATGCAGCCACCTCCATATTTGATGAATAAGGTTTCATTTTTCTCCTCAACCAATTATTAGAACCCAATACTAAGATGAATTGAAACCCCTCTCTCTCTCTCAGTCACACACATACTATTGGTTGACCTCCAAAGTTAATAGCCAGACAAACTACTACCTCCTGTACAGGACGAGGAGGAAGAGAGTCCTGCAACTGCTTCAGAAGAGATATGTAAGCTTCAGGAAGTACATCAGCTCGTGTGCATAGGTATTGTCCAAGTTTCACCCACAAGCCTTCCAGCTTTATTATTAAATTGAGAACACGCTTAGGATTGCGCTCATGAGCCCTCTGCCATATATCTTAGACTTGTTTATCCATTTCTCTCTTTGCTGTACAGCCTGCAGTAAAAGCAGCAATGGAAATGAGATTGCCATTCATTTGAAGTCAAGACAATGAGCAATAAACAAGAAACTTAATACCTTATAGTCAAGGTAAATTAATATAGCCATTGAGAGTACACTCAGGCGTCTCCGGTAAATGTTTCCCATCCCATCGGAAGTGGCTATGTATAGATGTTGAATCAAGAATAACCAGGTATACCAACCTCTGCTGAAAGAAAAAGCAAACACATGGCAAAATGAGTATCTACCACTGCAAAAGCAAACTAAATAATCCGTTTTACACTTTATTCCGGTTCTCAGGAGCTGGATTTTCACATCACAGAGACAATAAGTTCATTTTGTTTTTTTTTTTCAGAAAAAAAAAAAACACGATCGCAGTTGTCTTCTTAAAGTCAATTCAATAAATTCCTTCAAGTATGTTTGTTTGTACACGCTACACACCTGTCTATCTCTTTTTATAATTTATATCGCAACAAAACCCAGGGGATAGCAAATCAATTGACTGATTATATCCCAGAAGCCAATCCAGCTGGAATTAACGGAATAAATTGAAGGAAAAAAATTACAAAATCACAGCTCGAGAACTTATTAGCAGAATATAATCCATCCGCTCGAAAACTAAAACGACCGAAAAAGGAGGAGAAGAAGAAATGAAAAAACGCAATTAACAATTAATTAAATAAATAATGCATGCAAGCTTGCTGAATTAAGTACAACTACTGAAATGCATATATCATTAAACACAGCCGTCAACATTTTAAATACGTATTAATAACGAGTTAAATTTATAAAACAATTCAATAATAATAATAATATGATGTTGTTTTATTATTATTATTAATGTTAATATTAATTAATGGAGACTACTAGCGAGCGACGAGATAAACGGAGAACACGTACCAACGAAACGAGACGAGAGAGATGAAAGAGAGGGAAAAAGGAGGGAGCAAAGCAGAGGCAAGTAAAGTTGCTGCAGAGCAGGACGACGGTTGAAAATTGATAATTTGATATATTATCGCATTTTGGTTTGTTTCATTCCAAGCTCAGCTCTCCCAATGGAATTTTCTTCTCTGTCTGTATTCGATTCGTTGAACTTATTAAACGCGACGGTCGGCGCACCTGCCCGTTCAGTTCACCGACTGTTTCTCTTCCTTTCGAATTTTTAATTTTGAATTAAATAAGGCGCAAACCATCAAACAACACGTCATCAGTTGAGAGGACGCGTGTCATGTTACTAATTCGTCTCTTATTCGAAGAGAAATGAAGAGAAGACCATATTAGAATCATAGTGAAGAAGACTGTAGCAGCAGCGTGGAATCAATCTGAACGAATTTGCATCAATTAATGAAGTTAGACGAAATTAAGCCTGCCAATTTATTTTCAAACGATTATTGGCTGCCTTAATTTGTTTTTTCAAAACAATTACATGAGTAATTTACCATTTTATATTAGAAGGAAGTGGATGAGAGATAATTTTGACATTGTCTATCAGCAAGGAGGTTAATTATATATAATATCAGACAACTAATACACACACATAAATTTACCGGCATCTTCATTTTTTTTTATGAGGATACGCTATTAAATTATGTGATTTAATAGAGTGAACTTTCAATTCACAATTAAACCATGCAGTTTTATAGTCATTTTAATTAATTATTAAACCGCAACTGCACGGAAAAAAAATGGGCATGCCTACAAATGACTTTTTTTTTATTTTAAAATTTGCACATGATAAGACCTAATATGTTTTGATTTTAAGTGGAGAATATTTTTGGTGTTCCGATAGATATATTGATTAAGTAAAAACATTAAATTTTCAATTTTGTAAATATATATCAATCAATTAAGAAAATGATTGTTCAGAATCAGTACCGATATGGGCATTTCATACACGCACGGGAGCATCCAACGAACAATATTAGTGATGACAACATTTTCCACGGGTATGGGTTTAGGTTCAAATGATTCAGGTGTGGTCCGATTAATTTAGGTCGGGTATAAATCTCCAACAAAGTTTTAAAATTAAAAATGGGTCTATGTTAGGGATAAACCCAAACCCTAAATATATTTTGGGTCTAGGTTCGGGGGCCCAAAATATTTATTAAATTAAATAATTAAAAAAATACTCAACATAATTAAAAAAAAAAAATCCTCAAGACACTATCAGTCCCGTCGCCACTTCCAAGCCTCCACCAGAGCTTCCTTTCCCGGCTGTTACATCACCTCCAAGCCGACGCCAATTCCCACTATTAAGCTATCCAACACCGTTTGGTGTTACTTTCCGACATCGCTGTCAATTTCTTTATTTATTCAAGTAATGCGGTTTCCGCTACTCTTTGCTTGATCACTCTGTAATTTGCAAGGTTCCCATCCTTGGTAGTGTCCATAGTTTTTTATTTGCTTGTAATTACAGGTTCCACGTTCCAAAAAGAAAAGGGATTTATTTCTTCAAGTCTTCACATCATGTGGCTAGTGTAATTGATTGTCTATTATTGCCCTTCTATTGGTGAGTTTTATTTGAAATTTAGAAACTTTTGGTTGGTCTTTTTGGTAAAATGATTTTGGATATTTGCTACTTTTCTATTTTAGCTTTATAGCATTGCCAGTTTTTATGCTTAAATTCATGAATTTGACTACTTTTTAAGGTGCTGTGCTTAGAAGCTTCTGATTGAAATTTAAGGATCTTTACTAATGTGATGTTTCAAATTTAAGGAATTTTATTGATGTGATTGTGTTTGTTGACTACTTATTATTGATTATTTTTATATTTTTGTGGTATTGGGTATTTGTTGATTTTACACTTTAGGTCAAATTTAGTGGATTCTGCTTGTTTATATGGAATTTAGAGGGAGTGAATGTGGTAGAGCAGAGTTAAGCTGAGTTGTGATGACTAGTTGACTACACTGTGATTAAAGAATTGTGCATTGCAGTCAAATGGCAATCTAAATTTGGCCTTAAAATTTATTTTTTGATTTATTTAAATGTATTTTTTATTAAAAGGACAAACCATGGTTACAAATTAGATGGCTGTCTATATTCATCTGAGTAGTATTAAAAAATCCTTGTTTTATAAGAGTTTATTGGTTATATTCATGGCTGACAAGATAAATTTTTAATTTTTATGGTTGGTTATATTCATCGGAATATTATTAATATAGTTTATTTTATATTATTAATTTTGATGTCTAGTTATATTAATCGGAATATTATTATTTTAATTTTTAATTTTATTTTAAATTCTATATATATATATAGTATTAAATTTTAAATTTCTCTATTTACTCAAGCTTTGATGTGTAGTCAAAGCTGGATACATGCTCTTTTGCAGAGGTGTATGGTTTATATTTTTATTTATTTAACTTAACTGATAACTAACTTGATTTTGGTTTTTATTTGTGTTTTATTTTAATTAGTTGTGGCATCTACCTCTCCGCCCTATGCCAAAATTCTTGATGTGGAATTAGAGATTGAAGCAAACGTAGAGGCTGTAGAGGTATATAGTTTTAATTTATATTATTTTGTCAAGTATTTAGTTCAAATTGTTAAAACATGTTTTTATTTTCTTTATTTG
Source organism: Citrus glauca (assembly GCA_029633175.1). Classification (NCBI taxonomy): domain Eukaryota; kingdom Viridiplantae; phylum Streptophyta; class Magnoliopsida; order Sapindales; family Rutaceae; genus Citrus; species Citrus glauca. The sequence continues at coordinate 28,624,479 of JAQOOD010000008.1, forward strand.
TTTATCTTGTTATAAGTTTATGAAGAATCTTAGAATGTGCATCAATGGTGATGGTTACGGAAAAGTTACTACAAGTTTATGGTTGATGCTTAACATTATTTTGATTTGTCTTGTAAAATTTGATAATTTGTAATTATGTTAAAGACTGAGAATAATTATGCTTTCATTTATTTGGAGGTTGTTCAAATTTGATGTAATTTTATTTTTAAATTCGTATGTCCACAAATATAATTTTTTTTAAAAAAGAGACTCAAATATTAAAAAAATTATTCATTTTTCTTTAGAAAGTATTATTTCTTTTTTTAAATAAAAATTAAATAAGGATCGACTCCCATTTTAATCCCCACTTAATTCTGAAACTTTTGAGAATATACCCAAATTATCCTCAATTAAAATTTTTTCATGTACGGGATGGGTTTGGGGATCATAAACCCCACCTTGAACCCGCCCTATTTCCATTACTATCTCAGATCATGCATGCCAAGAAATTGATCTAACGTTGGTCCGCACCACCTAAAATTAATAATTTAATAATTAAGAGAAAATGATACAACTACAAATTCTTGTATAAATTTATCTTGTACAAACTGATATGATATTAATTCATTGATTAAATAAAAATATAAAATAATATAAATAAATTATGTGAGTTAAGAGATATTTAATTTAATTAATAATTAATGACACATTAATTTATATAAAATAAATTTATATAAAAATTTATGATTATAACATTACGCTATAACATACATATATAATCGAATGAACAAGGGAATTAACATAAAAGCAAATTAAAGATATTGTTTAACAAACAATAAAATTTTGCCACGTTTTGCAAGGATAAGGAAACCTAAGGGGTCGAACCGGAGCCCATCCAGTTTTGTGATGAGTGTGCCAGCTCGATCGCTATCTTTTGCAAGCACCTCGGGCCCCACTGCCAAGACTTCCACCATTGCCAATGGCCATGCTTCCATCTTTTTGTTATACGTACCCATTTGAGCAAGTCTCGTGTACATCAGTTTGTGCTTGAGATGCGGAGCTTTCATTTCTACTTTTATGTATGAAAGCATCATTTATAATCTTCCCCCCCCACCACCCCCTCCCCCCGGGTAAAAATGTTAAACAACATGCGCGTCAGGAAAAGAATATGCAGCAGTAAACTAGCTCACGCAGCTGAAGATAAACACTGACGAACTTCCATAACATCATGCATGACGATGGTGACATTGACAATTGAAACTAAACGGAAGCTGCGATGTCATGACAAAACAAAAGCTACGACATAAGTTCCACAGATATCATAATTGAAGAACTTCCACAACATTCAACGAAGTCCCAAAAAGCAATGAATGCTTGACAAAACACACAAGAAGTACTTGATATTAGAGAATAAGTGAATCTATGTAGAACAGATTATCTCTAAATTGTCTAGTCGATGGGGTGTCTTTGATGTCCTTGCTTGTTTGTAATCCAACAGAGAGGGATCTTTGTGCCTTCAATGCTTGGATCATCATAGTACCCCCTATATATCAATCTCAATTACACTTAATTCTTCTTCGCACCAGCTTCATTTCTGAAATTCAGTAATACATTTATTTATTCATTATAATCAAACTAAAGTTTATAGCAACATATAATTACATTCCTAGTCTAAATATCTTTCCCAAAGCAAACAAACAAAAATGGAAAGAGAAAATGGCTCAAGATTACTTGTCCAGCAGGTGTCATTCCATTAACCTTACGAGGCAACAGTCATCAAAACAGAACTAGACCCAGAAAAGGACATGGCATGAAGGAGCTTGACTTACATAATTTTATAATAATGGTGTACGCCTTGATAAGATGTTTGTATGAACCCAACTCCATTTCAATATTTACGTGGCAGACATAAATAAGCTTGTTGTTTTGTAGCAATTGTAGTCATAACACAGTGGTGCAAAATGTTCATGCTAGTTCTTCTTTTCCTCAGTTATGATCATTATCGTAACTATTTCTTTAAGTCTACCCATATAGCCTAAGCAAACTGAAATAATGCGATCGTGTACTTGTGCTTTTAGTTTGATATACTCTTAACTTCCTTTTCTGGTCAAAACTCAAAACTATAATGATTTAGAGACTTCGAATACCAAGTTTCAAAACTACCGTCCAGCAAAGCTTAATATAATACTGCAGATTCTTACCATTGTGACTTGTGAATTAATTAGACAATTTCCACGTTTTTTAAGCAAAGAAGCGAACTAATCTAATACCAATTGTTATGGACCCACAAGATGGAACCCATCCTTCTAAACCAACTCGTAAGAGGTGGGTGCCTTGGGGTTAATAAACCACCAACCGGTCTCATACCCAGTTCATGTGGGATCTAACAAAGAAGCATAGAAGATGAAGCTGCAGAGGAAATGAAAGTGGTCGTCGTTTACTGGTAGTTGTGTTTTTTATAACCTTGTTTTGTTATCTTAATTTTTTTACTTTGATGGAGCCCTACTCTGCACTCTTTGAAGAAATCTAAAAAATGAATTAGGATCATGATTGCCGCCTCTTAGGATCCAAATAAAGCAAATTCCTTTTTCACCAAATCAACAACAACTAATTCCCAATATGTGGAATCAAAATAGGAGAAGGGCCAAAAAAGAGAGAGAATTATGAAACACATGCTAAAACGAATGAAAGATCATTTTTCACTCAAAGGGAAGCCGTACGAATTGTCTCAAATAATTTTACTGTCTGTATATTATTCCTTGAACAGCATGCTTTTAAGACCAACTCCTGATTTGCTTTCATTCAATAAATTTCATATGCCAAATGCAGCTCTTAAAAGATAGATCCATTAATTAGAATACTCTAGAGTTATTTACAAATGCTAATACATAAACCACAGAACAATATGCATGAATATGATGCACCATACATGAACCTGATGTTAGCAAATACCTTACCTGACACCAGCTAATTTAGTAGTCTCCTCAACTTATCTCGTAACCTATCAAGAAACAAACAGGCACTGCTTTAGCCAAACCTCACAGGATCTTCTTTGATCTTGACACGGGCTTTTCCCCTGGCTTCAGTTCAGTGAAGGTAAATCTTTGTTATAACATATTTTACCCAGTTTTTATACGATGGCCAGCTTGAAGCTCAAAGGAATGAGTTGCAGAAGTTGCCATGATCTTGAAATATTTGTGCATGTGCCAGTGCAGAGACCTGAGAATTTGATGTAGATTTCTATGGACATAGGTCATTTTATATTCTCTGTCATCTTGTTCTTATCTTCAAAAGTTACCTTTACTCCCCTTTACTCTCTAGTGCGTTGAAATGGGAGGGTATTGAAGGAGAAATGTGGGGCTATGGCTTGCCCATTGGCTCAAACCCATTACCCATGCACTCAAATTCTTTTCCTTTAAAAAAAAAAAAAGTTCCGGCGCTAACAATTAAAAAAAAAAGAGGATAGATCTTGCTATCTTGCAGCTTCTACGGCATGATGGGTCAACTGCCCCAGCTGCAGTTACTCCTTTATGCTGTGGCTGCTCATTACGTACGTACGGATGAAAGTGAAACATTTGAGCTCCCGATCGGGAACAGAAAAACAAAAAAAAAATTTTAATTCAACAATATTAAAAAACACACACACACACATTTTTTTACCCAACAACATTTTACCATTTTTATTAGACAAAGCTCTTCTATTTCACTGAAACAAAGGAGATACAACACCACACAATTTTTTTTTCCCCAAAACACCAACAGATAAACGACAGAAACAACATACGTGAACATAAAGCAAATACCTATTTGACACCAACTTATATTATTAGTAGCCTCCTGAACAAATCGCCTAACTTATCTTGTCACATATCAGCACACCAGCAGCAAGCACAGCCTGAGCCAGACATCCCAGCGTCTTCATTGCCACTGGCCCCAGCTTTTTCTTCTCTGGCTTGAGTTTAGTGAAGGTGACTGTTAGAACGCCGGCATCATCCATTGCAGTCTTGAAGCCATTCGGGTTCACACCGTCTGGAAAAGTGAAGCTCCTATAGTTCTTGCCATTGGAGCACATGAGAATACTGGTGTCCCCTTCCTCTTTCTTCGGCAGATCACGAATGCCTATCATAAGGGATTTGCGACCTTCTATGCCAACCATCATGTCCTCCATCTTCAACCCCGCTGGCAAATAGGCCTTGAAGCGGAAGACGCCCTTTTTGTTCTTCCACTTCACGGGCACGTTTTTGAGGTCGGAGGGCGTTTTGGAATGAATGGGCACGAGCTTCTTGAAAGTGAGAGTTAGCAAGCCCTCGTCATCGATCGTAATCTTGAAGCCATTCGTGTTAACACCCGCCGGCAAGTTGAATTTCATCGGGCTTATCGGGCTGGTGGTGTCTCCTTCCTTTTTCTTCAGCAAGCTTAAGGAAGAGGAGCCGGATACGATCATCCAGGGAGAAGCTGAAGAGAGAGGATCACTATGTGAACTTGCCCCCTCGCTTATTTCTATAAGCAATTTCCCATCTTCATCAATCTCAACGTTGACATCCTCTCGCTTCGTCCTTGGTGGAAGAGGGTACTTGAAGTGAACGAGGTTTTCATCCTCATCCCAGAAAACAGAGCACTGATATGGGTGACTTCCGAGGCACATTCTTTTTGAGGTTTGAATGCAAGATTCTTGTATTTTGGTGAGCTCGAATGGAGTAGTGAATATATACAGCATATGACACTCAATATTCGTAATAGATTTTGGTGACCCCCTGGCGACGAGGGTTTCTACTAAGATGTTGTTTTAGACAAACGACTTACGAAATGTGGTGACGCGTGAAGGGAGGCAAGCTGCTTTTTGTGCAACTGTCAACTGTGCCTGTGTGTATAAAAAAGAAACATGATTAAAAGAGTGCGGTAGAGAGAGAAAAGCACGAGTGAAAAGCGCGTGAATTTTATTCTCATTTTTTATCTATTTACTCTTTTTTTATATTATTTTTTTATTATTCCTCACGTGTTTCTCAACTTCAAGTATTTTTATAATTCAAATTATGTTATGGTGGAAGGAGTTTTTCCTTTTATTTTTAGCGAAATTTATAACCTACCCCCAAATAAATTCATATTTTGTACTGTGTCCTCAATAAATTTAACTTGTTATATTGTGCACCTAAAAAAATTGACATTTTGCACCACGCCCCCAATTCAGTTAATTTTTCCGTTATTTCTAACTGCTCCGTCTAATTTTTATTTATTTTTTTAAAATTTTTTATTTTAATTGCAATAAAAAAATCTCTTGTTACATGTACATAACAGGAATTTTTTTTATTACAATTAAAATAAAAATATTTAAAAAATTAAAGAAAAATAATAGTGGTGACAAATGTACATGTAATGGGAATTTTTTTATTACAATTAAAATAAAAATCTTTAAAAAATAAAGGAAAATAATAGTGTTGATAATGTACATGTAACAAGAAATTTTTTTATTGCAATTAAAATAAATTTTTTCAAAAATTAAATGAGCTAAAAATTTTGTTTTTTTACATAGAGGGGCATTTTTGTCATTAAATAAAACATTAGACGGAGCCGTTAGAAATAACGGAAAAATTAACGGAATTGGGGGCGTGGTGCAAAAGGTCAATACTTTTAGGTGCACAGTATAATAAGTTAAATTTGTTGGGGATGCGGTACAAAATATCAATTTATTTGAGGGTAGATTACAAATTACCCTTATTTTTAATATAATCTCGAAAAAGACTGATTTTTCATGTTTTTCGTGCCGTCATTCTTCGCTCGTTAGTCGTCTCATTTATTTTTTATAATGACTTATACGATATCTCATTTATTTTACTATATGTATATATGTATTCTGGTGCGCTAGCGTGTGTGTATATATAAATGAGAGCTCTGTATGCTCTACATAAGCTTCATTTTATCAAATTTAGTAATACATTTATTTATTCATTTATTTACATTCCAGTCTAATTGTTGTGTGTTTTTTTCTAATATTGTTTGAATGAGAAAAAAAAAATTGTTTTCCTGTTTTCAGTTTTAAGGACAGTTACACAAAACTATCGGACAGGCGCCAATTGAGATTTGAGTCCCCATACATTTGTTTGTGTTCAGTGAGGTAAGACTGCATGGTAAGTAAAGTAATCACTTAGAACATCCAAGGGAGGAAATTAAAGCTATCTGTATTTTCTTCTTGACATTTAGCATTTTTATTTCCTCTAAAACTTCAAAATTGTGAACAAGTGGAGTGAGATAAATACCGTTCATAATGTCCTTGTGTTGTAATATAATGTAACATGGAGAAAATTTTAGCACCTGGAAGAAGCGGAGTTGTGAACACACATTTCACAATTACGGCCCCATGTGAACACCGCAGAAAGGCATCTTAAATACCGGCTTTATTGAAATTTTGCGTCTACTTATTCTAATATTAGCTAATTCCAATATTGGCTAATGTTAAGTTACATGCATATAATTTATGATCTTTTCACATAAATAGTGAGTGGTCCTATTCACTATTCATATAAGAGAGTTTTAAGTTACATGCATATAATTTAGGGAATCCTCCAATATTATTTTCTTCTAAAAAGTCAAACACGACTTCTCTTCCTCCTCTTACTATTTGCCACGTCTACAAATGTTATGTACAGAAACCCCAATAGGATTTACCAATCCTTTAAGTTTTCTTAACTGGTGTGCGAATAAAAGTTTTTAATTATTTTAAAAATAAATAAAACTAGATTATTTAATTTATAGACCCCGCTGCAGAACTCACTGGACCTGCCAAGTGCCAAGTGTTGAAATGAGCATGGCAGCTGAATCGCCATCTTTCGCAAGCACCAGCCAACTCTTCCACCATTTGCCTAACTCTACCAAATCAAACCTAGGCTAAGCTTGTATTTGTAACCCCCCCCCCCCCCCCGCGGGGGGTCACAATGTTAATGCTAACCATGGACTTCCCATTATGTACATTCGTTGCTGGGATGTTATTGCTTTTGAATTGCCATCTTTACATTCAACTTCATTTGTGCCTTGATAAGATGTTTGTATATAAATAAGCTAATTGTTAAGCATATATAAATATTAATAAGCTCGTTACCGTGCAGGAATTACATTCATGATACAGCAGTGCAAAATGTTCCCGCCAGTTCTTCTTTTACTCGGCTGCCATGCCATATCATTCTAAGTCCACCCATGCAGCCCATGCAATTCCAATCATGTGACCGTGTAATTAATTTTAGCTTCTTATCTTCCTTGTGTGGGGGTTAAACCTCAAAACTGTAATCATTTTGGGACTTTGAATCAGTGCCTATCATTCTGGACCTCTGGTCCCCATGCATGATTCCCCTGATATAGCAAAGGCACCATTTTAAAAGGAAAATAACAGTAACAATAATAATGGTAATGATAATTACATGGATGTGGTTGACTAACTCAGCACTGAATTTTGAAACACAAACTTCAAGTTTCACTAAGTTTGGATAACTCGATTTGAGTCTTATTTTGGTGGCAGGATATGCAGGTACTTGTGGTACATTTCCAACAGCCACTAACCTTCTACATAATTTTGAAAGCATAATAACAAGATATTTAATAAACAACCATTTTTCTTTACCATCTAAAGTTTTAATTCCATTCCTCAATAAATTAAAAGTCATAGCTCCTTAATCCAAGGTAATGTTGGAATTTAAATTTAAAAATTCTCATTTTTTCCCATTTTATACCCAATAGCGAAGCCCATTTAACATTTGGCCACTGCAATAAACAAAAACATGCATTTTTTTTAATGCAAAATTTTAAGACTATAAAATGCTGCTGAGAGAGAAAGAGCAAGGGTAGCAGCATTTTATCACCATTACTAGCAATAATAATTACATCAAACTGCCCACGAGGTTTTCCATTCTCGCTCAATTGCCACATACCATTAAATGACTCAAGATCCAGCAAGGTCTCACTACATTAACGACATAGATCTGCAACAAGCATGAAAATGTATTTAGCCATGGCATGAAGGATAAAGGAACTGATTTACATAATGTAATAATAATGGTGTACCATGTAAAACATTGTATATAACTAACTCCAATTCAATATTAATATTCCATATATGGAGCCTTTACTTTGAAGGAATTATATTCATTATACAGTGGTGCAAAATGTTCATGCTAGCTCTTCTTTTCCTCAGTTATGATCAGTATCGTCACTATTTCATTAAATCTACCCATATGAGACTCAATAAAATGATTAATAAACCAATTATTCTTCTTCCTATTTAGCTTGGTAAATAATCCAGTTATTCTTCTTCCTATTTAGCCTGATAAACAATCGAGCATCATGCATGGTTCTTGTCTTTGCTCTATGTTTTACTTTTGGAAGTTCTGTTTGGCTTTCGATCGATAACCTTGTTTGCAACAAACATATACTCTGGATGTAATTTCGCTAGTACGCTTATTCTAGGCATGGGTATCTTTTCTAAAACTAAAGCCCATACTTAAGGTATACCTATTATAGAATTCGTATACTACTTCTTCTGAATCAAACTCCATGCCTAGTCTTGGTTTGTAGGATAAATCAAAATTTTCTTAATTACTGTCTGTTATAGCCATTTTAATCAACGAAAAAAATATGCACAAAAAAATAAAACTCACTTTTTTGGATTTTGCTCTTTTCAAATTTTTTTCGGTTGATATCACGATGATGATAATGGAAGTGAAGTGTATTTCAATTATGCACGCCGAGGCTAAAAGCAAGCAAGCGGGATGTTCTAGAATTAAGATTTTATTTCAATATGATGCATTTTGGAAAAATAGAAAAAATTGAAAAGAGAACAAATTTTAGCCGTTACTAACTAAAGTAGATAGGTATAATACAATATTTAATGTTGCGTTTACTTCCCAAATTAGGAAATTCATATTTAGAATCAGAATTATTGACAGCGTTAGAATCGGAATTATTGACAGCGTTTACTTTGTAAAATAAAGCCTGGAATCATAATCAGAATTGGAATCTTAAGACCCACCACAATTTGGAAACGAGGAATGGGAGAGTCATTCTTAAGGGGAGGTGGGAATGAGTCTCTCATTCTCATGATTGACATTTTGCCCGCCCCCAAAATTGAAAATGTCCACTTTTTCCTCACTTGTAATTAATTAATTAATTAATATACTATTATAATAATTAATAATAATATTATTATTAATTCATATATTATTATTGATTAATTAATATGATTATTACTATTAATTAATATATTAACTTATTATTGACAATAATGATTGATAATTATAATTTTTGAATAAATAATCACAATAATAATACATTATTATTGTTATTATAATTAATCAATTTATATAATATTACAATAATTATTATAATAATTATTATAATTAATTTATATATTATTATTATTAATGAATTAGTATAATCATTACGATTAATTAATATGGCAATATATTATTAACAATAATATATTAATAATTATAGTTCTTGAATAAATAATCACAATAATTAATATATTGTTATAATTAAGTAATTAATATTATTAGTTAATATATTTTTATAATTATTATTAATATAATTATTATAATTAATTTATATATTCGTTAATAATAATGATGACAATAATTCGTTAAGTACTCTTTAGTAATTTGTTACAATCTAACTTATTTCGATTCTAATTTCAAGACAATAAATATATTAATGGCAATCTAGTTCATTTCGATTTCGATTCTTATAGTTCAAGTAAACAACTTATTCTCATTCCAGCTCATTCTCATTTCTCTCATTCCAATTCCAATTCCAATTTAGTAAACGCTGCATAAAAGTTAAGCAAGAACTCCGAACCGTAATCCCCAAAATATGACCCTGAAAAGATATGTAAGAAAACAAAAACTTGTGACTTGACGTTTTGAACCTACATGGATTATATTAATTATTAGAGTCAACCTACCATACAACGCTTTATCTCATGCAACGCATGCATGGTACCGGTACAATTGGTTTTTAACCAATTAATAAATAAAAATTACATTTTAATTGTTTTTAGTGTGAAAAGCTATTAAAAAAAGGAAAAAAAGTGAAAATTGCATTTAAATCATAAATAAAAATGTGTTAATAATTTTAAAATTATAAATAGTATAAAAAGTTATAAAAATACTTTAAATATTTCACAAAAAAGTCTTATTCCTCCTTTTTTTTTTCTTGGTTACATTTCAATATCTATATTACATGTCTCAAGTTTACTTTTCAAATTCCTATTTTTCATTATCATTTATCTAAATTTTCGTAAGTTGTTTCAAACTCATTTTTCACCTGTCTTCTTTTATATTTCCACTCTTTTCATTAAATTCCAAAATTTTAGATAGATATTTCAAGTTTACTTTGTATATCCTACATTCTGTTAGACTTTATCTAATTTTTAGTTAGTTATTCTTACTCATTTTTCCACAACTTTTATATTTTACAATCCTACTATTTTCATTGAGTTTCAATATTTTGGATATATGTTTCTAGTTTACTTTTTCAATCCATATTTTGTATTAGAATTTATCAAATTCTTTATAAGTTATTCCAACTACTTATAAATTCTATATTCCTATTCTTTTTAAAATATTCTAACATTTTGGGTGGAAGTTTCAAGTTCATTTTTAGATCTCTACTCTCCGTTGGTATTTATCCAATTAGTAGTAAGTAGGGGTGGGCACCAACCCGCCCAACCCGTGAACCCGACCTAACCCGTATGAATTTTTTCGGGTTGGGTTGCGTTGATAAAATGTACGGGTCGGGTTGGGTTATTAAATTTTCAACCTGCACTATTTGCGGGTTGGGTTGAGTTGTAAATTTTTAACTCAACCCGACCCGTCAACCCATATATATAAAAATATATTTAACAACTTTCTCAAAACCCTAAACTCAAATTCTCTTATTCAAAGAACGGCTGCCCATCTGCTCGCGCATAGAACACAACAACATCACAACTCACGGCGTTTCTTGAAAAGCTGCTCAAACGTCGCATGCTTAGGTTCTTTCTTCTTTCTATTTTACTAATTTATTATTGTTTTAAAAAAGTTAATCAATTTTTTATTGTTAAAATGTCTAGCCCATTTGATTTCATGATTTGGTTCTTTATAATGTTTTTTTATTGATAAAATTTGGTCAATTTTTGGTTGTTATGATGGTGTCAAGCTTAATCAACAATCGGATTAACATGTCTAGCCCATTTGATTTCATGATTTGGTGCTTTATAATATTTTTTTATTGATAAAAGTTGGTCAATTTTTGGTTGTTATGATGGTGTCAAGCTTAATCGGATTAACATAAATAAAATAATGATTATTATTACAATCTTAGAGAAAAGGTTTTTAGACAAACATTTGCTGTTGGGCATTGTTCTGCAGAAATATTTTCAGTATTAACTAGTCATGCTCTCAAATTCACATATGTATTCTATCTCAGATGGATTTTTTTTAGAAAATTATTTTAATCATATCTGTTTATCGTAGAATCCAAACATGGCTAAGGGTATTAATAAAAGAGCTTTAAGCTTGTTGTGAGCACTACGCGTTATTTTTTCGATTATTTGTTAATTATTAATAGGATAATGACAATATTCATGGCCTGGAATTTTTTCCTTGTAGATGGAAGCAAATTCATCCAATAATCCAGGAGTTAATATCTCTACACCTTCAACAACTCAAAGTACAACTGATAGTGCTATTAATACACGTGCAGGCAATGGAAAAGGTGGAAAAGTGTCACAAGTATGGGAACATTACACAAAATTTGAGAATGATACAAAATGTAAGTGTAACTACTGTTCTAAAGTGTATGCGTGTCATTATAGATTTATTGGGACCCGTACTTTATGGAATCAGTTGTCAGCATGCACAGCCTATACTGATAGGAAAGTTGATTTAAAACAAAAAACCTTGGTGTTTGGGGATAAGACACCTGGTGGTGGAAGTAATCTTATGGCAATATCTTATAGCAAAGAAGACCTTAAAAAAGCATGCATTGAGATGATAATTATTGATGAATTGCCCTTTAGTTTTGTTGAAAAAGAAGGGTTTCGGAAATTTATGAGCAAAGCTTGTCCAAAACTTGATCATTTTTCTAGGAGAACTGTTGCTAGAGATGTGTATCAGTTGTACTTAAATGAGAAGAGTAATTTGAAAAAAGTGTTTACTAGTAATAAGTATATGATTTGTATAATAACTGATTGTTGGACTTCAATACAAAATTTGAATGACATGGTTATTACAGCCCATTTTATTGATGATTAGTGGCAACTTCATAAAAGGATATTAAACTTTTGCCAGATTGATGATCATAAAGGAGATACAATTGGAAAATTGATTGAGTCTTGCTTGCTTGAATGGGGTATTGATAAAGTGTTTACAATTACTGTTGATGATGCAAGTTCGAATGATTTGGCCCTTTCTTATTTAAAAAAGAAGCTGAATAACTGGGGTGGGCTTGTGTTGAATGGTGATTATCTTCATGTTAGATGTTGTGTACATATTATAAATTTGATTGTGACTGAGGGGTTGAAAGAGATGAATAATTCTGTTTCTAGCATTCGCAATGCAATGAAATATGTAAGATCGTCATCAGCTAGATTAACAAGGTTTAGAAAATGTGTTGAGGATGAAAAACTTGATTCTAAACGCATTGTTGTGATGAATGTTCCTACTAGGTGGAATTCCACCTATTTGATGTTAGAGAGTGCTCTTGCATATCAAAAAACTTTTGAACGATTGGAGGATGATGATGGATTTTATAGATCCTATTTCAAAGAGAAAGAGGGTGAAAAAAAAAAGGATTGGGCCACCGGAACTTATAGATTGGGTGAATGCAAGTGTGTTGAATAAATTTTTGGAGAATTTCTATGAAATTACTAAAAAATTTAGTGCTTCTTTGTCTGTTACATCACATTTGTATTTTCATGAGATGCATTCTATAGAGTCAAATTTGAAAGGATTGATACTAAGTGATGATTCTTATTTGAGTGCAATGGCAAAGAAGATGAAAGATAAGTATGACAAATATTGGGGTTCCCTTAACACTCTAAATAAGTTGTTAATTGTTACTGTTGTGCTTGATCCGCGTTATAAATTAAGTTTTGTGAAATTTTGTTTTGAGGAGTTGTGTGATGAAAATGTTGTGTGTGAATTCATAAAAGTGATTAAGGGCTTATTGTATTCTTTGTATGACTTTTACACAAATAATAACCCTAGATGTGATGGTGGTAGCCAAAACCAATCTGTTAATGTTGTCATTTTTCCATCCGAGTTAGATGATATAGATTAGCCAAGGTAGCAAAACTTTCAAAATGGAAAAAGAAACAGCTGGAAAAGGATGGTGTAGAGTTGAAAAATGAAGTAGATAAATATTTATTAGATGATTGTGAAAGTTGCTTTGACGATTCATTTGATTTATTGAACTGGTGGAAAGTAAATGGTGGGAAGTATAAAGTTTTGTCTAATGTAGCCAAAGACATTCTTGCAATCCCAATATCTACAATTGCTTCTGAGTTTGCATTCAGTATAGGAGGACTCATTCTTGATCCATTTCGAGCTTCTTTGAGTCCTAAAATGGTAGAGAGCTTGATATGTGGGCAAAATTGGCTTTGTTCTTCTCGTATTGCTATAGAAGAGGATACATCTTCGGTTGAAGATATGGCATTTTATGAATCAATTACATCAGGTAAATATTTATATTAAGATTTTTATTTTTATTCTATTTATATTTTCCTTGTATTTATTTGTTATAACATATATGCCTAATATTTTTATTTTTATTGTTATATAGATTCAACATTGGCATCAGATTTTAATGTCATTAATTTGGATTGATCTGGATTTTGATGTTATTGGACTGATCTTCATTACACTCCTGTTGGTTGGTATTGAGCAATAATTTCGGGAAACTCTCTTCCTATGCATGGAAGACTTATAAAATTATCACTATTTGGACTTTAATGTTTTTTATTAAATAAAATTTTAAATATATGTACTTTTTTTCATTAGTTATGTACTAATAATTTGATTGTTAAATTTTGAAATATTGGATTTGTTGTAAGGATTTTAGTATTTGTATTTTTTTAATTAATTAATTTATTTTTTAGACCATAAAAATGGGCTTTTCAAAAGCCCAACCCAATCAACCCAACCCGACCCAACCTGCAACTTTGCGGGTTGGGTCGGGTTGGGTTGAAAAATGTAATGGGTTGGGTTGGGTTGAGTTTTTTCAACCCGTTCTATATGCGGGTTTCAACCCGACCCAACCAGAACCGTGCCCACCCCTAGTAAGTTATTCCAATTTCTAGGTTAAGTTCATCAACTCCTCTTCTCATCACTTTTGGGTTATATATTCCTCTTCTTTTTATTAAATTCCAATATTTTAGGTGAATATTTCAAGTTTTTTTTTATCTCTACTTCGCATTAAAATTCTTAGTAAGTTATTCCAACTTTTAGGTCAAGCTTTTCAACTCTTATTCCCATCACTTTTTAGTTATTTATTTCTACTCTTTTTTATCAAATTTCAATATTTTGAGTGGATGTTTCAAGTGCATTTTTTAGATTCCTACTTCTTGTTGAAATTTATCAAATTCTTAGTGAGTTGTCCCTACTTTTAGATTAACTTTTTTAACTCTTATTTCCACCACTTTTTGGTTTTATATTCATACTCTTTTTATTGAATTTTAATTTTTTTGTGAAATTTTTAAGTTTATTTTTTATATCCCTATTTCCAATTAGAATTACTCAAAATCTTTGTGAGTTACTCCCAAGTTTGGGTGAGGTTTTTCTTTCCACCACTTTTGGTTCTATATTCCCACTCTTTTTATTGAATTCTAACATTTTGAGTAGAAATTTCAAGTTCATTTTTTAGATTTATACTTGCTATTGGAATTTATCAAATTCTTAGTAAGTCCTTTACAATTTTTAGGTTAAGTTTGTCAACTCTTTTTCCACTATTTTTTAGTTCTATATTCTATCTTTTTTTAATAAATTCCAATTTGTTTTGTAGAAGTTTCAAGTTTATTTTTTAGATCTCAATTTCTGTTGAAATTTATCAAATTATTGTTTAGTAGTTTCAACTTTTAGGTTGACTGTCCCATTTTTTCCCACCATTTTTTGATTCTATATGCCTATACTTTTTATTAAACTCCAACATTTAGGTGAATGTTTCAAGTTTACTTTTAAATTTATATTTCCCATTGAAATTTCTTAAATCATTGGTAAATCGTCCTTGCTTTTAGGTCAAATCTTTAACTCTTATTTCTACCAATTTTTTGTTTTATATTCCAATTGTATTCACTGCATGCCAAAATTCTCGGTAGCTGCTCCGAGTCTTATTTTATTACAGTAAATGATTACGATATTGATGTAAATTATGTGTGACCCCCTCTTATTTTTACAAATATCAACTTACAAGATAATTTTGAAAAATCAACAATAAAGTCTATTTTTGAACTATTTTTATATTATTACGCCATCACAACCAATTTTTATAAGTTAAAAAATTTAAAACCAGTGCTAAAATATCTTTATTTATTCGATATCAAAATTCATTACTTCAGGAGATTTGATCATGAATTTTATCTACATTTCTTTTATACAAATTCCTATTATTTTCATTAAGTTCCAACATTTTGCATAGATGTTCAAGTACATAGACCTATATGCAATTTATCTAATTCTTATTAAGCCATTCCAATTTTTTTAGTTGACTCTTCTACTTTTGTTTTAATCAATTGTTTGTTCTATATTTCTACTCCTTTTATTGGATTCCAACATTTAGGTGGATATTCAAGTTTATTTTTAGATCTATACTTATTCCTTTTATTGAATTTATCATTTACTTTAAGGTTTTGTTTCTTTTTTTCTTTTGAATTCATATTAAATTTTTTCACTCTATTTTCTTTTCAAAATAGTTTCATTATTTTTTTATCACTTTAACCAAAAGTTCATGTTATTATTAGTCTTATCATTATATTTAAATGTTTGCTTTTAATAAAAAAAAGCCCAGTATTTTATTTGTACTATTACTACTATTATTTATTTTTACTATTACTATGAATATCATCATCATCATCATCATGTGCTGGAGATTTATAGTTAAATGTAATAAGAATGTACATAGTAACAATATTTATTGATATGGTTAATTTATTAATATATTATTTTCTTCTAACACCCACGAAATTATTTCTTCTTGGCCTCCTTCATTATTCATTTTTTCATCATTCTTAACTTTTTCTTGTTTCAATTATAATTTTGAAACGTCTTTTTTTAACTACTTGATCAAATTTCTTGATCTTAATTTGGTTTATACTTTGATCTTTATCACTTTATGTATGATATACTCATTTATACTTTTTCATTATTGTTACTATCATAATAATGATAGTAATTCTAATATTAGCATATTCAATCAAACTTTTGACATCATAATTATGCTCATTTATCATTTAAATAAGTAAAATTGATTAGCAAAATTTTTGAATAATAAGAATCCTAGTATAAATCCTGAAAATGCATAATAACCATACCCTTCAACAAAGTTAATAATTTGTTTTTAGTAAAAGTGTTATCACATTTATTTTTGGTAAAAATTTCCATAACTATACAAAATAAAGAATTGCAACTGAAATCACATTCAAATCAACAAAAAAATCCAGTTAAGCACTTAACTCTATCAATGCATAATTATTTGATTAACTTTATCAATTAGAGAGTTCAACCAGTACTTTCGTCTCAGGTAAAATCAAGGATAAAATCCTCACCGACAAAAGTTAAGAGAAAAAAGCAAAATTGGTAGCCTTGGCAGCTGAATTGCAATTGTTACCACATCCATACTCTAAATATTTCAAGAGGAAACAACACGATAGGAAATAACAAGATAATTTATCCGCTGACTTGTAAAATACTGAATGGCCTTGAAAAGAAAAAGAAATGATATCATGACAATAAATTACCAATTGCCACTAAAATTATATGTGGAGTAGCTAAAATTATATATAAATACAAGACTGCGGAAATTTTGGAAACATATAAGCTGAGTAAAATCTTAAGAATTAAGATTTACTGACACCAATTTTCAAAAGGGTTATTAAGTAAACGAATTTGCATGATAAACACCATAAATATTCATCAGCAAAGAAAACTTAAAGGGAGAAATGAAGGAAATAATTAATTGAAGAGACCAGTTAGTAAAATAAAGATTTGTGTATGTACCTGTGCAGGGAATGCATATCATCTTGCACGTGTTAGTGGCATATTAAATGAGGCAAAAGTGATTTTTTTAAAAATTATTAACTATTAAAATTAAATTTTAACTTTTCAAAATCACTTTTGAGTCTCTTAAAATTAATCTCAAACTGGCCCTTAGTTATATATATTCAAAAAAAAATTCCTTGACATACATACGTGCATGTGTATAATTAGTTGAAAATATTATTTTTTTAATTAACAATGAGTAACATTTTCTTATTACATAATTTTTGAATTTCCAAATGCATTTTTTTTTTAAATTTTCATGGCATAAAGCAAAAATGATCTTAATAGCTACAGAAAATTTGAAAAATGAAAACGAAAATACATTTGGGCTCTATGTGACTTAGTTTATAAGCGTTCTCCATTTTTTGACTTAGAAGCGTTCTCCATGTTTTGACTTAGTTTATAAGCGTTCTCCATTTGCACTAAACATTAACTTTGTTCCACTACACCAAATTATTCAATCCCAAGTCCTTTGAGATCTAGTAAGAAAGATTTAGATCTTGAAAAAAACCTATAACTAAAAATAAGGACACTACTCATACGATAATGAATTGCACCAAATTTGGCTTAAAAGTCAAGTAATAAAATAGAAAATAAGAAGAATCACAAGATCCTAAACAGGAATTTTCAAACCACATCCATTTTGGTGAGATGTGGATAAGAGTGTGATTTTCACCAATAATTTTATCATTCCTATTATCCCTTAACTACAATGTTTGGAATAAGTTCAAAATAAAATTTGCTAAATGAATTTTCATTTATGTACTTTTTTTTAACCTGCCTAAATGAAACCTAATTCTTTAAAATTATTTTAATATAATTAACTTATTAATAGGACTTTTATAAATTTATTAAAATTAAAATTTAGTTGAATGCCAAAATAAAATTATATGAAACATATTTCTGCCACATAAGATTATAGGGGTCTTGCTAAGTTACATCATCTATAATTTACATCAACCTAATTTTTTTTAATGACTGACTTGTTGCTTGTTAAACGGCTAAAAGGTTATAAAAAACTAATTCTGGATCAACTGTAAGTTACAATTAATACAGTTAATGTAACTTGGGAAGTTGCAAAGATTAAAATAAACACAAGGCATATAAATAAAAATAGATTTATACGACTATACTTCTCTTGAATAGCACAAAATTAGGAAGCTTAAAAAGTCTTAAATTTAGTGAAGAGGACACTTCTTCGTATGAAATTGGGAGATTAAAGAATATATCTAATAGTTAAGAGAATATATAAAAGAGCAATGGGGATAATTGATAATACATATCATAATTGAGTTTACCTTAAATTGATTATATTTGTGAGCAAAGATAATTATTAAAAACATAATAATAAAACTTATCTAGTTCAAATTCACTATTTGTATCATTAATTATGCATTACGCATCATTAATTATCATGTGCAAGTGTTAGGTAACTTTGTTATTTATTATTTATGTGTTAATTTTATCACCTTTATCAATGAGTAACTTGTCATTTACGATACAAACTATGTAAAGTGTAATATTACTCTTGATAGTATTCATTCCAACCATAATACTTATGTGTGAAAAATAAGGGGTACAGTGTTTGAGCCCCACTCACGTTGATTGGGAGGAAATTAATTAGGTTGCTGTTATGTTATAATTAAAAAATTAACAACAATAATGTTTAGTGTTCTTATAATATTAATCACAATTTCATATCTGCAATATTTATTATGTAATAAACATTCAAGGCTATAGGAAATAATTTTTAACATTACTTTAATTTGTACAAGATAATTTGCATAATAAGTTGCATGCATATTACTCAAAATATCAAATTAATATTCCATATGAAGATGCTTTATGTTTGTATAAAAAATTAATATTAATATAATTTGACGAGTAACTTTAAAGTTTCTTAATTGAAAAAAAATAGCGTTTCCAATTTAACATTATTCATGTTAAATTGAGGGGGCCTTTGATAATTTTCTAATATCAATAGCTATATTTTCAATTTATATGAAGTACAATCAGCAGCTAATGATAATTACCGTTGATATTTGTCATCCACCAATTGTTCACCAGTGGTTTTGGTTGCCAGATTTAATGACAAAACATCTCAACCGTGGGATGGCCTCAACAAAAATCCAACGGTTTAAAAAATTTAAATATTGTGTATAAGATCATGATTATCTTTTTATCATATTTTAAGTAAATAACTTAATTACTGATGAGTTGTTAATAAATAAAAAAATAAAAAATAAAATTTTATTTATATAATATTAATAAAAAATAAATAGTAAATTTTTTTAAAAAAATTTAAATCAAAAAATGATTATATTCATTAAATGTGACGCAGCGTTGTGTATTACAAGAGGAGCCTAATTATTAATGGGGTTCCCCCTATCTAATTTCTTTCCGCATCCTCCGCATCCAGTTTATTTTTCTGAGCCCTTGGCCGAAGTCAACGATACGAATTTAGTTAATTATGAAATGACGTAATGATAATGACGTTGTCATTATAGCTTCTTAGTCACATCATCGCATGTAGAGCCTATTCCCACTTGAATCACATCAAACAACTATTAATTATATTTTTTAAATTTATATATTTATTTTTTACAAGTTACATCTCATTTCCAGATATTTACATGTAAATGACAAAAAGAAAATTATTCCTTAAGAATGAAGAATGGCTGCAACCAGCAGCTATATCGGCACGTATCGAGCTTTGCACTTTACAAAATTGGTCTCTGCGCATGTCAAGGCCGTCACATTAATATTCTTGACTAACCCCTTATTTTTCTAATTGAGTTGTACTTTACAGTTACTTTTACACATTTATTAAATAGATTGAGATCATTAGAGACTAAAATTACATAGAATTAATTCTCAGTAGGAATATATGGGTGTGAATGAGGTGCGACTTTGAAGATAACGAAATCGGTTAGGTCGTTTGGATCATTTATAACTGATGATTACTCGATTCTCTTCACTAAAGAAAGGAAACCCTTCGTAAAATTAAACTTCGAAATTGCAAACACAATGCGTGTAATGTGATGTGTCATGGAGAAAAAAACTAGCAGTTGGTAGGTGGGGGATTAAATTAAGGGTGTGAATAATTCCACCTCACTACTTTTATAAATCCACCCCACCTCCACAAAATAATTACAAAAAGTTAAAATTATTTTATAAAATTATAAATTAGTAATAAGTTTGAAGAATTAATGAATTAAATCGTTCTTATAATTAGGGGTGTTCATAATCCAATACAATCTGCTCAATTTATCTAATCCATATAAATCGATTCGTAGATTGGTGGATTGTATTGGATTAAAAATTTAAAAATCAGTATTCAGTGAATTGAATATAGTAAATCTGTAAAAATTCGCGAATCTATAAAAAAAATAAAATATTTATTTAATTAAAAAATTAAATTGTAAATATGGCATTAGTACTAAATAATAAATAAACAAGTTAAAATATAGTTACATTAATTTTATATTATATTTTATCCGATATTAATATAGAATAAAAATAATTAAATAAATAAATATGACTTCCTAAACAATTAATTTTTATGTACTGATCTAAATAAATGAGATTTTTTTGTGTGTTACCTTTTGAAATTTTGAATGTATTTCTATCTTTATTTAAACAATTAATTTATGTAAATCTTATTTAATTTTGAATTTGATTAATAGTCAAATTATTTTTATATTAATTTTTTATTTAGTTAATTTGTTGATACTACAAAATTAAAAATTTTTATTCCGCAAATCAATCCGCAAAATGGTAGATTGGATATGGATTTGATCATATCTGCATCCGATCCGCATACATATAGATTGGATTTGGGTTGAATTTTATCAATATGTAGATTGAATTGAATTAAAAATTTATAATCTACAAAATCGTGGACTGGATATGGATTAATATTCAATCCGTAAAATCCGATCTGCAAACACTCCTATTTATAATTTTTTTCCTAACTTATTTTATCAATCTTTAACTATTTAAGGTTGCTTCAAGATAATTTTAATTTGACTTTTTTACCCTTATAGTCTAAATAACCAAATTACTCTAAGAAAAATATATATTATTGTAACTAGTTGTTCAGGCATTTAGTTTTATGTTTTTATTATTTAATATTTTTCAATTCTCCATGTGTACTAATTATATCATATTAGTTTAGTAGAGTATTAATAATCATACTAATAAATTGATGCTTAAACATCATTAGAATAGTACATAATTGTACAAAACATTATTAAAGTTGACGTAAATTTTTAGATATTTTGGTATTTTTATCTTATGAGGGTAAAATAATCATACTAATTCATGTTAAAGCAACTTTATTGATCCTCCTCAAAACAAAAAAAAAAACTTTATTGATCAAATATAATTAAAAAAATAGTTTCAAAAAAAGTAAATGAATATCAAATAAGTTATTACTTATACATCATTAAAAAAGTTATTACTTGTACATTATTAAAATATTCATATTACTTTATGTTAAAGGAACCTTATTGATCAAATATAATAAAAAATATCCAAAAAATAAATTATATGAATTTAATTGATTAATTTTTAAATTTTTTTTATAATTTGAATTTTTAAAAAATAATGTGAACTTATTGTAAAAAGTTTTTGAGAATGGGGTGTGTTTATAAAATTTTTGGGGTGGAAATATCACCACCCATAAATTAAATAGCGTGAACACACAAATGCACTTGTTGAGAAGAAATCTCTGGAAGCTTTGGTTCAAACCGTCCAAAAAAATTGAAGGTTACTAGATCTATAATTTTTTATTTTCGGATAAGCATAAACTTCAGTATTTTATTATTATTATTAACTATAAATGCAAATTTTTTTTTGAGCATTTTACACTTTTTTTTGTGCATTTTGTTTTTACACCAAGGGCTAGGTCCATTTAACGAGCGGTTTTCTTAGAGTATCACTAAAATAAATTTTTAATTTTACTCTTTAAATACTTATTTACTTATTTAATAATTAAAAGAGTGAAAAAATAATACATATCCCAAAAGATTTTTAAATAAAAATAAATCTATTTTATTTTAATCATACTTGTTCCTTTACAAAAATAGTAGCAATTATAATAACACTTCCCTCTCTTGAAGAATAATGAGATAAAAAATAATTTAATACTAGATTAGATGCTCTAAAAGACTTTGAAATAAGATTTGTCAAATGAGATAATGCTTCTATCTCTTTAATATTAAAAAAAGAGAAGGACAATCTTATTTGAATAATCTCATTTGAAAAGTCCTTTAAATTTTTTTTATGTGACTCTTCAAATGAGATATAAAATCTCATTTAAAAAGTCTTTCAGTGGACAGTGATGCTCTTTTCAAATTTTAATTTCAAGTTTCAATGAATTTGTAAGTTAATAATAAAAAGATTACAAAAAAATTACAATTCTTATGGCAATTTCAAATGTGATTGTTTTTTCTCATCATTAAATTTTTTAAATTTGTCTTTCATGTAACATATTTTTTAGTGCTTTAATTATCTTATCTTTTTTTTAATATTTTGTACTTGATCGTGGATATATTACCATAGTTTTGTTATTATTTTTGACTTTTTGTAACTTAGTTATTATTGGTATTCCTTCTCTCTTTGTATTCCTTTTAATACACAATAGCCATATAAAGGAAGTGTAAATGTAAATGAAGAATACGAGATATTCCAACATCCAAATCTCAATTTGAGTCCCAACTAATTTGTGTTATAAACCCTCTAAATTAAAAAAAAAAAAGTTATACTTAACCTCCACACACTAATAGTTTAAGTTATTTTACAACAAAAAGTTCTTATTGGCTCTAATCAAATTGAGTTATTTTACAAACCATAGACATCCAGGAAAATGAAATACTATTGCCGTTAATAATAAAATTTTCTGGGAATATCTTATCCAAAATTGACGTTAATATTATTGCATCCTTTCCCTCCTCATTACAACGTTATTAAGAACTACATACTTAAGAAGTATCCTCTGTTGCAGCTAGCTATTCTGGAGAAAAACACAAATTTAGCTAAATCCTAGCCCTTACACATATTTTTATTCAATTTAATTCTGAAATTCATCATAAAAGATTATGGACTTTTCAGAACTGAAAGAAAATTTGGAAAAAATACCTTTTTAAGTTCAGCCTTGGGCGGGAGCCCCTCGTAGTAAAAACAGGGAATCGGTGTTGCTTTGATCACCTGGGACTTTCTAAGCTACTTATAATTGCAGCTTCTTGCTCTTCGTGGAAATAGAATGCCAAAAATAAATAAATTAAGAATGATTTCTTCACTCGTGACATCTTCAGACTCTGTAATAAGGTAATAATGATACTTGCAGACACATTACATCGGAGATACTTAAGAAAATGCACCTTCAGTCTTGCTTCACACTGGCTCCTCTATCTCTCCAAAGCTTTGTGTTTTTGCTCTAGTTTCGTGTAAAACCGGAAGATGGAAATGACAATAAAGATACAGAAACATTATTTAGACGACACATTTGCAAATAAATTTTACATTTAATTATTTGATAACAAAGAAAATACCTTCTTCCGTTCTCAGCACGTTCAGAGCATCTAAAACATGGAGCTGTCCCAACATTTACCTTCCGTACAGATGCTGCCGTTTTATGTATAGCTCAGGATAATCAAAGCCAACTTATACGAAACAATATAGTTAAAAGCACAATTAAATAAGTAGCATGTAATATGAAACAAAGGATACGAAGAAGCAACGGACCAGCTATCTTCTTCATCAAGAAGATTCTTGTTATCAAATTGTGATAGCTGTCAGGAGTGAGTTTGGCTGAAAGTGATTGAAGAATATCAAAGACTAGCAACAGCTTGAAATCCATAATTTGTACAACATTGATCATTGCGAACAAGACCACAATGCTTTTGAATTCCCATAGACTTCACCGCAAACAGATTGCTTTTTTAAGCTTTTTTTGGAAGAAGCTTTTGAATTCCCATCAAGAAGCTTTTTCAAGCTTTTATTGATCATTGCGAACAAGATCACAATGCTTTTATTGGAAGAAAATGCAACGGGAAATTTGTTCTTTTGTGGTAGCTTGTGACATTTGCCAGCGCAATAAACATGAAAATGTGTTATGCCCTGGTTTGTTGCAGGCCCTACCAATTCCTGAGCACAATTGGACTGATATACCAATGGATTTCATAGAACGATTGCCAAAGTCTGGTGGTAAGCAAGTTATTTTTGTGGTGGTGGATAGGCTGAGAAGTATGCACACTTCATGCCCTTAAGTCATCCATATACTGCTCTTGATGTTGCACAACTTTTTATAGATAATTCGTATAGGTTGCATGGCTTGCCAATTTCTATCATTAGTAACCGATAAAGTTTTCACTAGTACTCTTTGGCAAAATCTATTTTCCTTTTTGAATATGAACTTGTTGATGAGCACTGCATACTACCCTCAAACAGACGGTCAGACTGAAGTGGTTGCAAGTGCTTAGAACAATACTTGCAATGCATGACATGTGATAGGCCGAAAGAATGGTTAACAAAGGAGTGTTTGAAATATTTGGTAATCAAGTTATACCAAGTCCAGCTCAAGTTCTTACATTAATCAAGTGAGTAGAATTTCTGTGCAGAAGGGGCATCTTTGGGAATTAAACTGTACTTCATGAGATCGAATTAATTTTTGAGTCATACATCATTGAAAAGATATTTCTGTTAGCTTTCCAATTAATTTTACTAATCTAAATTTGAAGTTTTCTACAGTAAGTTATGATCAGTTAAGTGCAGACTGTTCAGTTTTGAGTCAAGAAGAATATTTCGGAACTTGGATTTTTTTAATGTTCTTTATTATGTTTTAAGCATACCAATGTTTTATTAATGTCTAGCTTTAATGTTGGTCTTTAAAGTCAATTTATTTGAAGGGTTTCTTTGTAGTAAATCTATGCTTGGAGGATTGTTCCAAGAAAGTTATTTAAGCTTATGTAGTTGTAAACAAAGGACATAGATTAATTTTGAAAATTGAATGAACTTTGAGCTATTATCAAACTTTGAATCTCTTTGGCGGATTCCATCGAGTGGTGAGTGTTTTAAGCTCTATATCATTAGCTTAGCAACTTTAGGTGGTGCATATTTTCTGTATCCTTTTGTTGTTTGCTGTGGTGGTGAGCTTGTGATTTCTTAAGTGTGTGACGTTGTGCTTTCTCATCTATTGTGTCCGGTGTCAATGGTTGAAATAACTTTCTTTGGCTAAATGGTAGTATAATACTTTTTATCATTTATCAACTCAAATGATTCCGTTTGAAGTTGTTTATGGTAGGCAACCTCTTTTGCATATTGCTTATATTCCTGGTAAGTTTACTGTGGCAACTGTTGATTTGAGCTTAAGGACATGGATGCTATAATACTCTGTTGAAAGCCAATTTGGTGGACGCTCAAGCTCGAATGAAATTGTATGCTGATAAGAAGAAATCCAAGAGGGAATTTGAGGCGGGTGATATGGTATTTTTATGGTTGCAGTCTTATAAACAAGTAAGTTTGTCAATGCACAACAATAGGAAGTTGTATCCAAGATTCTATGGGCCTTATATGGCTATACAAAAGATTGGACAGGTTGCCTATAAGTTAGAGCTGCCTATAGAGTCCAAAATTCATCCTCTTTTTCATGTTTAGTGTTTAAAGAAGAAAGTTGGAGATGCAATCACTCTAATTACAGAGTTACTAACAATGCAGGAAGACGGGCACCCACAGTTAATGCCTATTTTTGTTTTGGACAGGAGAGTAGTCAAGCGAAACAATCATATGTTAGAGCAGTGGTTGGTTAATTGGTCTAACTCCTTTCTTGGAGATGCAACTTGTGAGGATGCGTTTAAGATTCAGGAGAAGTTTCCTTTGTTCAAGCCTTGAGGTCAAGGCTCTTCTGAAGCGGCAGGGAATGTAACCACCATTTTGTTTTTGGCAATAATTTATTTTTGATTATTTTTATTAGCTATTCTTTATGTATTTTGAATTGTTGTTTTCATTATTTAGTTTTCTTTGGAGTGATCCTTCCGTGAATTGTGGTTTACTCAGTATTGGACTCTTTGACTCTTGCTTTTGAAGAGCATTTTGGCCACTGTAAGGAGATAAGAAAAAGTTATCAATAAAATCAGAATTTTTTTCAGGTCAAGTTATCATCTTACAGCACATGTGCACGGCACAGAAAGGCATCTTAATCGGCTATATCTGAAAGTTCGCTTCTAGTTATTCCACTATTATTCCTTCTAAAAAGTCAAACATGGCTTCTCTTCCTCCTCTTGATATTTGTCACGTCTACAAAGGGTACGGAAATCCCAAAAGGATTTACCAAGAAGGCGGGAAAGGAGCCTATCTTTTAATTGGAGAAAAACTTAACTGGCGCGCAAATAAAAGTTTTTAATTATTCTAAAAATAAATAAAACTATATTATTTAATTTATAGATCCTGCTGCAGAACTCACTGGACTTGCCAAGCGCCAAATTTTGAAATGAGGACGGCAGCTGGATCGCTATCTTTTGGAAGCACCAGCCAACATGTAAAGAATTGAGTTGTGGATTTGGGGACTTAATTGTAATCAAAATATAGTTATTGGTCCATAGTGCGATTTTAATTCAGTTTAGGGGTCGTTATGTAAATAATTTGCTGATGTGGCAAATTCTGTTATCATCGTTAGTAGCGTTTCCAGAAATTTTCTAGAAATCTCAGCATAAAGGGAGCTGTTGAAAAGCCTCCTGTGTGCATGTGATTTCTCTTTCGTTTCTTAACCAAATTCTGTAATTCTTGCTTTGATTAAAAGCTTGTAATATCCTTTATAATATGTGATCAGGTTGTAATTAGTTTGAGCAATAAAAGCTTGTCAGTTTTTCCTTCTAATAGTGTCATTTCGATCAGTTTGTTAGTTTTTGAGTGCCTCTGCTTTTAGTGCTTTTCCTTCTCGGTTCTTGATTTGTTCTTGGATCTTTCTTTGATAATTTTTTCTCAAATTTCAACACAACGCTTCCACCGTTAATTGCTGCAATATTATTGCTTTTGAATTGCCATCTTTGAATTTAATTAAGTTCGTTTGGGCCTTGATAAGATGTTTGTATAAATAAGCTAAATATTGACGTGGCCTATGCAAATATTAATGGCCGGTTAGGCCACACCGACTGCCAAAAATTAAAAGGAGCGTGGGGGCTAATTGAGGGAATTTTAAGTTGCAACTTAAGTTTTAATAAACCCAACTTTTTTTTCACCCAATATTTATCATTTTTTATTCGGTTACTCAAAGGCCATTGTATGGACTCAAACAATCTCCTAAACAGTGATATAGGAGATTTGATGAGTTCATGATGACTAATGGTTATCGTAGAAGCAAGTATGATAGTTGTGTTTACCTTGGTGGCTTAGATCAAAGTGGAGTTGTAAACTTGCTTCTTTATGTGGATGATATGCTGATTGCAAGTAAATACAAAACTGCGGTAGGTAAATTGAAGAATTTGCTTAAAGATGAATTTGAAATTTTTGAGTGCCTCCGTTTTTGGTGTTTTTCCTTCTCGGTTCTTGATTCGTTCTTGGATCTTTCTTTGATAATTTGTTCTCAAATTTCAACAAAACACTTCCACCATTAGTTGCTGCAAGATTATTGATTTTGAATTGCCATCTTTAAATTTAATTAAGTTCATTTGTACCTTGAAAAAATGTTTGTATAAATAAGCTAAATATTAACATGGCCTATACAAATATTAATGGCTGGTTAGGCCATATCGACTGCCAAAAATTGAAAGGAGCATGGCGGCTAACTGAGAGAATTTTAAATTGCAGCTTAATTTTTAACGAACACAACTTTTTTTTACGCAATATTTATCATTTTTTTATTCGGTTACTCAAAAGTTCATTGTATGGACTCAAACAATCTCCTAAACAGTGGTATAGGAGATTCGATGAGTTCATGATGACTAATGGTTATTGCAGGAGCAAGTATGATAGTTGTGTTTAGGTGGCTCAGATCAAGGTGGAGCTATATCCTTTCTTCTTTATGTGGATAATATGCTAATTGCGAGCAAATACAAAACTAAGGTAGATAAATTGAACAATCTGCTGAAAGGTGAGTTTGAAATTTTTGAGTGCCTTTGTTTTTAGTGTTTTTCCTTCTCGGTTCTTGATTCGTTCTTGGATCATTCTTTGATAATTTTTTCTCAAATTTTAACACAACACTTCCAGCATTAGTTGCTGCAATATTATTACTTTTGAATTGCCATCTTTGAATTTATTTCGGTTCATTTGTACCTGGATAAGATGTTTGTATAAATAAGCTAAATATTAAAATGGCCTATACAAATATTAATGGCTGGTTAGGCCATACCGACTGCCAAAATTTGAAAGGAACGTGGCGGCTAATTGAGAGAATTTTAAGTTGCACCTTAAGTTTTAACCAACACAATCTTTTTTTTCACCCAATATTTGTCATTTTTTATTTGGTTACTCAAAGAGCCGGACACAATACAACATAGTGATTTAGAACCCCTGGTCTAGGGTACATAGTTTTTTTTCAAACACGAATATAAAAAGACAGGACGACATACATGCACATGAAGCAAATACCTTACTTGACACTAGCTTATTAGTAGTCTCCTGAACTCATCGCATCATCTATCTTGTAACCGATCACCAAACAAGTAGGCACAGCTTGAGCCAAACAAACCAGCATCTTCTTTGCTATTGACATCAGCTTTTTTTTCTCTGGCTTCAGTTTAGTGACGGTAACAGTTAGAACGCCGGCATCATCCACTGCAGTCTCGAGGCTATTCGGGTTGACACCAACTGGCAAACTGAAGCTCCTAAAGTTGTTGTCATTCAACCACATGAGAGTACTGGTGGCCCCTTCGTCTTTCTTCCACAGATCATGAATGCCTATCATAAGGGAATTGCAACCTCCTATGCCAACAATCATATCCTCTCTTTTCGTCCCCGCTCCCAGATAGGCCTTGAAGCGAACGAAGTCCTTGTGGTTCACTTTAGCATTCTCCCACTTTTCGGGGACGTTTTCGAGGGCGAAGGGCGTTTCGCAATGAATGGGAACGAGCTTTTTAAAAGTGAGAGTTAGCAACCCCTCGTCGTCGATTGCAATATTGGAGTCATTCGGGTCAAGACCCGCCGGCAAGTTGAATTTCATCGAGATTATCGGGCTGGCAGTTTCTCCTTCGTTTTTCTTCGGGAAGCTTAGGAAAGAGGATCCGAAACTGACCAGCGAGGAAGAAACCCAAGAGAGAAGATCACTATGTGAACTTACCCCCTTGCTTATTTTAATAAGCAATTTCCCATCTTCATCAATCTCAACCTTCACATCCTCTTTCTTCGTCTCTGATGGAAGAGGGTGCTTGAAGTGAACGACGTTTTCATCCTCATCCCAGAAAACAGAGCAGTGATATGGGTTATATCCGAGGCTCATTTTTTTGATCATTGAATGCAAGATTCTTGGGTTTCGGTGAGCTCGAATGGGAGAGTGTTGTGTAGTAGTAATTAATGGGGTAACTACTGACGTCACTCAGACAATGGTGCGGAGTCTCTCTCGGGTTCTACGATATTTCGTTTAATATTTTACGATATTTTGTTTACTATTTTACTTCCACCCGAATTAATGAAGAGTGAGGAGTGCAATGAAGGGAAGGGAATCGATTGAACTCGTTCGAGATGATCAAGAATGGAGCATTGGGTGTGTATAGGCGCTCGAGGGTTGTCTTATAAAGCGAGCGCTTACGCATGCAATGCCGACATATATTAAGGTTCATACTCACAGAATTATCTCCACGTGTCCCCAATTTAACTCCATTTTACAAGTCGACATTGAACTCTAATTTTCTAATTGAGGTGTACACGTAGTACTCTGGAGTTACCTTGACGCATTTATTAAATAAATTGAGATCATTGGGGACTAAAATTACTTGGAATTTTCTCTACAGAGAGTGTGATCAAACTCATTCGAATATTTAATAAACCGATCCAGGAAATTAACACGAACACAAGTCAAAACACGTTATCATCAAGGACGCACAAAATCTACGAATGGCGATCGATTTTTTTTTTCTTTCTTTTTCTTTTTTCTGAAAAGGATCGCGGGATTGTTAAAAGTGTAATTGCATAGAAAGGGATTCGAAAGCTTGCTTTTTGTAACAAATAAACACTGCAAAAGGCTGATATTCCATTTATAATGATTTATACGATTTGTCATTTATTTTACTGTTATATACTTTGGTGTTTGTATGCGTCTGCGTATATATAGAGTAACATTAATTCGGGTGTGTACTCCACCAGCTTCATTTTCTTAAATTCAGCAATACATTTATTTACATTCCTATTCTATATGTTGTGTCTTTTATTTGTTTATTTTTTTAAGTTGTGTTGAATGAAAAACAAAAATGTCTGTTTTCCTGTTTTCAATTTTAAGGACAGCTGGACAGGCGTCATTCGAGATTTGAGTCGAAGTCGACATATATTATGCTGCATTTACTTCTCAGTAATTAGAAATGGTAGGAATCGAAATGAGTTGAAATGAGAACGGAAAATGAGATTTACAATAAGTTGTTTATTTGACCTATAGGAATCATAATCGAAATGGGCTGAAATCCCATTAATATATTTATTTTATCTTGGAATCAGAATTGGAGTCAGTTATATTATAACAAATTACTAAAAAGTATTTAATGAATTATTGTCATAATTATTATTTAATATTTTAATTATAGTGATTATTTATTAAAAACTATAATTATTAATATATTATTGTTAATAATATATTAATATATTAATTAACAATAACAATTATATTAATTAATTAATAATATTTGAACTAATTATAATAATTATATTTGAAAGGTTGGAATTTACCTTTACACGTATTTGTAATTTGTGGAGAGCTTGTCACAATCGTTAGCCTCGAGTCCAGAGGGGTGAGTACCTGAAAAAGGCACTTCGACGCCCAAGTTAGTATTTAATCAAGATTAAAGAAAGAAAAAAGATAGGGAAGATGGCTAATATTAATGATTATTAAATTTAATACAATCAATAATGCAAATAAGTTTTTAAATGGCTAATTTTATTGGTAAATTATTAAGTATATAACAACTGAAATTTTAATCTCAATAGTTAGTGGAACTTCAAAGTACTAATTTAATTAGATCATATATAATAAATAAAAGTATGCGGTGAGAACCTCTTAAATCAGTTGGAAGATTTAATTATTTAAATTTATGCGATTATGCTTTAAATGTATGGGAGTACTGGAAATCTAAAGTCTTTTTCCCCGATTAAAGAAAAATAAAACCTAATTAAATCATATCTTTATACGAAGAGCTTCACACTTCACCCTTGCATGATAAAACTTAAACACATATAGTGGAAAATAAAGCACATATTTTGTTAATTAATTTACCAAAGTTACATACAAAAGCAAGAAATTGGGGAGAAAAAAAAAGGACTGCAAAGTGAAGAAATTCTATTAATTGGGCCAAATCACACGACCTTTTCAATTCAATCCTGAGGCAAAATTTCCATTTTAATCCAGTGAATGTAATAATCAGTGTGATAATCATGATGAGCATCGTTCAGGAAAAGTTGATGCACAGTCCAACAGTTCAGATGTGGTCAACGACGTTGGCTGAATCAAAAGGGAAACGTGGCTAAATGTGGAACATAGGATCAATACAATGAACGATCAAGATTGCTTCCTAATAAGACAAGAATGGTTGGACGTGTATGAACGAAAATAGTGAGTGTATACCCTGCATGGTGGCGTGGCGAAATCTCAACCCTCCATGGTAAAAGTATGTCAATCGAACGGTTACTACTTCGAGGGTGTAATTCGCACACCACAGCGCGAACAGGAGTGGTGATCTGTGAATTTTTTTATGATCAAATATGCGCATGCCTACATTAAGCCCACCGTCCAACAATCAAATATGGACGCGTGGGTCAAAGTCAACGAACGCTGAAAAGTACAGTACACCCTGCGCCACAACGGGTTTCGCCCATTATTCTCTAATTTCTTCATTTTCAATCCAATTTCGCATGGAATTTCGATTGAATTTCAAAAATCTATGGATTGGATAGTATTAAAAATTTATAATCTTCAAAATCATGAATTAGATATAGATTAATATGCAATTTACAAAATTTGATAAGCAAACACCCCTACTAAAATGTGCAATTGTTCTTTTATCTGAAATCTAAACAGATTTGAATCAATTTAAATTTTGAATAGAATTGAATATTTAAATTTGAATGAATTTTTTTATCTGAATTGCTAAAAATAATGTTAAGTTGTTTTTTTAACTTAAGAAATTCTAAAAGCTAGAATTTTTACATTTTTACCCTTATAAATTATAAGTGTTAAACAAATAATAAACATCTCAAAGAACTTAAATAAGTTAATATATTGTCATCATATAAATCATGTTCATTTGAATACAACCCTTATTTTCTAAGTTAGTATATGTTAATAAATTTTATTGTAGTTTATGATGCTTTTATATGAAAAACATACATAAAAAGTTGTGAAAATAAATAATGCTAACTTGAAGAAAATAAAAAATAAAAATAATAATAGTCTACTACTATATTATCACAAGTTATAGATATAGGCAATAGCACTAATTATTAAATTTTATTTAGGTAAGAATGAAAAATAATTAAGTAGATAAGGATATTTTGGAGAATATCTTTTAATGATATCATTTAGGTTTTTTAGATTATTTAAAAAGCTAAAAAATTGGCTTAATAACTTAATAATTTAATAATTGACAATCTTCATTAAGTTGAAAAACAAACAAATTTAATGACTTAAATGATTGAAATTAAGTCATTAAGTAAAAAAAAAAACCCTAAATGCTACTTAATTTTAATTGCTATAATTCAATGACACTTGCCGGGTTAGTCACTCCCTCCTCCCTGATTCTGTGTTAGTATCTTATGTTTATGCTAGTTGTTCTATGGATGTGCGAGAGGATTTATGGAATGCCCTTGAGTCCTTTGCCGATAGCCACGATCTTCCGTGGATTGTAGGCGGTGATTTCAATGTTGTTCAGGCTGTCTCGGAGATTTCCGGTGGCCATCCACAACCTCAGAGGGCCATTGATGCTTTTAATTCAGCTTTACTTGACTGTGGTTTAGAGGATGCGGGTTTTGTTGGCAGTCCTTTTACTTGGACTAATGGTCACACTTGGAGACGGCTTGATAGAGTAGTATGCAATGCTCGGTGGTCAGCCTTTTTCTCTGTTTTTCGGGTCTCTCACCTAAACCGCACTGCATCCGATCACTCTCCTCTTCTTCTGTCTTGGGATAGAGATTCTGTTAGAGGCCCCTCTCGGTTTAAGTTCCTCCATGTATGGCTTAAGCATCCGGGCTTCTTTGATATTGTGCGGCACTCCTGGGACGCTCCGGTGATCGGCGCCGGGATGAGAGCCTTTCAGCAGAAGCTTGTTCGGTTGAAGTTCTATCTGAAAGCTTGGAATAAAAATATTTTCGGCAACGTCTTCTCTCGGGTTCAGCAAGCGGAAGAGGAGGTGGCTCAGAAGGAGAGATTATATGATCTTTCAGGTTCTGCCGATGATAGAGCCTCTTTTTCTGAGGCTAGGGCTCGGTTACAACAGGCCTTACTATGTGAGGAGATCTTTTTACGCCAGCAGTCCAGTGTTAGATGGGTCCGAGAGGGTGACTCTAACACCCGCTTTTTCCATGCAATGATCAGGAAGAAGTGTCAGCTATTCCATATCCACCGAATTCGTGATGATTCATCTCCGGAGTGGATTACTGATTCTTCTGCTATTGCCGATTCTGCTGTGGGTTACTTTCGAAATATTTTGTCAGGAGCTACCGGTCAGTTCCATCAGACTGATTTTGACACCATTCCCATACTGGTGACGACGGAGGACGATGAGGATCTATGTAGGGAACCAGATATAGAGGATGTTAGACAAGCAGTTTTTTCTATTGACCCTGAAAGTGCTCCTAGTCCGGATGGCTTTTGCAGCAGGTTTTACCAGTCTTGTTGGGACATCATCGGTAGTGATGTGCTAGACGCTGTTCTTGATTATTTCCGAGGATCGGCCATGCCCAAGGGATTTCAGAGTACTTTTTTGGTCCTTCTGCCCAAGAAGGAATCTCCCTCTTCTTGGGCTGACTTCAGGCCAATTAGTCTCTGTAACGTGAGCAATAAGGTTATCACTAAGCTGCTTGTGCAGAGACTGTCCCCCATTCTGCCTCGGATTATCTCTCCTTCCCAGAGCGGTTTTGTCCCAGGAAGGGTGCTTCATGACAATGTGCTCCTGGTTCAGGAACTCGTTCACGATCTCAACCGCCGTACTCGTGGAAACAATGTGGTGTTGAAACTTGATATGACAAAGGCTTATGATCGTATGTCTTGGCCCTTTATTCTCCAGATGCTCCGCTGCTTTGGATTCTCCGAGCGTTGGATTTCCTTGATTCGGAGAGCTGTTTATGGTCCTTGGTTTTCGGTGATTGTGAATGGAGCCATTCGCGGGTACTTTCAGTCCGAGAAGGGGCTTCGGCAGGGTGATCCCATTTCTCCTTATCTTTTTATTATTGCAGCTGAGTTTTTATCGCGAGGTTTAGATCACCTGTATTCTCGGTACCCCTCGGTTCGGTACCTTTCTGCCGCTCCTATTGACATCTCCCATTTGAGTTTTGCGGATGACATTGTTATTTTTGCCAATGGGAGTCGATGTAGTTTACAGCGGGTCATGGACTTCTTACATCGATATGAGACGGTTTCGGGGCAGTTGATTAGTCAAGCCAAGAGCAGCTTCTACATTGGGAAGCTGGCTACAGCTTCTCGTCAGACTATTGTTCACTCAGTTACTGGTTTTCATGGGCGTCAGCTCCCGTTTACTTATCTTGGGTGTCCGATTTTCACCGGGCACATCAAGATTTCTTTCTTTGATGACATGGTTCGGAAAGTCAGGGAGAGGATCTCCGGCTGGGCCAACCGCCTGCTCTCCTTTGGTGGGAAGCTGATTCTCATTCGCCACGTGCTATCTGCTTTGCCCTTACATTTATTTCATGTTCTCCGTCCTCCCTCGATGGTGATTCAGAGCTTAGAGAGATTATTTACTCGGTTTTTATGGGGTGATTCTGAGGGGAGACGACGGATCCACTGGTGTAGATGGCCGACAGTGTGTTTTCCAGTAGATGAGGGCGGTCTAGGCATTCGATCTTTTGATGCTATGGCTGAGGCTTTTGAGATGAAACTCTGGTGGCGCTTCCGTCAGCAGAATTCACTTTGGGCTTCCTTTATGAAGTCCAAATACTGTAGATCCGTGCACCCCGGCATCATTTCGTTCCGCTATCCTGCCTCCCCTCTATGGAGACGCCTTTGTGTGATTCGCGGTACGGCAGGACCTCATGAGCGATGGCTTGTTGGGCAAGGAGAGTGTAGTTTCTGGTACGATTGTTGGTTGGGTTCTTGCCCCTTATTCATTTACAACCCTGCAGCGGCTTCATCGAAGACGGTTTCCTTTTATTGGCAAGGCACTGTTTGGGACAGAGGCAAACTGGAGGACATACTTCCTATTTCTATTGTTGAGCAGATCTTATTGGTGCCTATTGTTAGTGAGGAGCCAGATTTGATTCGTTGGGATCTCAGCCCCGATGGCAATTTTCATTTACGCACTGCTTGGGAGGTGGTGCGGTGCTCGAGGCCGAGAGATGATGTTTTTTCTATTATCTGGCAGAGACACATCCCTTCGAGAGTATCCTTTTTTCTCTGGCGACTTCTCCATGGTTTTATTGCTACTGATGATGCCTTGTGTTCGAGAGGTTTTCACATGGTTTCTAGATGTGTTTGTGGTCGGGAAGCTGAGACCATTCGACACCTTTTTTTAGATTGCCCGAGGACCCGTCATATTTGGGGACACTATCAGCAGCTTTCGGGGTTTAGAGAGCTGGGCTTTTTGTCTCCCCGTGCGCTGCTTCTACTCTGGAGACGTCGTGCCCCCTCCCGCAATCATATTTGGGTTCTTCTGCCTTGCTTCATTTTATGGCAAGTTTGGAAGGCCCGAAATGCTTACCGTTTCTGCTCGCAATCTTTCTCCACTGATGCAGTTATTTTCCAGGTTGGGGCTGACCTTAGACTTGCTGGTTCTGCTTTTGGTTTCAAGCCTCCCCAATTGAGCGGAGTTTTGGATTCTCGTTTTTTGGAAGGCTTAAGAGTTTTGGTTACCACTCGGAGACCGATTCGACTAGTAGCCTGGACGAGACCGACTTCTGGAGTGATCAAGCTCACTGTCGATGGTTGCTCAAGGGGCAATCCTGGGACGGCTGCTTCAGGGGGTATCTTACGAGATCACCGTGGAGTACCCTTAGCTGCTTTTGGATCTTTCTTGGGCAACAAGCCCATCTTATATGCTGAGCTCATGGCGATTGTGAGGGTTTGGAGTTAGCCTCTCAGCTTGGTCATCCAATTCTGGAGGTAGAGTCGGATTCGGCTACAGTGGTGTCATGGATTCATTCTCAGGGTCCAGTTCGATGGGATTACTCTTATCTATTGCGTCGGGCCTGTCGCCTGATATCATCGGCTTCCATTCAAGTGCGACATGTCCTTCGCGAGGCTACTTTTGCAGCAGACTTCTTGGCCAACTGGGCGTGCTCCCATCGTTCTAGTCGGCGTTTCTTTTCCCCTCAGGAGCTGCCTAGAGGCTTATCGGGTATCCTCCGCACGGACGCTCAGTCCATCCCTTATGTGAGACAATAACCTTTTTTTCTTATTTCTTTCTGTTCTCATTTTCTCTAGGAGGTTTTGGCTCATGTCCCCCTCCTGTGTATTTTCTTCTTTATCTTTTTTATATGACTGGTAGGGGTCCTGCCTAACCCCCCACCTTTTCTTTGGTGGTTTAAAAAAAAAAAAATTCAATGACACTTGATTTTATTATCTAAAAACTTGTAACAATGTCATGCTTAAAATATATAACGGTAAATATAATAAATACAACATTATTTAGTTGTATTCAAATTATAATTATCGTTGTAGGTGCCATTTGGTTAAAAGTTTGAACCTTACTTATATAGTTAAGGAGAAATTAAGTTATTGCTATGCACATTAATAAAAATAATATTTATCTTTGTTACATTGATAATTACATTGTGAATTTATGTCACCATAGTCATGGGCCATAATTGTCTAAAAAGATGTATATATAATAATTTATAAAAATATGGTATACCTCCCAAGTTAAATCATTTGGAAGGCAAGAATTAACAATTATATTTAGGTTATCACATGCCCTACCTGCCCTATCTTTAAATTAATATTAATAAACTAATAACAAGCGGTAACCAGTCTCCTTTTTTATAAAATCAATTAAAAAAATAATAAAAGGCGGCTGTATCCTGTGTGTGACGTACAGCCGCTGTATTATAGGTGGATCCACAATATTGAGAATCTGTGTCGAGAAAAAGGCGCACTTGGAGATGGGTCATCTGGCATCTTAGAAAACATCAGGGGAAAGCAAGCAAAGAACGTCAATGTCCTTTTGTAGCAGCTGGAAGAAGGGGGGTTAAATTAAATAGTGTGAAATGTTGATTAGAAATCTCTTGAAGCTTATGTTCAAACCGTCCAAAAAAAAAAAATTGAAGGCAACTGGGTCTAACAATTTTCCCCTCAACTTAATCAACTTACAGTCCATTTGCATAGAAAGGCAACCTGATCGGTATACTCGGAAGTTTTCTTCTGCTTATCCAATAATATTTCCTTCTAGAAAGTCATACATGGCTGCTCCTCCCCTTCTTGCTATGAACAGTTTATTCAACAAACAGACATGGAAAATTTTGCGACGTCTACAAAGAGTATGAAAAAGTAAAATGCTACCTTTGATCGGGGGAAACTTAGGTCGTGCGCAAATAAAAGTTTTTATTTTAAAAAAATAATATTTTTTAATTTATAGATAGAACTCACCGGACCTGCCAAGTTCGCTATCTTTTGAAAGCACCAGCCAACACTTCCACCAGCCATGGACTTTTATTATATTAGTTTCTAGAATATTATTACTTTTGAATTTAAGTTCATTTTTTGCCTTATAATTAATGCTGGGATTGTAGTCATGAAACAGGGGAACAAAACCATTATCGCCGCCATTTCATTCTAAGTCCACTCATGGAGCCTATGCAATTGAAATCATGCGACCATGGAATTAATTTTAGCTTCTAGTTTCATATATTCTTATCTTCCTTATGGGGTTGAACCTCAAAATTGAGATGAGTTTGGGACTTTGAATCAGTAACATATGTAAAAAAGAAGTAACACAAAAGCACAACAAAGATTTGTTACCTGGGCCAGTAAAAAAGAGTCAGCGGCGAAAGGTCGCATCCCATCAACACTTATGTAGCTTGGAAGTGAATACGGAAAATGGAGTGAATTTACCAGATCCACTTCAAACGCACCAATCACGCCTTCGCACCGTCGCTCCAGACCTCGCTCCAACCAATGATCAACCAACTGACCAAACAGAGGATCATAAACGGCAAAAACTTGAGCAGCATGATCAAATACCAGAGATTGAGGACCAATCATTCTGGTTCCCATTCCTTCCCCCAAGCCATGATTCCCCTGACATAGCAAGGCACCGTGTTAAAAGGAAAATAACAATAACAATAACAATAGTAATAGTGATTACATGGATGTGGTTGAATAACTCAGCACTGAATTTCGAAACACAAACTTCAAGTTTTTCACAAGTGTAAACAACTGGAGTTGAGTTCTATTTTGGTGGCATGGTATGCAGGTACTTAGGGTGCATTTCTAACCACTATGCTTCAACATAATTTTGAAAGCATAATAACAAACAGGCATGTACTCTCATCAATGACTGCAATCTAATAATCCTAGCTATAAAAGCAAGAGAATTAATACATGAGTAACCCAAGAGGAAAATGT
This sequence comes from Citrus glauca, assembly GCA_029633175.1. NCBI lineage: Eukaryota > Viridiplantae > Streptophyta > Magnoliopsida > Sapindales > Rutaceae > Citrus > Citrus glauca. The sequence goes on from JAQOOD010000008.1 coordinate 28,663,656, forward strand.
AAATCCATAAAGAGTGTGTCGATAGAAGCAATTGCATTATTTATATATGAATAATCCGGCTTCAAGCTTATTTTTTGAAATTTTTTTGATATTTCAAACTGCATTGAAGCCAATGTACTGATCTAGATTTAGATGTCCACATAAAAGGATTTAAGGTTGTGTTACAGATTTTGTTTTTTTAATAATTTGATATTAATTATCAATCATGGAATATATATTGCTATGCGCTAACAAATAAGCAAAAGAAATTCATATTCTTGCTTACATGATCAGAAAGACCCATGACATGACTTAAGGCAGCTGACCCTAATCTTGAACCTAACAGCCAATTGCCACACATACCAGCGCTTCCGCAAGAATCAAAGATACATGGAATACTTGGAGCATTAGTCGGAAGAGGTGCACCCCTAGCCCGGAATTTTCTTAAATAATTATGAAATTCTCATGTTATTTTAAATAGTAAATGTTCAAGCTCATTTTTTAAACGAGCATAACAAGAAAATCAGACAAGGACTAGCCAGAAGTCCACACATTAACTTGCTAAGCTTGTTCAAATCAGCCACTCATTCCAAAGCAACACCAACAGCAAATAGTTACAGCCCCACACAAGGATCCAAATGGGACATAAAAATAGGTAAATTACAAGGTAATGTCCATAAAAATGAAGTCATTCCATAATTGGACTTCAGTATAAACGGGCTTTTGAAGTGAACCTTTCGGTAGGCAGAACGCAGCTTCCACATCCTTGAGCATACGTGTTTCCACCTTCTCAGTAGTTGCAGTTGGGGTATTTTCCTAATAAATGATATAAAACGACAAATCTCACAGAAAGCCTGACTAGCAACATATACAAATTGGCATTGCACCAAGCATGCTGTAAAATTGAAATGTCACATTGATTCATTATAAAATGGAAAATTTGCAAATATGCACCACAAAAAAAAAAAAAATTACTGAAGTCATGACAGCCTTGTTTAAATAGCTTAGGATTTCAAGCTGAAGTATGAATGGATTCAACAAGAGGTCTAGGCAATTGTTTAAAAAATTAAACAATTATTTTAAACAAGACACACATTTATGTACAAACTGATCCGTAGAACATAGTTTCGTTTTCCATAAGCTGCAGTGCTGAAGAAGGTCCAACAATGAGGACCGTCACTTCGACAACCCAAAAGCTTCGCTGAGTGATTTGCCATCCATGAGATAGAATCAACAACTTTTACAAAGGCTCCTTCAAATGTCGCTGCCTAGCTGAAGGGAATCCTCAAAAGCTGGAAGCAGGGACCAGGGACCATATAGAACTTAGTTCCAGCCTTTACAAACCAGGAAAGCAGCATAAATCTTCGAAATGGTTTAGGAATAGTCAACAGAAATAAAGCATAGGCTAGGTAATTCTAAACAAACTGAATATTGTTGGGAAAAAATCAGGTTTTTAAATTTTTATAAAACCTATTAAGGACCGCTCTCATATAATATATAAGAACACGTAATCTAGAAATCGTACCTTGAAAATCCGAATTGGCTTTTTCCGCTGAAGTGATTTGGGCTCCTGGTCTGTCGCCACCACGCTTATTGGATCACGAACTGTCACCAATGATCTTCCAGGTTATGACTCAGGTTCGATCTGCACTTGACGTGTGGGCGCCTTTATCATTACCAAAGCAACTAGCACGAGAAAATTTTTCTCTCAACAATAGAGAGAAAAATCTTATTCTCAGATTGTGTAAAGTGGCTTCTCAATTTTCTGTTGAGAAAATAAGCCTTTTATATCTCCCTTTTAGTGAAACCCTAGGCTCCAAATTAAACTCACGTTATTTACTTTTCCAATAGGGGACCCACCTTGTAAAATAACATAAAGCCCCTTATACAAAAGCTAATTAAATGGAGCCTCTCACTAAATGATATATTTAGGCTTTTGACCCATATTGCTAGTTATCTTGCTTATTAGTCCAGTAGTGGTGCAGTCAATTAAATGAGCTAACCCGGGGATCATTTGGGAACATACAATAGTGGCTACAATAATTAGGCATGTAATAAAACTAGCCTAATTATTTAATTCCAAATCTACTCCACTAAATATTGGAACTGACTTCCATAATTGTATGCTCGAATAATAATTCGTCCCATGCCACATTGATTTCTTTACTGCACAATCCTTTGTACCACATCGTTAATTAAATTGATATCTCAACTGTCCAATCAATTTAATAACATCTTATTCCTTGATCCTTACTGGTTTTCTCTAATGATCATTTTCAACATACTAAATATGTTGACACACTCTGGCCAGAGAATTCTTTGATCAAATACAGAAAACCTATCAAGAGATGTGTTGTACAAATTCTATATTGTTAATCTATAACTCCAATACTCATAATTGCTCCCACTAAGATACCGGGTAATCTTGACCATAAAGATGTGTCGTGCCCATTGGTAACTCAAATGGAATAACAATCACAATCATGAAATCATAATTAACTCAAGATTAAGATTACAGTAAAATCAACGCCTATGAGATTTAATAAGTCTGACAGTTATTATAAAGTTAATTAAATCTCATATGTGATCCAGTTCAATGTAGTTGTACTACATCAATAAATTCATACATGATTAAGACAAATCATTCAATGAATTTATTACAGTTTATACCCAAATAAAGTGCCCAACTTTATTTATCAACTGCAAACTAAATTTATTTAATCATAAGATAACTTGTATTTATGTCTTCTGTGAATCCACATGGTGATCACATAAATACATATAATATGATTAAATGGACTTTAACACAAATATAAATGCAATTAAGATATTTGAATAAAATACCTCATTAATTTTATTAATCAGAAAAAATGTTTATTACAGTTAAATAAACACATATGCTTTTAAAGAGCATAATTTCCCAACAAATATATCAATCTTATATACCCTCATTTCCTAGCTACTAGAAAATAAAGCTTATGCCAGATGATCCTAGCAACCGAATTTGCACATTTTCCTATCACTACTTGTAGGAACTATTACTACAAAGCAAAGCCGAAGTGTAAACAGAAAAATACATCAGTAATTAACAGTTTTTAATCAATTAATGAAACAAAAAGGAAACAGACATAAACTTGTCTTTTGGATGCAAACCTACTCTTGCTACTTATTTATATCGTATGTTTTCTTCTCTTCCATAAAAAGAAAAAATAAAAAGTTGACTAAACTATTTGATAAAACCCCACCTTTTAGCAGCTTGTATTTTATTCTCATTCCTCAACCCTCAACAACTGCGGATTAAATTAAAGTCACAACACTTCAATTCTAAACATACTTATAAATTTATGATCATAATAAAAAATGCATTCACAGATCAATTGAGCTTGCCTGGTTTGCATACTAACTGACTGTCGCGATGGCGGCATGGAATGCCAACGAATGATATACAAATCAGAAAAAACAATGTTCGATGTATAACAACACATGCTAGAATGCTCATAGCAAATTATTTCAATTACCATCAAACAAGCATATGCTCTCATCAAATACAAACGTAATCCACGTAAAAAACACAAGAGTACAAAAGAAAACGCCAAGAAACAAGACAAACGACAAACCATGTCAAAAAAGGTGGACTTGACCCCTCTCTTTCTTCAAACGCAAAACATAAGCAAGAACCGCCATGCCTCCACCAATAATCACCGCATACGGTCACTGGAGATGGGTGCGGCGAAGGTGGCTTGCTCTTAAGTGAATGTTCTTTTGAGAGCTGAACTTCTTGAACTGCCATCTCATGGTCTTCTGTGGCGGTTCCTTGAAGTACGTTTTTGAGCATTTGTGCTGTTGCATTTCGGTGGAGAAATTGCTTTAATAATGGTTGAAATTAGTGTCTTTGCCTTTGACAATCATGAGGGTTTTGGGATGTTTAAGGGGTAAAAGAATCAGAGAAGATGAATATGCAGATGAAATGACAATAGTCATCATTTACTAGTAGTTTTGTTTGTTACAATCTATTTCTTGTGCTATGTTTTATACTTGATGCTGCCAGCACTCTTTTTGTAACACCCCAAATTTAAAATGTGGGGCACAATGAAGAAGGAGATGAATTACAAATCACAATCCTTACATAAAAATTTTAAACTGAAATACCTTAAATTTTATTTAAATTAATCCAAAAAAAATCATGAATCAACTCCAATACTAAAATATCTTCTACCAGCTCCAGTTATTTATAAACAAAAGTCTCCAAAAATATAAGTACAACTCACAAAAAGCTACTCTATCTACTTTGTTTATACTAAAAATATAAATAAATGATGAGGGGTGAGCCATAAGTCAATAAGTAAAATCATTCTCAACACACTGGGTTATTGGGTACCAAAAATATTGCAAGCTATTTTTATCAAAACATAGAATAGAAATATTAAATTTTATAGAATGATATATTATAGCAAAAGGACATAAATTCATAAGGAATTCACGATATCAAAAGTAAAAGATAATTGATATAGATTAAATAGCTGAAGGAAAATATTATTTCTTTTCTTTTCTCTACATGATCCTATACAATTATACAAAGATAAAGAGGTATTTTAGGACTATGTTATGGCTTGACATAGGAGAGTTTCCTGTTATAACCACGAAGATTGTGATTTGAGAAAGTTTAGGCTAAAACTAATACTAGCCGTTGTTTTCAAGTCTTGAACTTGATAAGCCTTTAGCTAGAAAATTTTTTCCTTCCTTTTGTAGAGATCATGATTGCCTTGCTGTCATTGTCTTGATTGTGGTTGATTTGAAATTGATTCTTATCAGCCTCGTTCAAACTAGTAATTGCCACGAGGTGTATTCCAAGTTTGTGTCGAAATTTTGAGAACAATGCTTTCGACAATGGTTTAGTGAATAAATCTGCTGTTTGCTGTGATGATGGAATATATCTTGTGTTAAGTAATCCAGTTGTTACTTTTTCACGAACAAAATGATAATCAAGCTCAATGTGCTTGGTCCGTGCATGGAAAACATGATTTTTTGACATATGGAGGGTGCTGATATTGTCACAAATAAGAACTGGAGGCTTTATCAAGTTTATGCCAATCTCTTTGAATATGTACGTAAGCCAAGTGAGTTCGACTGCTATAGATGCCATGCAATGATATTCAGCTTCTACACTTGAACGAGCAACGGTGGTTTACTTTTTTGAACTCCATGAGATACAATTTGATCCAAGGTAAATGTAGAAGCCACTAGTACTTCATCGAGTTAAAGGGCAACTCGCCCAATCTGAATCTGAGAACCCATAGAGTGTCATGGAACTTTGTTTCAAATAGCGAAGTCCAAAGTTAAGTGTCCCTTTAAGGTACCGTAATATCCGTTTGACAGCTCGAAGATCAGCCTTCGTTGGTTGTTGGAATTTTTGACACACTTTGTTGACTGCATGTGTGATATCTGGTCTGGTAAAAGTGAGGTATTGAAGGCTTCCCACTATTTGTCGATACTCAGTCGCATTGACGGGTTGTGCATCATCAAATCTTAGTACCTCTTTCACAGTTATGGTGTGACAACGACTGTACTATCTTGCATCTTTGTTTTGTCAAGTAAATCCCTTGCGTATTTGGCCTGCGAAAGAAAGACACCTTGTTTAAATTTCTTGATTTCAATACCTAAGAAATAACTTAATGAGCCAATATCTTTTAAGGCAAATTGAGAGCTGAGAGTATGAATGATGTGTTGAATTATTTTGCTATTATTGCCCGTTATTATCACATCATCAACATAAACCAATAATAAAACAATATTAGATTCAAAATGCAGTATCAAAAGGGAAGTATCAGCCTTGCTATTTTGGAAGCCAAGACTAAAAAGTGCACGACACAAGCAATCAAACCATGCTCGCGGGGCTTGTTTAAGCCCATAGAGTGATTTGTTCAATTTGCACACATGCAATGGTAGTTTAAGATTGATAAAACCTGGTGGTTGCTCCATGTACACCGTTTCATTTAAATGGCCATGAAGAAATGCATTTCTCACGTCAAGTTGTTTCATTGACCAGTTGAGATTCACGACAAGGGCTAAGACAAGTCTAATTGTTGTGTGCTTGATGACTGGACTAAAGGTTTCTTCATAGTCAATTCCAAGAACTTGTGTAAACCCTTTTGCTACAAGTCGTGCTTTGAATCTTTCAATGGCTCCCGTATCTGTGTACTTAATTCGATACACCCACTTGGACCCAATAATATTTGCATTTTTTGGTCTAGGAACAAGAGTCCATGTGTTATTTTGATTTAAGACTTGAAGTTCTTCATTCATTGCAGTAACCCACTGAGGATATTTGAGTGCACTTTTCAATGTTTTTGGCTCAATAGTGATAGATGTTTGCAATGCTAAACTGGGGCTATTTTTTAACTTATGACGAGTGACCATTGGGTGTGTATTTGAAATTGTTTCGATTGAGATCACAGGCTGGTTGTTTGTGGTGGCTTTTTTTTGGGATAATACATTCACAGGTTGAATTGGTAATTCAATGCAAAGTCGATAAATATATCAGGGAATCATGGTTGGTAATTTCAATCAAATTTTAGGGTTGAGTTGGCCTGGCTATTGGCTGTATTACAATTTCTTTGCTAGTGTTGGGACATTTTCTCCAGTATCCTCAAAGCTGTTACTGCCTTTTGAGTTGCATTTTTCAGCTCCAGATGGTAAGTTTGGCATCATCACAACTTTTAAAATGTCCATGTTTTCAACAATGGTGGGCCTTTCACATGACTCTAAGCAACATTGTGGAAGTAAAGATGAAGAATTGATGGCATCAAATTGTCTTGCATCAAATTGTTTTCCTTACTTAAGGGATTACAATAAAAATAAATTTGACAAAAAATCACTTCTATGCGTTTTCCTTGGATACAACCCCATACACAAGGGCTATCGTTGCTTGGATCTGAACACCAAACATGTCTATATATCTAGACATGTGAAATTTGATGAAAGTGTATTTCTTTTTGCTGAATTATCTCCTTTAATGAATTTGCAGGAACATTAATGTCAATGCCGTCTCTGAAATATGCCGATGTTTTCTCTCTGCCACTCCATTTTGCTGTGGTGTATAAGGGCATGAAATTTGTCTTGTAATACAGCAAATCTGCAGATGATCAATAAATATTTTTGAATTAAATTCACCACCCCCATCACATTGGAAAATTTTGGTTTTCCTTTCCAATTGATTCTCCACTTGACGCTGAAACCTTAAAAAACAACCAAATAAGTCATATTTTCGTTTTAAAGGAAATAACCATGAGAATATAATGCAATCATCAATGAAAAGCACATAAAATCTAAAGTTTTGATTGGAATTAACTGGGGCAGGACCCCACAAATGACAATGAACTTTTTGTAACGGAAATTCTGATATTTTATTAGACAAATTAAATGGAAGTTTACAACTTTTTCCTAATTAACATGAAGCACAAATGCTAGGTATTTTACTCCAACTAGAAAAGTTGATCTCCTTCCTTAATTTTAAAATACGTAAACTTCAAGACTTAGATGTCCAAGCCATTTGTGCCAAAGTTCTATTGTATCAAAATTTCCTTTTATTGCATTTAATGCTTTCTGATTGCTTTCCTCCAAAACATAGAGATTGCTGCTTCTACTGCCTTTCGCCAGTACCTTCTTAACAATAAAGCCGTTAGCATCAAATTCAAGAGAATAAGGAAAATCATTAGTAAGTTGTGTCACAGATAATAAATTCTTTTTCAATTGAGGGACAACAAGTACATCTTTTAGTTATAAAAGGGCCATATTTAGTTTTTTATAGAAATATTTCCAATATGTGATATATCAAGTTTTTGTCCGTTACCTACAAAAATTTTATCATGGCTTTTATAACTAAAAATTTTGTCGAGTTTACCTGGATCATTGACCATGTGTGCAGAAGCCCCCGAGTCCACATACAAATGTTGATCGTTTGATTGATTGAAGTTCATCACAGCAAGGGCTTGTGGCACTTTTTCTTGATTCAGATATTCATATCGACTCTAGCATATAGCAGCACTGTGGCCCTTTTTTCCACATATTTGGCAAATAATGATGTCTTCTTTTTCTTGATGGTTGGCATTGCTTTTTAGAGCAGTTTGGGCATTTGAGGCAGTTTGTCTTTTTTGAGAATTAATGACTTTGTTTTCGTTTGGATATGAATGGCTTCCATTTTTGTTTGGGCCCCTAACATTTTGCACAAAACCTCTTCCACGACCACCGTTTCTACCTCCTTTTTGGTTTCTTCCCCTTCCTCTAGCACCAAAGAATGCTTGATTTTGATTAACAAGCGTAACATCTTCTTGTTTTTGTACCATTATGGTTTGTTCATGATTCTGAAGGGCAAGGATGAACTGCTTTAAAGTTGGATATGGAGGCTTAGTTAGCATGGCAATCTTGAAGTCCGCATACTTAGGCCCCAAGGGTTGTGCAAGTTGGAAGACTTTGTCTTAATCAGAAATTGGTTTCCTAATTGCTGTCAAGTTGTCGCACAATGATTTGAATTTCTTAAGAAATTCTTCGAGCTGGGTATTTCCCTTTTTAAGAGAGTAGAGGCTATCCTTCAACGAAGATTCTTGTTCCTTGGTGGCTGGAAGCATCTGCTCTTCAATGGAGAGCCATACTTTACAAGCGGTTTGGCCTTCTACAATCAAGCTTAGAACATCTTCAACCATCATCCTTCTAAGCCATTTCATCAATAATCCATCATTATTCATCCACTGGATAAATTCTGGATTTATTATTTCTTTCCCGTCTTATGTAACCATCTTCGTTGGAGTCTTATCTTTTGCAATGTGATGCTCCATCTCAAGGCTTTTTATTAAAGGAAGGACTTGAGACTTCCATAGAAGATAATTATTTGTTGTGAGTTTAATGGAAACAAGACTGGCACATTAATGAAAGGATTGAATGGTGAGTTTTGGTTCTGTAAAATTTTCAGCCATCTGCTCTAATACCATAAAAGATAATTGATATCGATTAAATAGCTGAAGGAAAATATTATTTCTTCTTCACTTCTTTTCTCTACATGATCCTATACAATTTATACAAAGATAAAGAGGTATTTTAGGACTATGTTATGGCTTGACATAGGAGAGTTTCCTATTATATCCACAAAGATTGTGATTTGAGAAAGTTTAGGCTAAAACTAATACTAGCCGTTGTTGTCAAGTCTTGAACTTGGTAAGCCTTTAACTGGAAAATTTATTCCTTCCTTTTGTAGAGATCATGATTGCCTTGCTGTCATTGTCTTGATTGTGGTTGATTTGAAATTGATTCTTATCAAAAAGCATAACTAATGATGAAAACAAATTGTATAACATATATACACATAAAACAAAAGGTCAACTATAGTCACATAGTGTCACCTATAGTCCTAGTGACCCGACTAGAACTAGAATCAGAATCGGAATTAGAATATCCTATACACACTCAAAACAAAAATTCAGTATTGGTTCAGAACACATATATCATATAATACAATCAAAATTAGAATTAAAATAATTATAGACAATGAGCCAAAATATTTAAACTCATTTTTCATATGTAATGATTTGCATGTAGCACTTTGTATACTCTAACCCTCGAGATATGGTCCTCTTACAAACTCAAGAGGTGAGCACAAACTTTCATAAATAATCTTAATTGTATATGCAAATAAGACATCTATATTGGATTTATAAAAGATCATAATAATGAGATAGAGATTGTATTTCAATTTAGGTTTTGAGGGAGGAGAAATTAGAAAAAGAGTTATTCTATAGGAAATCCTTGGACAAACCCTATTAAATTAGGAAAGATTAATATCATTCCCAAAAATATCCTAATAAATTGATCAAAAGAAATAATACTTCTTATTTCCTTAATAAGAATTACCATAATTATTAATAAAGAAAAATAGGAGGGTGTTACAATTCTTCCCACCTAAAAAGAAATTTCGTCCTTGAAATTGAGAAAAATAGGAGGGTGTTACAATTCTTCCCACCTAAAAAGAAATTTCGTCCTTGAAATTGAGAGTACCTTAATATCTCAAAGCCAAACAATACTATTAATCCAATTGATTGAGTTTAGACAAAACCAACCTCAAAGGAAGTCTACAATCTGCATAATCATCCTTGAAATTAAAAGTACCTTAATATCTCAAAGCAATCAATACTATTAATCTGATTGATTAAGCTTAGATAAAACTAACCTCGAAGGAAATCTATAATCTAGAGAATTCCAGACTTGGCTTTGATACCAATTTTAACATGCTTAAGTCCAACAACCACGTAGATATTGTTCATTTTAGGCACACAACTCATCATGGTTTTGTTATTGCACTTTACAACCCATAACGTGTCAACTTGGTTAAGAGAGCCTAAGGCTTATAAAGTAGTATGGGAACTCTCTCACTAACGATTTAAGATGTTACACTTCTACTTATATGTTCTTCCTGACTTGGCCCATAAATAAACTTACCTTGTCTTAGGATTAAATTTGAAATGATCTGTTTATTTTTATTGATTCTAATTAAATATCTAAAGATAAATACCTTTCTAAATATTAATTGAATTACTTTTTTGAGCTATTGTTTAGCAGATTAGTTAGAGTTCTAGACTGTAATGATATGTGCAAATTGTAACAAATTTCACATGTTTTATTTTTGGTCTTTGAAATTGGTATCAACTAAACATAATAAACAGATTACAACATCTCAATTGAGCAAGTATATCAACATCCAAAATCACGTGTGTTTTGCAAACTATTAGAAGTTGGAAGTGATAAATGAAAACACACTCTCAGAAAGGGCAGCATCTCAATTAAGTAAGTCTAGAATAGAACCTGCAATTAAGTTTGATTCCAAAACTACATTTCGTTTGCAAGCATATAATATGAAATAAATGAGCATAACACGTTCCAAATATTTTAAAAATTGAATCGCATGTTCCATTTCGCTTTCTGGACTAGCATAACTAGAAAACAAAATCAGGGACCTACACACAAATTCACAAAATCTTGTCAATTCTGTCCAAATCGAACATTATTTCTAAAGCTAAATCATGACAGAAACCTATGTCGTGAAATTGAAATTTCATGTTGATTCAAGTTTAAGGCAGATAATCAGCAAATATTATTATCAAGTCTATATAAATATGTACATAAACCTAAACTCATTTTGGTCTGTTTTAATAGCTTGAGATTTCAAGCTGAAATGTGCATCTATTTTACTATGCCAGTGCTCTAAGCAATTGTTTAAAAGTGTGTAAACGTAAACATATATTTACAATAAGAACATATACTTACTTATGAACTGACCTACAGAACCTTGTTTCGCTTTCCATACTCAATCACTAATTATCAGAAATCAAATATCATTATTGTAAGAACTAAAAATATTCACACAGACAATGACATCCACACATTATTGCAAGAACTAAAAATGGCATCAGATATAGTACTCACTCACTGTTATATTGTAAAAGCTCCCAAAAAATTTGGAGGCAAACCCCTTTTACAGTAGAGCTCCACGGCGGTTTAAATCAAGAGATGTTGAGTTCAATGCAGGATTTGTACAAGAAACTGACCAAATCTCAGATGGAGCAGGTAGTAGCTTACTAGTGGGTTGCATATAATGCTAGAAAGAAGAAGATTTTCGAAGGCAAAAAGGTGAACCATCTAGTATCTGCAGCCAAAGCAAAAGCTGTGGTAGGAGCTTTTCAGAGAGTGACAGAGGTCGGAGATAATGCCCTCAAGTCAAGGTCTGAGAAATGTAAAAAGCAATGGGAACCTCCTCCAATTGGGACCTATAAGATAAATGTTGATGCAGCCATCCATGTTGGATCGCAAACAGCCGGGCTGGGAGCTGTGTGCAGAGGGTCTGATGGCAAAATAGTGATGGCAGCTGTCAAACCTGTACCATTTAGAGGAGAAGCAAGATACTCAGAAGCCGAAGCTGTGGAATGGGGGGTCCAGGTTGCAACAGAAGCAAAAGTGCACTCAGTGATTGTAGAAACAGATTGCTTGGGAGTGACTAATTTAGTCAACAAGTTAGGAAGCAGGACCGAATTTTTTTGGGTGATTTCAGAGATTCAAAGCATGTGTAAGCAGTTTGAGTTTGTCAGGATTGAGCATACCCCCAGAACTTGTAATTTAGAAGCTCACTGTCTGGCGAAATTTGCCATAGTCTTTAAAGAGTTAGTTGTATGGGCCAATGAAATTCCTTAGGCCGTTTTGGATGTATTCACAAAGTTGAAGCAATGGAAGTCTTACTTTCCTTTTATAAAAAAAAGAAAATGTGACCATGCCCTAAAAAAAAAAAGGAAATAAAAGGATTTTAGTAAAATGGTTAGCCCACTCCAAATGATCCTTATTTACTTCAGCCTAAGTGAATGTATCCTTTCCATTGAACTGTTAATGATCAATTTGTTATATATATAACACTCATTGATCAGTAACAAATCAATGTATGCTATTATATCCTTAATGTAATGTTGTGCAAATTTTATTGAACTTGCAAGCACACAAATCTATTGTAGAATAGACTAACGGTGACGAGTGTCGATCCCATGAGGGGGAGGATTTTAATTGTGTGTAGAATTAATTTTGTAAATAGGTGGTTGGATTTGTGGTGAAAATGATTTGGATTATTCTAAAATTGAAATTGAAATGACAAGAATAAATTCTAAAATAAGAATTGAAATGACGAGAATAAATTAAAGAGAAATCTATTGAGATAATGTGCTTGAGTATCTGGATCTATATCAACATACATCATGGGCTAAATAATTCTTATTAATGCCAATTAAATCATGAGGGGGGAATCCACACCTCATGAACCACGCTCTAATCAATATGGTGCTAAGAGTTTATCATGTCAAATAATAATAACCTTGTACTAGAGGGCCGGTGAAACCATGACGGTACTAGATAATATTAGTATTATTTGTCGACGAGAAGTCAAAATATCCACAAAAATTAGAGGGGAAGAGAAAGTAAATTTATTAAATAAAGCTCATGAAACATGTTAAGCCTTCACCTTCAACCCAAGCTTGAAAGAAAATTAGCCACTCATAATGAACTAGGGGCAAAATAAAAATTTATTAAATTACCTAGAAAATATAAGATGGAGAAGGAATTACAGAAAATGGATCTCAAAAATGGATTTAGAGATATCAATTAGGGAGGAGGCCCCTTTTTATAAATACATGGAGTAAATCATGGTCATTGGATAAAAAATAGTTTGGACGCTCAGGATTGTGCCACGTCATCAGTCAACAGTATGCGGTTTGACCACGTGGATGAACAGTAACACGGTTTGACCCGAGTTGAATAGTGACGCGGTTTGGTTGAAAATAATCTTGTAGGATGCATGTATCGTACGCGAGATTTTTGGGCTACTGATATGCTGCCACGTCACTATCAACAATACATAAGAATTTTAATCCAACAGGATCGTGACACCTCATCAGTCAATGCCAAATCATCGATCCGTCTAAGTAAACAGTATCGTGAACAATAACGCAAACAGTACCGTATATGTAAACAGTGCCATTTTTTCCTTTTATACTTCTCCTAAAGTTTTCGACCTTCCTAAGTTCAAAAGTGATGTTCGTTTTGTCGTCTAATCTCTCGTTTATTGTGAAATGATCATGATATCCCTAAAATACATAAAATACTTAATTAAAATAAAACACACATAATTAAATTACAAGAAGCTTAAATACATAAAAGTAAGAGTTGTTAGTAAGACGTGAAATCTAAAATGACAATTTTATCCTTATAAATATATATTTTCTAACACTCAACATGTACCTCATGACATAATAGCCACACTCCACAATTTCTGGTTGTTGCAAGGTCCATTTATGGCTATAAACTATTAAGTTAATTACGAATTTCCGTTATTTTAATTAATTAAAGTAATAGCTATACTGCATTTAGGTAAGGTAATTTGTTTTATCTCAACAAATCTCATCTTACATCTATATTGTGAACAATATATATTTTATTACAAATAATTAGTCACTACAAGAAAAATGACATTTTATTACAAAAATTTAGTCATTAAAGATAACAAATTAGTCACCTTATATCTTTTGTGACAAAAAATAAATTGTCACACGTTAGTTATAAAAAGACCATCTTAAAAAGTTCTAGCAACCAAAATTATTTTCATAATGTTAAAAATATATTTTTTTGACAACAATCATTGTCTTAAAATTAAGTTAAAATTATCACAGATGATATTCAAAATGGTCAAATTAAATATTAAAAAAATATAATTAATGACACTTCACATTTGTCACAATAAGTGATTTATAGTGACTATAATATTTGTCTCAATACATGGCTTATTGTGACTATAATATTTGTCTCAATATGTGATTTATAATAATTATAATATTTGTGTCAAGAGTGTGAAAATATAGCCTCAATAATTACTAAAAATAATCATTTTAGAGATTTGAAGATATAATTAGCGACACTATTTTTTTTACTGTTGAAGTTTACATATTGCGACCTTATATAATCATCTTAAGTAATTGTCTTTTGTGACAATTTTGGCAAATACAAATCGTAATTAATTTAGTTTCAAATTTTGTTAAGAACAATTTATACAATCTTACATGAATTTTAATAACAATATGTAGTCATAGAATTCAAAATATAATAACAAAAAAATTTAAATTGAAAAATATTTTTAACATAGATCCATGAAAGGGTATACAATTAGAGTTTTGCTATTTGTCCCGGGTCAAACCCCGAATAATAAGCAAAACGACGTCGTTTTGCTTCTTATTTGAAACGCTGCCGTTTTGTTCTCCGATTTCATTTTCCACATGCTTCCTCTTACTGTACCACTCACTCGCCCGATCTCTCGCTCACCGCCCCTCTCCCTCACCCGCTCTTCTCTCTCACTCACCCGATCTTCCTCCCTCACTCACCCCCTAGCGAGCTGTCTCTGTTTGGCTGTCACTCACCCGCAAAGCTTGTTCTCACGCCACGCCCATCGCCGACCAGAAAATCACCGACATCCCTGCCACGCCGTCCACGTCGCCGATCGGTCTTACTTGAGGGTGTGCTTGACAATTTTGGACCTGTGTGTGTGTGTGTTTGTGTCTCTGTGTGTGTTTGTGTTTGTGATTCTGGGTGTGTGTGTGTGTCTGTGTCTGTGTGTGTGTGTGTGTGTTTGTGTGTCTGTTCGATCTTTAGTGCTGCAATTTGGCTGATCTAGTGCAAGTGCTGAATATTATTGCTCTGCAAGTGCTGAATGATGATGAAAATGAGATTTTGGTCCGGAAAAAACTGTGTGCAGATTTGTGTGCTAAATTGGTCTGCAATTTGTACAGATTTGTCTGCAATTTGTGTTGAATGAAATTATATACTCCGTTTAAAAGGAAAAACAAAGGTTTATATCAAACACTTTTAAAATTTAATTCTCTTATCTCCCAGAACCACAACCTTTGTTACAGATCGACTAATTGATTGTGACCTGTGAGTGGTAAAATAATAATGACACTTCACAACTAAAATACTTTCCGAGAGCGAGAACAAAAAGCTTGCTGGCCTGATTGCCTTTGACAGTGGGAGCAAATTCTTGTGTTACATACAAAACAACAATGAGCGTTTTTTAAAATCAAATACGAACAAGCTAAAATAGCCGAACTGTACATGGAAAATGCCATAAGCCATCCTGCAGATGACGAACCCACTAAAACACAACTTGCTGAGGAAGAGGGAGCTGTTTTCGTTGCTGAGGAAGAGCGTGCAAAATCTAACTCTCTTTTCTTTTTACAAGACAAAACGACGCCGGATCATACAACTAAAAAACACAACCAAAACGCACCCGTTTTGGTTTCCTTGACTAATTCGGGATTCTCCCCGGGGTTTGACCCGGGGAGAATAGCATTTTCGATACAATTATCAGTTGTTGATACAATGACCATTCCTTTAGTTAATCCAAAAATACTAAATCAATGGCAGCAAGTACAACTGAAATCCACAAAGCTTTTGCAACCCAGAAATCTCACGAGTCAACCTTATATGACCCAGAAATCATGTCCAACAACACCTTATAAAGCAAAAAAACAACTCAATCAACCATAGGCAACTTTGCAAACCAAATAACCATAAATGAACCATGTAAATGACAAGAAATTAACCCAACCACGAATCAACAAAGGAAACATTTTATCATGCTCAATCCTCAATAGAAATTATGTGATTTCTTTCTCTTAAAGTATTCGTTAACGCTTAGATTGGGCTCCTACACCAAAAAAAAAAAAAAACACACACACACACACACAAAACAACCTGCAATCTCCAGCAATCATAAAGTTCATACAGATGAGAAAAGAATGCTTGATATTGATTTTTAAAAAAAAAAGAAGCAGAGAAAAAAATGCAATTTATGAATATTCATAGAAAAATGGAACTTTAATTCGATTTTAATTCTCAAAAGATTTTTGTAGCATGGTTCACATGTAACAAATCAAATCCAACCAAATGATGTTTAGTCTTTTAGGTTTGCAAAAGCTATAGGACCAATCTCAGGATTATCTTCAAGCTTGATACATATAAATGCATTCCAGAAAAATATGGATCCTATGAAAATACATAATTTAAAATCTTTACTTACGGATTCAATAAAGTTCATTTTCTTTTCATCATCATCTGTCTGAATTCGTTGCCTTCTATGATAATGTGGATCCCAATACCTTACATGATTTAAGAAGGGAACATAGTTATATGAAGATTTTTTTAATAAAGTTTGCTGTTAGATGAAAATTGGAAAGTTATTTCAGTTCAATTTTATACTTCTAAATTAGTGGTTTTCATATAATTAAATTTGAACTGTTAAAATATTGGGAATCTTACTGAGGTCTGAAACTAAAAAATATTTACCAAAATAGATCAGATGGAGAGAGGTAAATATTGAATCCTGAATCAA
This sequence comes from Citrus glauca, assembly GCA_029633175.1. NCBI lineage: Eukaryota > Viridiplantae > Streptophyta > Magnoliopsida > Sapindales > Rutaceae > Citrus > Citrus glauca. Next base: position 28,680,592 of record JAQOOD010000008.1, read on the forward strand.
ATGACCTGCATCGTCTTTGTCTCCCACGATCATCATCATCACTGCTTTCAAGAACCAGATGGTGAATACCTTTCTTCTATTAAGGGTCCAACAATAATAATAAACATTTGCTATGATTTTAGTGTCAATTTCAAAATATACCTCTTACTTGAAAGGATGGCAATAATTGCGGTAAAGACAATAACAATTAAAGCTTTGAGAGCTGTACCCAAAAAGAACCCTAATTAATACTTAGTAGTAGCCTACAAAGCAAAGGATGCATCACCTTATGGCCAACGTACAAATTATATAGCATAAACTCTTTTTCCAAGAACAAACTTTTGACATAGAACAGTATTGCAGTTGATATCTTTGCCTTGTCAATCACAATTTCTACTTTAACTTGAATGATTTGGCAGCAGGCTTTACACGATAATCTTTCAAAAAAAATACACAATATCAACTTCATCCTAGACCTACTAAAACCATGTTGAAAACAACTGAATTCATAAATCAAGAACATCAAACCACTTAGAAACAAATCTAACAAGCACCTAAACCAGTTCGATGTCAAAAGCTATTGTAGCATAAGACTTCCTCACACATGAAACAAAATAATTCAGTAATTAATAAATCATTTCAATTTAACATACAAGAAAAGAATGTCTGGCTATCATTTTAGCCAAGATGTTTCTATATTCTTTTTCATTTCTGAGCTGTTTTACACTCAAATCTTTAACACACATTCCCTAATTCAAGTCAAGTATTAGATATAATATCTTAAATCTATTTTCATTTGAACCATCACATTCAGTTAGCAATCCATATAATCACATACTATTATTCACTGTTGTTACTTTGGTTAGTTTCCTGGCAAACAAATAGGTTAAGTTAAAGTTACCTAGTCGGAGAAGTTTCCAAAAACTCGCCGGAAGAGAAGGAAGCATTGTGAGATTAGCAATTGAAGAGAAAAAATGTTAAGTAAAATTATTAACTCCCAAGCACCGGCGAGCACCCGCGTATCTTCGCCGCCACCGAAACGCAGCCAGAAACGGCTACACGAAGCCGTGATTTCTCCCACAAAGCGTTACCATGATCGGTAAGATGCGCCGGATTTTCGAACCACTACCACCTGCGTTTTACTCCTCAAAACAACCCGTTTAAAATCCGATCGCCACCACTACCCAGAAGCCATCAGAGTTGCTGCGGCCAACCAGCAAATTTGCGGTCGTGGATCTCGACCAACCATCCCCCCGCGCATCGGCACTACCAACGCTTCCATCGGTCTTCACATGGCCTGAAGTTTCTTCAATCGAACAATGACTACTGATTTAAGGGGGAGGCTAAGTAATATGAGTTGAGTGAGAGGCTAAGGTGATGATGTCTGTGAATACTTTGTTTTCTTTGGTTGTGAGTGAGAGTCAGTCTGTGTTGTTATTTAGGTTTAGGTTGTGTTGTTATTATTCTTTTTTCTTCAGTGTTGTAAAGTTCATCAGCAAAAAAAACAAAAAAAAACAAAAACAAGAGTCAGATACTAAATAACGTGCTAAAAAAAGAAGTCGCGAATTATATTATTAATCAAGACAAAAGTTTACATTACTATTTTTTAGTTTTGTCAAGTAAGTAATTATTTGTGACAAAAAAACTAGGGTCCTAAAATTAGTTAACACCTTATTAGCTTTCGAGACTAATATTTTTTTCTCACAAATGGTTTGATTAATTTTACATCCCTCTTTTAATTACGAAATTATTGTGTCACCTATGATTACATTTCACTACCATATTTTTTGTTATTAAAGATAATATTTTGTCTTTTGTTGGAAAATGATCAATTATGGAGGGAAATTTTTGCACTAAAATAAGCATTCTCTTTTGCAAATAATTTTTTATTTGTCATAAAACATCTGATTAGGTTTTTTACAAAATATAAAATGAGTCCCAAAACAAATATTATTTATTACAAAATATAAAATGAGCCAGGACAAGATTATTGTGACGATTTTTTAAAATTGTCACAATAAATACTATTTTTAGACAAAATCTACAAATGTCATAATAAAAATCGTCTTAAAAATCAAATTTCTTAATTAGAATTTGAAAATAACAAACCTGGGTCATATGACATGAATATGAATTGTCCAGTTTGGACATTTTTCAATTAACGTATTTGAGGTTGTTCTCATTATTCTTTGAATAAACAGAAAGAGCACATAATGTTAGGTTGAACAGTAATATGATTGTTTCTCACTCAAGTAAAGCCCTATGAATTATCTCAAATAATATTACTGTTTGTATTGTAGTAGTCCTTGAACAACATGCTTTTAAAACGGGTAATTATTAGAAACTTCTCTTAAAATTTGGTGTATTCTCAGTCTGATAGATAGTTTGTATCAGAGGATAAAGAACAAAAGCAAGCATTACCCCACAAACATTAACACTCCTCCTTGTGTTTGTCTTTCAATCTTACTCTCTTCAAGTTGTTTCTTGAAATCTTTTCCTGACGTTAGTATACCGTTTTGTATTAATTAGGGTGGTGAGGATAAAATCGTAAAAGGGCCCTTCAATGATGGAAAAAATTCAAGCAAACTTGAAATTTTCACGTTGGGTTCTGTAATTGGTCGCGAGTTTGTAAATGTCCAGTGGCTAAAGAACAAAAGCAAGCATTACCCCACAAACATTAACACTCCTCCTTGTGTTTGTCTTTCAATCTTACTCTCTTCAAGTTGTTTCTTGAAATCTTTATGTCAGCCTTCACCTGCAATATTTGCCTATTTATCTCTTCTTTCAGTTCGTTGAAGTTCTCTTTCTCTCTGAGGGTTGCATCAATAACAGCTTTACTCTTAAGAAGTGGAATCTTAAAAGTGGACAACTCCTGCAGGAAAGCTTTAGCAAGTTTTTCATAGTCATTATTGTTATCTTCATCCTTCTCAATCTCAAGTAAAAATGAGGTAAATTTCTTCTGAAGTTTCTTCAATGGGGGTTTACCCCTTACGGTGGTTGTGCGGGTTAGTAACATATGCTTTATGAACATCATCTTCATGTGGACCAAAAGCGTTTCTGCCCTACTAGGAACTTTCCTTCCTTTTGCTAGCATTTAAACTGCTTTTTGTAATTTCAATCTTGCAAGATAGATGTATGAACAGATTCACATCCCATACATATCTGCAAGAGTTAGTTCTAAGCCGTGCAACTAAATTAATCTTGAAAGAGACAAGCCATATCAACTAGACCGTTGACTTCAAGGAGCAAGCCTAAACAGTCCTAAAATATATAATTGGCAACTGTTTCAACAGTAAGAAGCCACCACAACACATTATCACCAGAAACCACTATTAAGTGTAATTCAACCACTGTTTCTTATACTCAAACACATGGAGGAATCCAATAATTTTTTTTTATAGCAACGACTGAAACCCAAACTAATCCCATATTGAAAATTTTTTGGAGGGATAGATGATACTTCACCTTACCTTTGTAAGGGTATTTTTATAATTCCAACAATCAACTAACAGTCCACTTTACAGAATACGAACGTCAAGAAATATTTATGTAATTAGGTGAATATTTTCTATCTGACTGTCAATACTCGAAACCTTACGGGCGATCCCTAAAAATTACCCCTTTTAATCATTTGCTTTCTTCCAATAAACTGCAAATGCCAAATGTAGCGCTTAAAAGATAGATCCATTAAATAAGGACATAGGACAATAACGAGGATAGTCCTGTAGGTTCAAAGGAAACTTTTTCAGTATTCCAGAAACCAAACGTGCGTATTGTGTTATGGAATTTACCCCCAGCCCATACCCGCACGTGAGTGGAATATTCAATTCCCCGAGGGACTCGGACTGAATAAAAGTCTCCTGTCCAAGGTTTGTCGGTCATCCTTAAAATTGAGAGTAGGAAAATAAATCTTTTTTTCATTTATTACTATTAAAGACTCAAAAAGGCTTGAGACAAGCTCAAGATCTTTCACAAAAACGGAAAAGAAATACACCCCAGTAAATTGACCAGACACAACTCACACAAGCATACAATCATCATCTTATTAGACACAAATATAGGATAGCCACCCGCTTAATAGAAGTCGTCGCCACTTATCTTGTCGCTTATCTCGCAACCTATCATGAGACAAGCAGGCACAACTCTAGCCATACCTGCCAGCAACTTTGACTTTGAAACCAGCTTTTTATTTGGCTTCAGTATGCCTATTGTAAGGTACTTGCCACCATCTATGCCAATCATCAGATCCTCTACCTTCGTCCCCGCTCCGAGATAGGCCTTGAAGTCAACGAAGCCCTTCCTGCCGTCTTTAGCATGCTCCCAGTGCCATCCCATTATGACGTTTTCGAAGGCCCCTCCTGGTACAATAGAGGACAGAAAGGGCATAAGTCTTTTGAAAGTGAGAGTTAGAACTCCAGCATCATCCATTGAAGTACTGAAGCCAAAGGGGTCCACACCATCTGGGAACAGGAAGCTCCTAAAGTTGTTGCCGTCGTACTGCTTGACACTGGTATCTCCTTCTTGCTCTTTCTTCTGCAACATGCCTACTATAAGGTACTTGCCACGTTCTATGACAACCACCAGATCCTCTATCTTCGTCCCTGCTGCGAGATAGGCCTTGAAGTCAACGAAGCCCTTCCTGCCGTCTTTAGCATGCTCCCAGTGCCATCCCATTATGACGTTTTCGAAGGCCCCTCCTGGTACAATAGAGGACAGAAAGGGCATAAGTCTTTTGAAAGTGAGAGTTAGAACTCCAGCATCATCCATTGAAGTACTGAAGCCAAAGGGGTCCACACCATCTGGGAACAGGAAGCTCCTAAAGTTGTTGCCGTCGTACTGCTTGACACTGGTATCTCCTTCTTGCTCTTTCTTCTGCAACATGCCTACTATAAGGTACTTGCCACGTTCTATGACAACCACCAGATCCTCTATCTTCGTCCCTGCTGCGAGATAGGCCTTGAAGTCAACAAAGCCCTTCTTGCTGTCTTTAGCATGCTCCCAGCCCATGGCGACGTTTCTGAGGTCAAAGGCCCTCTGTCTTTTGAAAGTGAGAGTGAGAACCCCAGCATCATCCATTGAAGTACTGAAGCCATCCGGGTCCACACCTACTGGCAAGCTGAAATTCATCTCGATCTTGCCATCATTCGGCCGATTGAGACTGCAGGTGTCTCTTGCCTCCTGGTTCTTCTTCAGGAAGCTGAAGAAAGATGATATGCTCGAGGAAGCTGAAGAGGGAGACGGAGAATGTGAACTTGTCTCCTCGATCATTATAACCAACTTGCCATCTTGAATCACAATCTTCACATCCTCTTGCTTCGTTCCTGATGGAAGGGAGACCTTGAAATGGACAGACCTTTCATCCTCTTCCCAGATCGCAGAGACCGGATCTGGCTTTTTTCCGTAAACGATGAGGCCCATATTCAGAATCTGAAACCCTAGGTTGTTGAGACGAGTAAGAATACAGAAGGGAATAGATTGAACGTGTTGAATTTGATACAGGATGGAGAATGGGGAGACTGAAGTGGCTTATTTAGTTATTTATATGTAACAAATTAAAGTGGGGGAAAATGGTGGATAAGAATGAAAAATGGACGAAACAGCTAAGTCGTGCGACATGTCGGGCTCTACAATTTGTAGAATTGGCTCTCCACGTGTCAAGGCTAGCACACAAAGTTCTTAATACCCCGAGTTTTATTTTATTCTCAACTTTGTCCCCAATTGCACTCTAGTTTTTGTTTTTTGTACCTCAGAATTAAGTAAATTGAGATAATTAGGATCTAAAATTATAAAGAATTAATTTTCTTCACCAAGATAGCGATTATACTAATTGAAGAAATGTACTTTGACTCCAAAAATTAATATAATAAATTTAAATTTCAAAAATGCAACTCAATGCATGCAACGTAACATGAAGAAAAAGAGTTATTAAACTTCAAATTTTAGAGGAAACTCTTTTCATTTCAAGTTTTCAACTTATCGCTAATATGTGGAAGAAGTGGAGCTAAAGAAATAGACACAATTTGTGAAAGCTCAATAGATTACATAAAAATGAATTTATACAAGGGGTGTAAAAGTTATTATATCATTGAAATCCTGGAAAAGGTTAAAAACGTAAATTCAAAAGAAATGGTGCTTTCGTTTTCAATCTTCTTTTTTGTCTTTAAGATATTTTCAATGGGATTCTTTGAGCAGAGAGAAATATTCTCTTTGAAAATTGGTTATAGCTATTTTGGAACTACTCTAAGATGGAGTACAATTTTTAATCAGATATGCGAGGTGATAAATAGTTAAAAATTTATTATAATTTTGATCATACAATTATAAAAGAATATTTTATCTTAGAGCGGTTTCAGCATAATTAAACCATCGAAAATTTTATTGTAATTTGATAAACTTTGTAGTTTTTTAGTCGGTTTATAAAGTATGACATGTTGGTTTAAATAAAATCGAAAGTGTATAGCAATCCGCATTTGTCACCCAGTACCATCAAATGAATCACATGTTTTACCCGTGACATCACCTAATCTTACATGAGTTACGTAGATGATGCCGTATAATATTGGAAACTTCTCAAAATAAAAGGTCTATCTCCTTTTTTTTCAAACATGAGTGGGTATGGAAAAACACACAATATGCCGTAAAATTTGATATTGGAGGCTTGGAGCAGGAAATAATCTTTTATACTTACTAATTTAATGTACTTGCAGAGACAACAACATAATATTTTTTTTTTCTTGAATTGTTTGACTCAAAAGAAAATACCGACACCATGCATAAAATAATTTTTTAATGCTCGTTGGAATATGCATCTTTCTAGGTTGCAACAATCATCTATAGAAGCACGGCCGAAGCCCTGCATGGCATTTGAAAACTTTTAAACCAATTTTGATATTTATTCAATTTTCAACTTCATATACTAAGACAATAATTAAACCCATTGACAAAATTAACATAATTTTATTTAAAGAGTTTTTTTAGTGATGCTCTTATAACTCAGATCCTGATTTTGAGTTTCAAATGAATTTGTAAATTAATAATAAAAAAATTACAAAATAATTATAGATTGTTTTAGCAATTTCGTATATGTTTTTTTTTTATCATTAATTTTTTTTTAAATTTATCTTTCATGTACGATATGTTTTTTTTCGCAAAATATTTTTGTATATTATTTCTTGGTTGCAACTGATAATCATGTGTCCAATTATTCCTTGGAATTTATACATTATTTTAGTACTTCCCTAGCTTAATTTTACTATGCTATTTTTATCTTAAAAATAAATATTTTACTATTGTAGATTTATTTTAAAAATAAGGAAATCAATTAGAACTTAAAAAATAATTGGACACAATGTTAATGATTTATGAAAACAAATATTTGACCGTAAATTTCGCGAAACACATAAGGAAGTTAAATAGTGAGCATGAAATTAAAAGAAAAGAAGAAAAGGGCAATGACTTCCAATTTTAGAGGCCAAGGATTACTTGATAGATTAAATGGCAAGCACGTGATGGTCTTGAAAGTTGTCGCCTTGGCCTACTTTGATAGTTTTTTTAATCCGTTTTAAGGATTTAGAGGCCAAAGATTATTTTACACAGAGAAGAAAAACCGGGAGCAAAAGAAAGATTTAGAAGAGGATTCGGATCCTCTCTCCTGATTTTTTATAGATTTTATGCTACATGTGTTTTAGTATTAATGAATCATTAAAATTTAACTATTTTTTTCTTTTTCATTTATTAATCACCAATCATATTAATAACACTTGCTCAGATAATGATCAAATCAAGAGAGGATCTTGATCTATTAGAAAAACAGCAGCCGCAAGAATTTACAAAAGCCGAGAGCAGTAAAAACAGAGAGAGAGAGAGAGAGAGAGAGAGAGAGAGAGAGGGATGTTGGGTTTTTCTTTCTCTTTTCTTTTTCTAATTGTCTTGCTTAAATGTTCCCTAATACGTTGATAGAATCTCTTTATATTTCCAATGAACTAATTTATTTTGTTAGAATTACGATATATCTTAACTATAAAGATTTTATTCTATAATTATATGTTATTTTTAATTTATTATTATGTAATTGAGTGTTCATTATTGTACTTAATACTTTAAAATATTGAACTAATATTTGAATGATTTGAGAATATATAATGACAGCAAGAAGGAGATTTAGGTGTTTTTGTTCCGTGTAATGGATGCCTTGAATTACATGGGAGACAGAGATGTACTAACCTGATTTGTGCAATTAATTTAATAATAACATAAATTTAATGAGTTTTCGCATATTGTAATGCACATAAAGATTTTGTGTAGCAATATATAGCAATATATTTGATATTGCTTGAGAAACAATATCAAAAGAATTAGGGTTATTCAACTATCAACATACATAAAATCTTTAATACTATAAATGGAGAATTAAATTGGATTGGTTATGATGAAATATTATGTCCTAGTGTCTTAATTTATTGGTGATTTTTGTAACTGCTTGTATTCTTATTTAATTTTTAGTTGTTTTATTTTATTTTCATTTTTAATTTAAATTTGCTTATTCGATTGTTTAAATAAATTTGGGTCAGAATAATTTTGATAACTAATAAGATATATAATTTTTGTAGGATGATACTCTACTCTACATTTTATTACTTATTAATTTTTGTAACTTATTATTATTATTATAGTTACAATTTTTTATCATTAATTATTGTTGTTGTTGTTGTTTATGGCTGGATTTTTGCTAGGATTCGATTTTGAAGCATTAAGTGGTTGTTCTCAACGGATCTAGGTAAAATATGATTGAAGCAAATAAAATTTATATTTTAGGAGAGAATGGGTTAAGTTTGTGTTTAGATGTGTATTTCTGACATTTAGGGCAAAAAGTGTAGTTGAGTTGATCTAGGACGTGAGCTGCAGTGTTAAGAGTTTGGAATATTATGGAGAGCTCTATAAAGTTAATTTAAAGAGTTGACTAGGATCTCAAGAATGCTTAGGGAATAACTCTAGTGAACTCAAGAATAGCTCTAGAGAGCTTGTTTGGGAACCTCAGTTGAGCTTGTAGGATAACTTAGGTGGGCTTTGGAGTTTACTTAATATGATGAATAGTGGTGTCAATGTGTAAGTGTACACAATAATTAATATAATGACAAGTATTAAGATCGTCTCCACATAAATTGATGTTATAAGACTTACTACAACAATCTTAACAATACAATTTTAGTAAACTAAATAAAACAAAATAAATGATAAGATTAGTGATCTAATGAAATTAAAAATGCAATAAACATGATACAGTAAGGAAAATGTAGAGTCAAACACAAAGATATACTTCAATGACAAAGCGGTAGCTGGGTTCTAAACTCACTTAATGGTTATCGGTTGTCTTACACTTGAGGTGCAGTTGCTATAACATTTACTACAGTACTGAGCAGAATCTCTAATGCATCATCAATTGTTGCATGTTGGATATCTTATGTCTATATACAATCTAATAGTGACCAGTTGTTAAATTAATATTAAACATATCATTACACGATCTAGACTTTATTTGCCCCATGAGGTGAATCCCTATATCTAGTTCAATTATGAGTAGCTAATTTTCTTTCAAGCTTGAGTTAAAAGTGAAGTATCAACATGTGTCATGGGCTTTATTTGGTAAATTTATTTTCTCTTCCCCTCTAGTTTTTGTGGATGTTTTGACTTCTCGTCGACAAATAATAATAATCTTGTTTAGTACCGCCTTGGTTGCACCGGCTCTCTAATACAAGGTTATTATTATTTGACACGATAAGCTCTTAGCACCATATTGATTAGAGTGTGGTTCATGAGGTGTGGATTCCCCTCCATGATTTAATTGGTATTAATAAGGAATATTTAGCCTATGATGCATGTTGATACAGATCTAGATACCAAAGTACGTAATTTCAATAGATTTTTATTCAATTTATTCTCGCCATTTAAAATCTAATTTTATGAAAATCTAAGTCACTTTCACTACAAATCCAACCACCCTCATTTAGAAAATTAATTCTACATACAATTAAAATTTACCTTCTTGTAGAATCGACACTCATCACTATTAATTTATTCTACAATAGATTCGTGCACTTACGAGTTCAATAAAATTTTTACAACACCGAGTTTCTGCATTTTGTTGAATTTTAAAGCTTTTTCATGGTATATAATTATATATCGTTCATTGGTTATTATATTATATATAGCAAATTAACATTTGGTAATTGGTATTTGATTGTTGTAATTATGTAATTTTAAATGTTAATGATAAAATCAAGAAAATTGGTGTATTTATGAATAAATTTTTATTAATTGTTAATAATTTTTTTTAATTATTAATAATTGAAATAATGTTAATTGATGATTGTCAATAATTGTTAATAACAGTTAATAATTGTTTATTATTATTTTTTCTTTCGAGAAATTTCGAGCGGACGAGAATACTCTCATTGAAACATTGAAAATTTGTTGTTATTTGATAAATGAAACCCTCGATAAGTGAAACCCATTTTAAGAAAAAGAAATACTATGGTTTAAAGTGAAGTCGAAATCAGGAAATCAAGATGCGTACAGAGATATTGGTTTTTCTAATTACACATTTATGGCATGTCGGTTTATTTAAAATAAAAGTGTACAACAACCAGTATTTGTCATCTAATACGATTGAACGAATCACATGTTTCACTCGTGACATCACTTAATCTTACATAGCTCAAACGGTAGGGGTGTTGTTATATATATATATATATATATAGTCATAAATATTTTAATAAATTTATTTTGTATAATAAATTAAAATCACATCAATTTATACTAAATAAATTTTTATAAAAATGTGTCTTTGTATCATCACAAATATATATATATATATAGAGAGAGAGAGAGAGAGAGAGAGAGAGAGAGAGAGAGAGAGAGAGAGAGAGAGAGAGAGAGAGAGAGAGAGAGAGAGAGAGAGAGAGAGAGAGAGAGAGAGAGAGAGAGAGAGAGAGGATCTGATACATTGACACTCACGAGCGGTACACGGTAGAATCAACAGCTCCAGCCTCCAGGGAATCAACACGAAAGCAAAGTCAAAACACGCTGTTGTCAGTGACCCACAAAACCTACGAGTGGCTGTTGAATGTTTGGCCAGTCCTCTCCGGTTACGACACGTCCAGTGAGGAAGGCGGCTTTTGATCATGGGATTGTCAAAAAGTTTAATTGCATGGAAAGGGGGTTTTGTTTTCTTTTCAAACTATATCGAATATTCGAAAGCTTGATTTCTGACTTTCTGTAACAAATAAACACTGAAGAAGGCTGATATTTCATGATTTGTCTTTCGTGTTTATGTTTGATTAGATGTAGTTGTCTCTTTTATTTTTATAGGGTTTTATAATGATTTATACCATTTGTCATTTATTTTAATATATATATATATATATACACTTTGGTGTTTGAATGTGTCTGTGTATTTATTGGGTAACATAAATTCGGCTGTGTGTGTATATATATATATATAAGAGCTCCTTAGTACCCCAGCAGCTTCATTTTCTTAAATTCAGTAATACATTTATTTACATTCCTCGTCTAAATGTTGTGCCTTCTATTTAGAGCAATGCTAAACGAACAAAAGCATGACATAAATTTTTGTCTTTTAGTCAACAGTGAGGATTTAAAAAAATATAAAATTAATAGAATTCACTAGAAGACAAATTTTTTTTTGTCATAGTCTTGATAAATCTTCTAGGCGTTATCTTACCACTAAAATCAAATGTATGGTCAAAATGACGGCTGTCAGTAGTTCATTGAAAGGGACTGAAAGGGGAATGATGCAGGAACACGACAAAAAAAATTGTCTTCTAGTAGCTTTTTAAAATTTTGCTTTAAAATTTTACATTTTTCTTTCTTTTCTAAATCCTCATTTATTGACTGAAAGATAAAAAGTTTACGTTATTGTTGAAACATGTAATCGTTTACATCGTCAAGGGAGGCTGTAATTGACTAATTCCGTTTAAAACTAGAAAATTGTGGCAGAAATGCGGTCAGAAAAATACCGTTGAATGTCATGCAGAATTACAGTAATTGTTTTAAGACAATTATTGCGAAAACAAGAATGATAAAAAAAATTAATTAAAAAAACAAATTTAAACTGCAAGATTGCGACTCAATGCGTGTAATGTAATGTAAGTTTGTTGACTTTAAATTCCGAGTAAGCGCGTTTCACACTTCATCTATCTTCGTTTATTTTAGCTCGTGTTTGACAATTCATCCAATTAGGTTTGCAAATAGTCAAGAAGAATCAACATAAATCTACGAGAATGGCGGTCGAATGTTTTAGTTACCAGCTGAAACAGTCATTTTTATTTACCAGCTGAAAGTTTTAATTCCATTCCTTAATATATTAAGAGTCACACCTCCTCAATCACAAACATGGCAATGATCTTGTAAAAAAAGCAGTCCAAAAAGGATTGCCCTAGCCTGAATTGCATACTTGCTAAGTGTCGCAATGGCTACATGCAATGAATAATACACAAAACCCTTGCATGCCACAGAAACAATATTCAATGTTCGACACATGCTATACAGTTAGATAGAAAATTGTTTCGATCACCAATAAAATTGGAGACAATTTACTCGTGTTTGCTGTGCGTGTATTTATTTTAAAAAATCATCATGTAATTGGTAGTTATATTTAACTGAACTATATATGTCATACGTGCATTAATTAGATGTAGTACGTACCTTTAATGTACTCTAGGATTTCTCCTCCTACTAGTAACCCTCCGTGTCCAAGATAACCGCATTTCAAAGCCTCATTCAAGCTCAACGAATTACTCAAAAGTTTTGGCAATTTTTACTGTTTAAGAAACCATTACAAAAAAATAAATAAATAAATAAAAACCAGTTATTCTACGATAAGTGTAGATGCCGAAAAAATGATTCAATAAGTAATTCTGTGCGCTGTATGGTAAAAAATGGGACACATAACATTTTTTTTTATATATACATAACTCATTTAACATATTTTTTTGAACTCTTTTGTTTTGAATAATGAACTAAACCACACTACGTAGCAGCATCGCCTCCTGATCATTTTTGCCACAAAGATTCAATCATCAGGTTTTTTTTAGTTTAAGATCAACGGATCAGGTGGAGAGCACAATCCTTTTTGGTCAAACTCGTGCTTGAGCAAGTCACCACTAGGCCAAGTTGGAGGGTGCTGTTGAATTACAACACGATTAAGTAATCTCCAGATTTTAGAATGAGTGTAAAAATGCGTAACATGGATAAAAAGAAAATATTTATGTTTTCAACTTATCGCTAACAGCCGGAAGAAGTGGGGGGTTAGAGAAATGGAGGTCATAATAATCTGTAAAAAGCTACATATGATACCTACATACAGAATGGTATTAATTCTATTAAAAAATATTAGTAACAATTTAAATTGAAAGCCATTCTGTAAAAAGAATTGTCATGGAAGCAGCAGCAAGCATTTGCGTAAAAGCCATTTTGTGTGAGACTAAAAAAGGCCCTACGTAATCGGTACGTATATTCAAAAGCTTATTATCCTTTCATTAATTGTCAAGTCCTCGAAGTGAGTATGGTAGCTCGATCGCCATCATTGTAAATAAGTTAAAATAATAATTAAAACAAATTTAAAAAGCAATTAATAAGAAAATTGAATATATCGTAATTAAAATATTTAATTAATTTTTATCAAACATATCAAAATTTATATAAAATCAATTAATTAATGGAATTATTGATTTTCATGATTGTAATGGAATTACTTTTGAATTGCCTTCTTTTTTAAATTTAAGTTCGTTTGTGCCTTTGCATAAATAAGCTAAATATTAATGTGGCATATACAAATATGCTTCGTCCCGGATGCAAGAGGACCCTTGAATTGAACCAAATTCCGTCCTCCCACCAGATATATTTTTAGGTTTGGATTCAAGAAAAATGTTTCAATTAATCGAAGGGGTGATAAAGTATGAGGTCGATGGAGGGGAGAGACATGCTTGTGTGGGGTAATAAAATGTTGAGGACCTGAAAATAAAGGTGTACACAAAAAGGACCTCTAAATTAACCACAGATAGATGGAAAATAAAGCACATATTTTGCTAATCAATTTACAAAAATTACATACAAAAGCAAGAAATTGAAAAAGAGAAAAAAAAAAAAAAGAGGAAAGGGCAAGAAATTTTATTAATCCTGCCAAATCACACGACCCATTCAATTCAGCCGAAGGTAAAATTTCCACTCTAATCCAGTGAATGGAAGCATGCGATAAGCACGGCGAACATGCGTTCAGGAATAGTTGATCCACGATCCACCGGTTCAGATGCGTTCAACAAAGGTCGCTCGGTAAAGGAGAAATGCGGCTAAATGTGGAGAAGCATCAGATCAAGACAATGAACGATCAAGATTGCTTCCCAATAAGGCGTGAATGGTTAAGCGTGCATGACCCAATCAATATCGTGAGTGTATTCCGCGCATGGTGGCGTGGCTAGATCTCAACCCTCCATGGTCAAAGTGTGTCAATCGAATGGTTACTATTTCGAGGGCGTAATACGAACACCACACCGCGAGCGGGAATAGTGACCTGTGAATATTGATGATCCCATATGCTCATGCCTACACTAAGTCCACCGTCCAATCAATTAAATAGGGACACATGCCTCAAATTCTGACACTCACGAGTACACCATGCCCCACAATGGCGTCCGCCCAATTAATCTCCGATTTCGGAGGTGCATTTGGGGCAGCTCACACATGAGTGGGGTGAGAGAGTGAGACAGAGACAAATGGAGAAAGAGAGAAGCAAGGACGGCAATGCTGAATCACCATTATGAGCAACAATCCCACAAGGTATTCCACTATCGATCAAGTGCCACATTCAATTAAATGGATCAAGATCTCATCACATTAACCTCAGAGGTCTGCAACAAGCATCAAAACAGATTTAGACCATAAAGGATGCAGCTGAAGGGAAAAGGGACTTGATTTACATAATTTAATAACAATGGTATGCCTTGATAATATGCTGTATACACCTAACTCCAAATCAATATTAATGTTGCATGTATAAGCTTGTTACTTCACAGGAATTGTATTCAAAATACAGTGGTGCAAGAATGTTTGTGCTAGTTTTTCTTTTCCCCAGTTATATGATCATTATCGCCACCATTACATTAAGTCCACCCATGCAGCCTATGCAACTGAAATCACGTGAACACGTAATTTAACTTTCTAGTTTCATATATTCTTATATTCCTAGTGTGGTTAAGCCTCAAAGTTGTGATGATTTTGGGACCTTGAATCAGTTCCATAGAACTGCACTTGGGAGGATCAACCCATGTTGCAACACTAACTACTGGCAAACTTCAAATACAGAGCAGTTTCTTACCATTGTGATTTAATTTGAGAATATGCAAGATGCAAAATAGAATCAACAAAAGAATTAACACAAAAGCAAAACAAAGATTTGTCACCTGCGCCAATCAAGAGTTGGCAAGAGGGTGCAACCCATTAACACCAATGTATCTTGGATGTAAAAAAGGAAATGGAGTGAATTGATCACCCACTTCAAGCTCTCCAATCATGCCTCCCCCAGGTCGCACCAGCCCTCTCTCCAACCAACCATTAACTGACGGATGAAACCGATAATCATTCACAGTAATGAATTGAGCATCATGACCAAATATCAGTGGTTGAGGACCTATCATTCTGGTTCCATTCTTCTTCCGAAGCCATGATCCCCCAGATACTGCAAAGCATAGTAATAAATAAATAAAACGAATCATTACATGGATGTTATTGACTAACTGAGCACCCAGCTCAGATACACAAAATTCAAAAACTTAAAACTC
This sequence comes from Citrus glauca, assembly GCA_029633175.1. Classification (NCBI taxonomy): domain Eukaryota; kingdom Viridiplantae; phylum Streptophyta; class Magnoliopsida; order Sapindales; family Rutaceae; genus Citrus; species Citrus glauca. The sequence continues at coordinate 28,696,425 of JAQOOD010000008.1, forward strand.
ACAAAATTTAAGTTTTACAAGTTTGAATAACTTGAACTGAGTCCTCATTTGGAGGCACAATAATTTTGAAAGCATTTTAGCTAAGATATTTAATAAACACCCCATTTTTATTAAGCAGCTAATGTTTTAATTCCATTCCTCAATCAATTAAAAGTCACAAAACACCTCAATCACAAAAATGGAAATAATCATATCAAAAACGCAATCCAAAAAAGATTGTGCGAGCCTAAGTTTCATATGCACTAAGCATCACAATGGATGCATGTAGTTAATGATACACAAAAAACCTTGTCACGAAAACAATATTCAATGATTAAACACATGCTAAACTGTTGATAGCAAATAGTTTCAATCACCATTAAACAAGCATTTACTCTCATCAATGACTGCAATCTAATAGTCTAAGCTATAAAAGCAAGAGAATTAATATAAGGTGGCGACCAAAGTGAGAAAAAAATAAATCCATAAACAGTGTGTAGATAGAAGCATACCTTAACAACTCTAGAAATATTTAATGTTCTGCTTAATGAATCAAGTGGCAGGTTGATATGCTTGAGCTTCCACTTTTTCCATGGATTCCAAACCCCAGAAATTGCCCTATATCATGTCCTTTTGAGTGGCAGAATACTTGTTTGCAAACCAACATCAAACTCCTCAGAACGAACTCCATGACCTTCCTAAATAAGCTACAATCTACATAGACCAGTTACAGTATTTACATATGAATAATCATGCTTCAAGCTTATGATTGAAATTTGTCTGATATTTCAAAACAGCATGGAAGCCAATATAATAATTTATATTTAGATATCCATATATAGGGGTATAAAATAAAGTTTTGTGTTAGACATTTTATTATTTGATACTAATTATCAATCATGAAATATATATTTCTATGCACAAAAATAAAACCAAATAAGCAAAAGAAAAATAATATTCTTGCTTACATGCTCAGCAAGAGCCAGCCACTTCAGCCAGCAGACTCTGAACTTGAAGCCAACAGCCATCACCACATATAATAGCCCTTCCATGAGTATCCAAGATACATGGAATACTTGGAGTGTTAGTTGGAAGAGCTGCATCTCCAGTTTCTCCACACATCCCCCCAAAAAAAGGAGAAAAATACATAAATCATCAAAAAGAAAATTTGAATTTTCTTGATTATGAAATTCTCCAAGTTATTTTAAATATTCAATTAATTGGAATGACATATTCCATTCCGTTTCTCAAAAAAGCATAACAAGAAAATCAAACTAGAGTAATCCACACAATAACTTGTTGAGCTTGTCCAAATCAACCACTAATCCAAAAAGCAACACAAGCAGCAAATAGTTACAGCCCAACTTGGTAACAAGATCCACACAAAAACGGACTTCTAAAATGAACCTCTCGGTAGGCCAAGCGCAGCTACAACAGCCTCGAACATACCTGTTTTCACCTTTTCAGCTGTTGCAGTTGGGAAATTTTCCTAATAAATGATTAAAAAAACAAATTCATACCAGTCTTGCAGAAAGCCTGAATTGCAACGTATACGTATCCATAGATGCTGCACCAAAGTTATGCTGTAAACACTGAATTGTTATATTGATTGAAGTATAAAAGGCAAAATAAAGCTAATCGTACTGCAAAGTCTATATAAATATGCACAAAAAAGCCTTGTGTTTTCGGGATTTCAAGCTTAATTATGAATGGATTCCAGTGCTCCAGAAAGGCCCTTCAACTTTGAAAACGCCATCTTTCTTCTGCAGCTTGCCACCTTTAAATGCCAACCACCAGATCTCACTTTCTTTGCTCCCAGCTCCAGTCCATGGTGACGTTTCCGAGGGTGAAGGGACTTTCTACAGCACATGAAAGAATATGCATAAGTTTTTTTAAAGAGCGACAGTTATATAGAACCCTCGCTTCATCCAGTGGTGAATTTCCTCGAGATCTTTTCTCTTTCTTCAGCTTTCTTCAGCTTGCTTATCATAAGGAACTCGTCACCTTGAATCCCAACCGTCCTCATCGGTGCAGATCTAGCTTATTTCCGACGACGAACCAACCCTATAGTAGATTGTTGACTTGTCGAGATAGTTACAGTGGACGCATTTATATAGATACAGGGGTAATCATTTTGGAGCTTTTCTTTCAACAGTTCCTTCCAATCGTTAGATCCAGTTTACGGTAACAATTGTAGTTAAATTTAACGGCTAGATGCAAATATGATATATATACCATAATTACACTATAATTTTATCATTTTTAATATTATTTTTGGGTTAATTTCTGATTATTTTTAGTATTATTTTTCTTACTTTTAAAAATAAAATAATCAATTTTTTAAAAATATAATTCAAAATTTAGCTTTTTCTAAAAAATCTCTTATATAATTAGTAGATACATATATTAAAATTAATTATCTTCCCATAAAATTTTTTATCTTAAAAATTTATATATTTTTAAGGCTTTCATTTATAAATTACATATAAAATGTTCAAATCTTAAATTATTTTCTTATTATATATTTTTTTTGTTTGTAATTTTAAAAACTTACAATTTTCTCAAAATATTTTTATAAAAATTAAAAATATAATTATGACATGAGGTGGGTGTAAAATGTTTATTAAAAGAATAATTTATTTAAATGTTTATAAATTACATATAATTGTTCAAATCTTAAATTATTTTTTCTTATTATATAGTTTTTATGTTTTTAATTTTAAAATCTTACAATTTTCCTCAAAACTTTTTTATAAAAATTAAAAAATATTTATGAAATGCGGTAGAGTAAAATGTTTATTAAAAGAATAATTTATTTAAATATTTAATCGAAATTTGTACTTAAAAATAAGAAATAAACTAAATTGTATTTAGTTTTTTAGGTAATTTTAGTTTAAAAAGAAAAAAGAAAAAGTTACAAAGAGTTTTTGAGGGGGTGTGACGAGGAACTAGTGTTGGTAAAAGCCCAATACATGTTTTTCTTCTAATGGATCTTTGTAGAAGCGGGCCCATGTTGGCTTAGCCCATTAAAAATCTTTAGCATCCCTCCAATAAGTTGAGACTATTGGCACCCCCTCTTGTAGCTTCTCACACTTCTCAAAAGTCTCGATTAAAACTCCATTATGCAGTTTACAATTTTAACCTTAATGAGAATTACGATGAAGGACAAACAAAGACACATACACTGAAGTGAACACATAATTTACTTTTTAGTTTAAGAACTTTTTACACCCCACAATGTAAATAAAAATTACAGCAAGTTGGAAAAAAATGCAAACGAAGAGACCACTGTTTCATCTGCTATTTCCCAAATGCAAACAAAGAAAACTATGGTTCTCATTTTGTTCTTGCGCTAGCCCTCATAGAATTGGTCTCCAAATTCCGACATATGCATATCTATGCAGCATCGAAGTTTGCTGTAAAATTGAAATGTCATATTGATTCAAGTGTAAAGGGGGAAAATAAAGCTAATCATATTGCAAACTCTATATAAGTGTTCGGAAAAAAAACTTAACTCATTGCAAATATCTTTCAATAGCTTGGGAGTTCAAGCTGAAAGATGATTCGATTCAACTAAAGGTATAGCCAATTGGTTAAAAAGTGTGACAATATTTGTTGTATGCGGAATGCGGAATCAAGCGAATTAAATAATCACAGAAAAATAAAAAAATATAAAATTTTGCGTGGGCTCCGACAATATATCTACGTCCCACGAGAGCAGGATAAAAATAATTTTATTACTAACAATTAGAGTACAAATTTGAGTAAAAAAAACTTCACTTTTTCAAAATCCAAATACACTCAATACTCTTACACACTCTCTTCAATTGTTCACAACTCTCATAACTCTATAATTGCTTCACTTGCAATTTCTCTTAAGCTCTCAAATTTTAGGATGATTTCTAAGTGAATAATTCATATATATTTATAGCCAAAATGGTTGCACATTTGCACTAAACCCTTAGTCAAATTGTAGATTAAATCTACAACTAAATTCTTCAAAATTGATAAGCACATGCATGCAACTGCCAACTTCCTCCAAATCATCAATTATGCATATGGCTTACCTTTTCTTTTTCAACCAATTTGAATAAACAACTTGCCAAAACTCTTTAAACAATTCTCCACATCGGCGAAGATTTGTTCAAATCTGAGCCGACTATTAATAAACCATCATCTTCAAAAATGGCTGCATCTCTATGACTGCTTACGTATCAAAAATTTGAGATCAAGCCAACCGTAATTCAAAATTTCCAAACTCAACACATTCGAAGGATTTGAATTAATTTCAAGTAATGTTGAAACTTTCAGTAATTACTTTCGTCAACATATGTGATGGATTATCTTTGGTATCGATCTTTCTCAACAACACACAACACCGCCTCTTGATAACCTCCCCTTATATAATGATATTTCACATCTATATGTTTCGTCCGAGTGTAATATATTGGATTCTTCACGAAGAATATTGCATTTTGGTTATCACAAAAGACCTCAATGTTCTCTTGAATCACTCTCAAATCACTATGTAAGAATGATGTCTTAACATCCAATTGAACCAACTCTAACTCATATTTAGCTACCAATGCAAATAGGATATGAATGAAAGTATGTTTTATAGTTGGAGAGAAACTTCATTGTAGTCAATACATTCCTTCTAAGCAAAATTTTTTGCTACAAGCCTTACTTTATAACGAAAAGTTACTTGATCTGAAGATCTTTACTTTTTTGGTGTAAACTCATTTGTTACCAATAGCCTTCTTCCCCTTAAATAACTCCACAAGTTCCCAAGTCTGGTTTGATGGAGAGATTTCATCTCTTCCTCTATGGCTAACTTCCACTAATTATAATTGCGTAATACTTCACCGAAAGTGTTGGAGATATCATCATTAATAACTAGAAATGCATATGCCACCAATATGTCTTTAGTAAGTCATTCGGGTTTCTTTATCTCTCTTTTTGGCCTCTTTATAGCTATAAAATCATTATTATCTACATTATCAATTGTTTCTTCATTTTCTTGAAAAAGAAAAGGTAAGTCATATGCATAATTGACGATTTGGAGAAAGTTGGCACCGCATACATGTGTTTGTCAATTTTAAAGAATCTAGTTGCAGATTTAATTGACAATTTAACCAAGAGTTTGGTGCAATAGCGCAACCATTTTGACTATAAATGATGCATTCTTCACTTGAAAATCATCCCAAAATTTGAGAGCTTAAAAGAAATTGCAAGTGAAGAATTCTAGAGTTCTAAGAGTGTGAACAATTGGAGCGTGTGTGTGAGAGTATTAAGTGTATTTGGGGTTCGAGGAAATTTAAGGTTTCTCTACTCATATTTGTACTCTAATAATTACTAGTAATACAAATTATCTTTACTCTTACTCCCGTGGACGTAAGCATATAGCTGAGCTACGTAAAATTCTATGTTATTTATTTTTTGTGATTATTTGATATGCTTGATTCCACATTCCGGACACAACAAGTGGTATCAGAGCCGACGATTCGTACTTGGGGGGGATACGGTATTATTCACGTATACAATACTATTCTCGTATGCAGTACAATTCACAAATACAATGGAGATGGTCATTTGTACTTAAGACAATCTATTGTAAGTAGTGTGTATTTTTACATGTCTAGAAAAAGTTCTATCAATAAAGAGATAAGAGTTTAAAAAGTCTGGGTTTTAAATGGGATTGTTGTGAGCCCTCCACTCTCCTGGAAACTTTCCTAGTGTATTTATTCACGCGAAATTAACATCATAGAAAAATTGTTTTTTCAAATGAAAATAATTCGTTGAGAAATGGTAGAAGGTGAAACTTTTAAAAATTAGGGAGAGATCTACCGAGACTATTTCAGAAGACACTTTATGTAGGAGACGAGATTTGTCAAATCACTATTCAACACTTGTTATAGGAGGCCAAAAAATCGATGTTAAAAAATTTGATGGGAAAATCAACTTCGGCATATGGAGGCGCGAAGTTATGGAACGCCCTTATTCAAATCAATCTCGATATTATTCTGAGAAAATTATTGTAACGCAGAATGCAGAATCGAGCACACTAAATAATCACAAAAAAATAAAGGACATAAAATTTTACGTGGTTCGACAATATACCTACGTCCACGAGAGTAAGAGAAAAATAATTGTATTACTAATAATTATTAGAATACAAATTTGAGTAGAGAAATCTCACTCTCCTAGAACTCAAATGCACTCAGCACTCTTACGCATACTCTCCAATTGCTCACACTCTCAAAACTCTAAAATTATTTCATTTAAAATTTCTCTTAAACTCTCAAATTTTAGGATGATTTCCAAGTGAATAATATATAATATTTCAACTTATAATATTTCAAAGTATTATATAGCTTCGTTTGTCTAGCAATTAGAGGTAAGCCAAATGAACCAAGCATCCAATTTGCTCATTTTCCTACCATTACATCAAGGGAACTATTACTACAAAACAAAGCCATAATGTTAACAGAATAACACCAACAAAAAATAGACTACAATCAAGAAGAAACAGAAAGGAAACAAACATAACCTTGTCTTCTGTATCTAGAACCCTATCTCGTCCTTAAATTTATAATGATGCTTCCAATTCTTTCATAACAGCTTATGTAATACTCATAAGAGAAATTTACAAGTCATGGATAGGAAAATTATCAACATGATGAGTTGTGGACATATCTAAAGTCATTGAATGAATGGCACAGATATCTTTCAAATAATTTAGAAAGGGTCGATACTAAATAAAACATAGGCTGGATAATAATAATAATTAAAAAAAAAACTGAATATTTCAAAGTACATATACCTTCGTTCATCTACCTATTAGAGGTAAGCCAAATGAACTGAGCAACCAATTTACACATTTTCCTATTATTCCAAGGCACTACTATTACAAAAACAAAGCCAAAATGTAAACAGAAAATCACAAGCAATAAACAGTCTTACAATCAACAAGAAACAGAAAGGAAACAAACATATCTGGTCGTTAAATTTATAAAGATGTTTTCAATTCTTTCATAACAACCTATTTAATACTCATAAGAGAAATTTACAAGACACTGATAGGACATTATCAACATGATGAGTTGTGGACATATCTACAGTCACTGACATCAATGGCAAAGAGTGAAAGTCAGCTCATATTATTCTAGCCTACTTAGTTTCACCCAAGCTTCATCCTGGTCAAGGATAGATCACCCATGTTCGAGTCCACAAGCAGTGACAACTGCTCTATGAAGACTTGCTTAGCTGCTGCTCCTGTGGCTTTCCCCCTAACCAAGCTGCTGCATATGAGTCGCCGGCTCATTCTTCAAAAGGCATGTGGTCAGAGCCCCAGGCTCCTCCCACTACTTGGAAGCTTACGGTTCCATGTTTTATTTCACAAATTGGCATTTAATACTGCCTTCTAGTTGTTTATAGCTTCGAGTTGCTACTAATCTTAGTTGTAATCTAGCTATCATTTTTTCAAAATTTTGAGTGAAAAATTTGTATGAAAATTTTATGAAGCTTTCCAATCTTTTTGATGTCCTAGCATCCCCCCTCCCCCCCCAAACACACACACAACACAAAATTTTAATAAATAAAAGATCAACAAACTACATAGGATTTTGTATTTGGGGAGGGTTTCCCCTGTACCAAACGAGATTATTCACCATTCCTAATCCATTGTAATGATAGAATGTAAAATCAGATTTTTGTTCTTTTTTTTTTTTTTTTTTCCTTTTCCAATAGCAATACCCATTGTAACATTCATGCAACTACAGAAAACAATAACCTGCATTTTCGTAATACAAACGACTGTAAGACTATAACATTCACAGAGAGAAAAGGAGAAAGGCTAGCCTCACTGAATCACCATTATGAGCAATAATGACCACATCAAACTGCACACGAGGCTTACATTCTTGCTCAAGTGCTACATCCCATTAAATGGCTCAAGATTACTTATCCAGCAAGGTCTCACTACAGTAATTATAGAGGTTTTCAACATGCATCAAAATGTATTAAGCCATGGCACGAAGGACAAAGCGACTAATTTACATAATTTAAAAATAATGGTATTCCATGTAAGATGTTGTATATAACTAACTCCAACTCAATATTAATAATCCATATGTAAAGCCTGTTACTTTGCAGGAATTGCAGTCATAATACTATGGTGCAAAATGTCATACTGCTTATTCTTTTCCTCAATTATGATCATTATCAGCACTGTTTCATTAAGTCTAGCCATGCAGCCTAAGTAATTGAAATCTCGTGACCATGTAATTGTAGCTTTTAGTTTCATATACTCTTATCTTCCTTCTCCAGCCAAACCTCAAAAATATAATGATTTTGGGACTTTCAATATGCAAGCAGCTAACTACCTTCCAGCAAACATCAAAAACAATAAGTCAGTTTCTTACCGATGTGATTTATTTAGACTACTTTCCCCATTTTAATGCAAAGAAGCATTATAGAATCAACAAGAAAGAAACACAAAAGCAAAACAAAGATTTGTTACCAGGGCAATTTATTGGAGGTGAAGAGGGAAATGCAGTGAATTGGCCACCGACTTCAACCTCTCCAATCACACCTTCCCATGGTCACATCAGACCTCTCTCCAACCAACAATCAACCAAATTACGAAACCGAGAATCATTCAGCATAAAGAATTGAGCAGCATGATCAAATATCAATGGTCGAGAACCAATCATTCTGCCAAGCCACAATTCCCCGATATAGCAAAGCACACTGTTAAGAATACATAAATGTGGTTGACTAAAACATTTGATAAATCCCCACTTTTATTTAACAGCTAATGTTTTAATTTCATTCCTCAACAGCTGCAGATTAAAAGTCACAACAACCCAATTCTAAACATGCTTATAATCAAATTAATAATGCATCCCAAAAAGAAATGAGTTTGCCAAAGGTTTATACACACTGTCCTATCACAATAGCTACTGCCAACGAATGATATACAAAAACCCTTTTCTCGAGAACAGTATTCAGTGTACAAGAACACATGCTAGACTGTTGATAGCATATTTTTTCAATTACCATTAAACAAGCATATAATCTCATCAAATAAAAACACAACCCACATCAACGGGTGCAGCGAAGGTGACTTACACTCTAGTGACTGCTTTCTTGAGAGCTGACCTTCTTGGACTGCCATATAATGATCTTCTGCGGCGGTTTCTTGAAGTGGGTTTTTTAAGCGTTTTGTGCTGCTGGGTTTCAGTTGAGAAGAAGGTACTTTAATAATGGTTGAAGTTACTGTCTTTGCCTTTGACAATCTTGAGATTTTGAGGGTTTAAGGAGTTGAAGAATCAGAGAAGATGAAGATGCATAGGACATGAAAGTGGTCATCTTTTACTGGTGGTTTTGTTTGTTTTATCCTTTGTTTTACACTTGATGCTGCCTGCACTCTTTTACTGATATATTGTTCTTGACTTGGCCCATAAACTTGTGTTAGAGGATTATCTTTCATATGATCCGTTTGATTTTTTTAATTCATTCTAACTAAATAATTCATATGATCCGTTTGATTTTTTTTTAATTCATTTTAACTAAATAATTAAGGTAGATATCTCAACGAATATTAATCAGACTAATTTGCCGAGCTACTGCTTAGCACGTTCGTCAGAATTGTAAATTGTACTACTAAAGATATGTAACTAGAATCTCAAAAAATTTTATATTGTAATTGTATGTATAAATTGTAACAAATTTTACTTTTGTTTTTTGTCTTTGAAATTTGTATCATCCAAACATACTAAACAGATTACACAGCAAGTTTATGAACTTCCAAAACCACATTTATTTACCAAACTATGAGAAGTTGTAAGTGATTGCCCTCTCAATAGAACAAGTCAAGAATAGAACCTGCATTTAAGTTTGATTCCAAACTACGGTTTGGTTTGCAAACTATTAAAAGCAGTCCAGAATTTGCTCCTGCAATTAAGTTTTGATTCAAGATACAAGGAATCCAAAGGTGCCAATAAAATGAAGTGATGCACAAAGTTATATTATGAGCACAGATGTCAGGATTATGATGCAATGATCAAAATTAGAGGAAAGAATGTCGAGAGAGACTCAATACAACTTATATATATATAACATTTCAAAAACTGCCCGCCCAAGTTCATACTATTGCTTAAGCTATCAATATGTCGGACAAAACAACATTTTTGTCCATGTTAAAGTGGATGACTCTTTATATATAACATAATATGTACCCAGCTGGCAGGAAAAAAAAAAATAATTTACAATTCAGATCAACACAAACCACTTAAGTCACTGCAGCTTAAAAGAAACAGGCTATTTCTTTAGGAACATCCATATGGGAGCGATGGAAATCTAAGTCCATTTCCCCAATTTAGAGTTAGTGAAAACCAACAGTTCAGGATTCGACAGTGATATCTGTAATTGCCTGCTCCGTGATAATCTGAGGGGAGGTTTTTGTTGTCTCCATCTGCTTCAGTTCATCGTTGACCTTGTAAGTTCCATTACCATTCTGTTCACGGATCCTGCTTTTAGGAGTCTTGGTAGCAGGGGATTCTTTGCAATTACCAATGCTATGGCGCTGTGCCCCGAGCTGAAACTCTTCCCTTGTCCTCCCCAGCAGAGATAATTGCATCATTGCAACTCTTTCGCCGACTACCATTGTTTAGTTTTGGAGATTTCGGTCTTGTCAATGGCAGCTGGTATTAGATAGAAAGTAAAGAATTAATATTTTGTGGTCCAACAAAATCTGAGAGTAAAATAAAAGGCAATCTTAATTTCCATTAATAGTAAAATTTTCCTGAATATCTTATCCAAGATTGACATTAATAATTTAATATTATTACATCCCTCTCCCTCCTCATTTAGAACACTATTAAGAACTACATACTTAAGGAGTCTCCTCCATTGCAGCTATTCTGGAGAAAAACATAAATTTAGCTAAATCCTAGCCTTACACGCAAGTTTGTTCAACTTAAATCTGAAATTTATCATAAAGGATTATGGACTTTCCAGAACTGAAAGAAAATATGGAAAAAAAAAAACCTTTTTAAGTTCAGCCTTGGGCGGGGGGCCCCTCGTAGTAAAAACTGGGAACTGGTTTTGCTTTAATCACCAGGGACTTTCTAAGTTGCTTAATTGCAGCTTCTTGCTCTTCCTGGAAATAGAATGCCAAAAATAAATAAATCAAGATTGATTTCTTCACTCATAAACATCTTCAGATTCTGTAGTAAGATAACATCCGACACTTCCTGACACAGTAGATCAGAGATACTTAAGAAAAATGCACCTTCAGTCTTGCTTCACAGTGGCTCTTCTCTTCCTCCAAAGCTTTGTGTTTTTGCTCTAATTTCGTGTAAAACTGCGAGATGGAAATGACAACAAAGATACAAAAACAGTATTTAGATAACTCGTTTGCAAATAAATTTCACATTTAATTATTTGATAACAAAGAAAATACCTCCTTCCGTTTCTCAGCACGTTCAGAGCATCTAAATTTTGGAGCCATTCCAACAGTTACCCTTCCGTACAGATGCCGCCGTTCTATGTATAGCTCAGGATAATCAAAGCCAACTTATACGAAAACAATATAGTTAAAAAGCACACTTAAATAAGAAGCATGTAATATGACACAAAGGATACGAAGAAGCAACGGACCAACAATCTTCTTCATCAAGGAGCTTCTTGTTATCAAGTTGTGACAGCTTCCTTGATGTCAGGGGTGAGTTTGGCTGAAAGAAATTGCAGAATATCAAAGACTAGCAACAACTTGAAATCCATAATTTGTTACAACATTGATCATTGCGAACAACGTCACAATGCTTTTGAATTCCCATCAGACTTTTCACCATACAGATTGCTTTTTCAAAGAGCAATATATTCCTTTTGAAGGTCATGCAAATAAGATGACAAGACTACAAATCTGTGAACTACAGATTTCCCCAAGGTGCACCAGGGAAGCAAAACAAAACAATGGTTATGACGTACAGCACTTCCAATTGAATCAAGCATTACAGACTGAATCAAGAAGGCATATAGTGGGTAAAAATTCTCAATACTATTCTTAAGAAATTTTATAAACTTTTTTCTTCAACAAATCTAACGAATCCTACACTTTTATGCAAGAAAAAATATTTTTAGGCTATTTTATGAGGTACAAAACTCCAGTGGATGAATTCGTTATCTATTTGTGAGGTAACTTCTCAGTTCCAAACTCCTTACAAAATAGTTGGAATTCTTTGCCTCTTCAGACCTCCAGTTATATTGGCTATAAACAATGTCATGTGAAGTTTCTCATTAAACTCATTGCCCTCACATAATAATAAAGAATAGTGGTATTCACTATTTATCCAATCGAGGATTTAAATTACCTGTGAAGTCTTCTTAGCCATAGGAGATTGTGCATTGTTGCTATCTGCTGCAATTTCAGCCCCACCATGTCTAGTTGTGCCTGAAGCACGTTTTTCAGTTGCCAGAGCAAAGGGCTGTGGAAACAGTACGACTTGTACGCACATTAGCAGGACCATGAGATTTAGATGGCAGATAGTTTGCCTTTTGCACTGCCAGCTTGTCATTTCTATCATCAGTTAGGTCAACATCAAAATTTTTACTTTTCATACCAAGTTCATCTTGTTTCTCACGAAAAATTTTCAACCGAGTTTTCTTCAGTGCATTCTTTCACCTCATAGTCCTTTTGCATCAGCGTCATCTTCTGGGATTTTGGGAGCTACATGAACTTTATCACAAGACACACCATTTGAATTCAGCACAACTCCATTTGAATTCTTATCCATGTGTACACCTGCGAGTTCCCTCCCCATCACCCTGCATGGTAAGTGAAAACACTAAGTATCACCATGCTTCATAGAAGTGACATTGCTCAACCAAATTATATATACTCACTACAGATGCAGACATCTAGTGTAACAAGACACCAAGAACACTTATGAAAGGTTTTCTTATCAATGTCCGAATCTATGACACAACTCTCCGCGATCGAGAAGATGTCATGTCTAATTCGACTAAAACTTGAAAAAAAAAATAATTTGAATGTAACGTATTTTAAGACAATTAGACTTTTTAGATTGTCTGGTTTAAATTTATCACTGATAGTATGATTTTTCATTTTAAAAGAAAAGGCTAAAATTTTTTACTTATACCTTAAGTCTAAAGTCAACATTTCAAATTTAAACTCTCAAATTCATTTACAAAAAAAAAAAAAAACTAAAAAATTAGTACAAACATATTCTTCAGACATAAAAAAGAATAAATAAAAAACAAACATATTTTTCAGATACATGTATTTACTGATTCCATCATCTTATATGAATAAGTAATTGCAACTTCTTTATTATAAAATACCATTGTCCATTTTTATTCTGGATGCTGAAATTTCGTCAAAGTATAGATGTTGGAATTAGCTGTCTTGGCACACCCGAGCATAATCAGCGTGGCTTCTCCGAGGATCTTTATTCGAACCCACTTCAATACATTTCTTGTATATATATCAGACACATGTTTTTCAATACTTTGCAGATGTGTTGTAAGAACTGGGGTTGTGTGGTTTGTCTCATACTCATCTTGGACTTCTTTGTGCCGTATGTAATAAATTGTACGATGAATTTGTCTAATAAAATTATATATTTTTAACTTTTGCTCAACAAAGCGACGTAAGTAAGAATTCAAGCTCTCACGCCTTTGTGTGGTTTGCATTCCGGCAAAAAAGTTCCTTTCAAATAAGCCTCTGCCTATTTTCTACGCATTGCATACATTTTTTCCACCCAAGGATTTTGTTCCAGTCCCAGATCATAGACAACAGAGAACCAATCTCGATCAAACTCCTCCATGGACATTGGATTCAATATTAACTGTCGAAACTTTGACATGAACTCATTTCTCTTCACATTTGCTTGTGCATTCCGCTGAAGATGCCAACAGCAGAGTTGGTGTACACATCCAGACATAACTGTTTTAATCGCTTTTGACATAGCTTTATCACCATCTGTTATAACACTTATTGGTTTTTTTTGTTTCATTGCTGATAAGAAAGTCTGTACGAGCCACACATATGATTCAATAGTTTCATTAATCAGTATCGCAAATCCAAAAACAGTTGTTTTTTTATGATGATTTACACCAACGAATGCGACCAAAGGTTTGTTGTATGCATTTTTCTTGTACGTTGCATTAAAAGCTAAAATATCTCAAAATTGTTCATAGTCGTACCGACCAATAGTGTCAGTCCAGAACAATTTTTGCGGTTGATTTTACTCATCCAGTGTATACTCGAAGTACACCCTAGCATCATAATCAACCCTTGCAGATAAGTACGTAATGGCAGCCTCTGTGTTGGTGTCAATAATTTGTACAAGGTGATCTCTGTCTATTCTATTCCGCATGTCCTTACCCATATACCCAACATGATGGAACTCTCATACTTGATCAGACTTGTAATTCATGAACTGGCCTACTTTCACCCTAACTTGTCGCAATGCCTTTGCGTGAGCCAAATCAGCTTCGTCGACAAGTTTATGCGAACGAAAAAATTGTGTCTCGCGCGGTTCAACCAACCGATGAGTGTGGTAAAAAACGAATTTAGTTGCCACGCACTTCCCTTTCAACTTATCATAATTCACGCGAAGTTCCCCCTTGCACCCGTTATGAGTAATGCCCCTCAGTTCCCTGATTTTATCTGTTTTCTTCATCCATTTTTTTAGCCTGTATCCTTACCCTGAGCAAACCCATCGCAGACTTGTTACTTCACCACTTTTGCCGTCACGACAGAATTCATCTTTTCTCACAGAGAATCTAACCGACTTAGCATAATTTTTATACCATATGTGGGCATCATTGACAGTATCAAAACATGATCCAACACCCACTTTAATGAGTTCACTTTTTTTAGCCAAACTGTACGTCGTATGACCAGATGATATTGTAGCAGATTTGTCTCCAAAATGTTCATTGTTTTCGCTAGTTTGTGGGGGTAATGAAGTACCTGCACTTGCACAAATTTCTATCCCATTATCATATGATGGGTTATATTTGGCTTCACTAGTTTTTTGTTCCGATGACTGGTTATCATTGAGGTCTAACACCCATACAAAAATGCTTCCTACATCTGAAGATGTTGTCATGCTCTCTGCTTATCTTCTCTTAAGATTCTACCATTTCAATACCATCAAAAGAATCTACTTGAAGACATAGAAGAGTACTGTGTGGGTTATATTTGTTTGACATTCAGTGTCTTCATTATAGGATGGGGTTTGGTTGGTGCTTAGGTTGGTGGCTACATCTTTTAAACGGCTAGCCCATTACCTATAAAAGCTAGCTGTTTGTGTATGTGTACTTACTGGAGGGAAAACAGCTAGCCTCTTAAGCTCATGCGACCAACCTTTTATCGATTTTATGCTCACTGAAAGGGAAACAACTAACCTCTTAAATTTAAGAGGCTAGCCATTTCAGAATGGGTGCTCACTGGAGGGAAAACGACTAGCCTCTTAAATTCGTTTGAGTATGGATGCTCACTAAATGGGAAACAGCTAGCCTCTTAAGATCATACGACCAACCTTTATCGATTTGACGCTCACTGGAAGGGAAACGGCTAACCTCTTAAATTTAAGAGGTTAGTCATTTTAGAATGGGTGCTCACTGGAGGGAAAACGGCTAGCCTCTTAAATTTAAGAGGCTGGCCGTTTGAGTATGGGTGCTCACTAGAGGGAAAATGGCTAGCCTCTTAAATTTAAGAGGCTAGCCGTTTTTCATTTTGGAGAGTACCAAAAGCAAAAATGGCTAGCCTGTAAAATTTAGAGGCTAGCCATTTTCTTTTTTGTTGGTCTCTAAACATTAAACGGCTAGCCTTGAAAAACAAAAGGCTAGCAGTTTTCGCTTACTACAGTTTCTGAAACATAAACAGTCACCCTATTATTTTGTAACGGTTAGCCGGGTTCAAAGCATTGAAACTGTTCATCTTCATCTTCATCTTCACAAATTGTATCCTCTCTCCTACATTTTCAATCGAAATATCCCACGTTTATAATTAGTTCATAGCCTAT
Organism: Citrus glauca; assembly: GCA_029633175.1. NCBI lineage: Eukaryota > Viridiplantae > Streptophyta > Magnoliopsida > Sapindales > Rutaceae > Citrus > Citrus glauca. The sequence continues at coordinate 28,712,465 of JAQOOD010000008.1, forward strand.
ATTCAATCTTAGAAATCATTTCCCACCATTTGTTCTTACTATCATTAACCGTCAAAACCGAAAACCCCAAGGTTGTAAACCCTAGGCCCAAAATTTGAATCTTTAGCAAATGTTTGCTGAAATTGAACCCACATATCCCTTTTAAACATTGTTATTTTCCATCTAATCGGTTTGTTTCTCTTCAAATTGGTGAAAAATCATAATGTCAACTTCAAGGCCACGTAGAGTGAAAGACAAAGGGAAAGAGTCGATTCCACCACCCAAACAGACACAGAAGGATGGAGGCCCTGTAGAATAACCTAATTTCGAATCAAGACACTTCCCGGACAAGCGTTTGGCCACCCGTTTTCGCCACAGATTCATGACGCGTAAGGTACTTGATACATTCTATATTGTGCCTGATTAGCTTCGTAGCCTTAGTATTAGCAATGGAAATTTGTTGCAATTGTTAGAGGAAGTTGGTTGGATTAATGCCCTTACGATTAATGAGAATGTGTATCCTAACTTGGTGAAAGTTTTTTACTTGAATATGAATACTTCCGCGGAGAAAGAGAATCGAGTAATCACCAACGTTGGAGGAGTTTTGATTGAATTTGATGATACTGAATTGAACTCTATCCTACAAACCTCCAAAGATGGGTTAGAAATATATTTTGCTAGGAATGTTCCATGGATGATACTGATTTTTCTGATGAGGTCTGTACAATCTATTTCCGTGCTCAATGTCTATGCCTTCAATCACATATTTTACATCATATAATTCAGAATATTGTCCTTCCTCAATCGGGCTACTTAGATGATGTTACCCATATGGATGTTGCTTTGATTGATTCTATCCTCAGGCATCGTCCAGTTAGCCTCGGATACACTATTATACGCACCATGCTTTCCATACTTAACTTAATCAGTCGTGCTCTTCCATATGAAAATTTCATCACGCAAATCCTTAAATACTTTAGGGTGCCCATAAACAAACCGTCTTGTAAACCCTGTAGGAGTATAGGAGATGAGGCCATGTATGCCTTAGGATTTAAATGGCATAATAGAGCATGGGTGAAGTATAATGAAGCCAAGTACACAATGCTTGCTTCGAATGATGATCGTCCTTTGAATTATGTGGTTCCTGCTGATCAGCAGCCTGATTTTTCACTTCCTTTTTAGGGTCAGCGTAGACATGAGGACCCTCCTACCTGTGAACCTAATCATGATGCTTCTGCATCTGTCGTACCACCTGCAGATCCACATGACTCCGGCAAAGTTACTCTTCAACAACTTATGGACGAGGTTATGACACTTTATGTACAGTAGACTAGCTTTCAGCATCACATTCTGGAGGAGCACCGGCGTTTGTCAAAGCAGCATTAACAGTTCCTTCGAGGACAGCGCCTCCTGTTCAAGTACTTTGGCATTCCTTATCCGTTTCCACCTCCAGCACCACCATCCCCGCTGCCTCAGTAGTTTTCATTTCTTTATGCCATTATGTATGTTTGGATGTTAGTTTTATGTTCGAATGGTTGTTTTATATGTTTGGATGGTTGTTTTATATGTTCGAAAATTTTATTTGACAAGTTCGGAAGTTTCTTTTATATGTTCGGAAATTTGTTTTATATGTTTAGATGGTTGTTTTACGTGTTCGGAAGTATTTTTTTTTGGAAATTTGTTTTATATGCCACCATGGCTGCTGCTTAGTATAGCAATAGCTACCAGCTGCAACTGTTGCTGGTTATGCAGCTGCCTGTTGCTGTATAAGCAGCAGCTGCTGGCATTCCAGCAACAGTTGGTGCCTGCAAAAGTAGCAGTTGGTAGCTGTTGTTGTTGCTGCATAAGCAGCAGCTATTGTCAGCTAGATTCAGCAGTTGCTGCTGGTGTTGTTACTGCAACTGCAACAACTGGTGGCTGGAAAAGCAGCTGCTAGCCTGCAATAACAGCTATTAGCTGCTGCTATTACTGTTTTTACAGCTGACTGTTGCTGTAGTTGCTGGAGACTAGATGCAACAGTATCTGTTGCTGGTGTTGTTATTGCAGCTACTGGCATTCCAGCAGCAGCTGGTTCCTAGAAAAGTAACAACTAACATCTGCTGCTGGTGCCTGCAAAAGCAGCTGTTAACTGTTGCTGATTCTGGTTCTGCAGTTGCCTGTTGCTGCATAAGCAGCAGTTGCTGGTAGCTTGATGCAGCAGCATCTGCTGCTAGTGTTGTTACTGCAGCTGATGGCATTCCAGCAGCAGTTGGTGCCTGCAAAAGCAACAGTTGGTAGCTGCTGCTGTTGCTGGTTTTGTAGGCACCTTTTGCAACTGCTGGTAGCTACAACCAGCAATAGATGTTGCTAGCAGCTACAACCAGCATCATCTGCTGCTAGTGTTGTTGTTATTGCTGCTGCTTGTGCAGCAACAGCTGCTGGCTGCTGCTTATGTAGAAACAACTGCTAGCTGCTTTTGTAGCAGCTGCTGAATGCATAAGCACCGGCTGGTGGCTATTGCTGTTGCTGTCCAGCTGCAGCTGCAGTTGTTGGCTGCTTATGCCAACAACAGCAGTAACTAAAATCCCCAAAATAAGCATTACCAGCAGGGCTACTAGTAGCTACAACTGCTGGTATAATTAATCACACACATTGATTTCAAACCATTTTGCATGCTATTTAATCGGTTCATCTTGACCTAAACCACAATATTTATTATTCAGCGTAAGCAAAGGAAACTAAATGAACATTAAATCATTAACTTCGAACATGCGATCATTAACTTGCATTATGGAAATCATACAATTATTGGACCAATAAACATGAGATCAGCACCATTAACTTTATACCGGGACCATTAAACTTAAAACAGAAGGAACCTGAAACTTAGGGCCATGAACATGAAACATGTAATCATTAACTTGCAACCTAAAAAATTATATAATTAATAGACTAATAAACATGAAATCATGAACATTAACGTGATACATAAACCAATAAACTTGAAACCAGTGAACTTAAAACTTCAGGCAATAAACTTGAAATATGAGATCATTAACTTGCAACTATAAAAATTATTAAATTAATGAACTTGAAACTTAGGACAATGAACATGAAATATCGAATCATTAACTTGCAACCTAAAAAATTATATAATTAATCAACCAATAAACATGAAATCATGACTATCAACATGATATCTAAACTAATAAACTTGAAACCAGTAAACTTGAAACTTAGGACAATAAACCTGAAATATGAGATCATTACCTTGCAACTACAAAATGATTAAATTAATGAACTTGAAACTTAGGGAAATGAACATGAAATATCTAATCATTAACTTGCAACCTAAAAAACTATATAATTAATGGACCAATAAATATGAAATCATGACCATTAACGTGATATCTAAACCAATAAATTTGAAACCAGTGAACTTGAAACTTAAGGCAATAAACTTGAAATATGAGATCATGAACTTGCAACCATAAAAATGATTAAATAAATGAACATGAAATATCGAATCATTAACTTGCAACTTAAAAAATTATATAATTAATGGACCAATAAACATGAAATCATAACCATTAATGTGATACCAAAACCAAAAAAATTGAAACCAATGAACTTGAAACTTAGGACAATAAACCTGAAATATGAGATCATTAAATTGCAACCATTAAAATTATTTAATTAATGAATCAATAAATATGAAACCATAACCATTAACTTGATATCCGAACCATTAAACATACAACCAAAGGAATATGAAATAGAGGGCAATAAACATGCAATATGTTATCATTAACTTGCAATCATGAAGATCGTTAAATTAATGGACCAATAAACATGAAACCGTGACCATTAAGTTGATACCTTGACCATTAAATATGAAACTGAAGGAAATTGAAACTGAGGGCAATAAACATGAAACGTGAGATCATTAACTTGCAACCATTAAAATACTGAAATTAATAGACCAATAAACATAAAATCAGGACCATTAACTTGATATTTATACCATTAAACTTAAAATTTTTTTATTATTATAAAAATTTTTTGTCTTGTCCTTTAATATTAAAATAATGAATATTTTATTATTATTTTATTTCTTATAATTAAATATTATTACTTTTTATTATTTAATTTATTCAAGGGGCAACCAGTTGCAAAAACTGGTTGCTCCAGTTTTTTTTTTTTTAGGTGTTTGTGGCAGCCAAACCATTGCTCTGCTTTTTGCTTTTTTATATTGCTTGCATGTATCACATACATGCATTTACTGTAGCCGCACCCAATTATGAAACGTCAAAAGTGTAATTAGAAAATTTTGCTAAAGTAGAGAGAGAGAATCAAATATCACAAACCTCCTTTAGTTTACTACTTTATATTATGTGCATTGCTTGAAGTTTTATCAAGTAAATCTTTTTCACTTATTAAACGTTAATTTTAAGTATTAATTAATAAACTAATAATGCTTAATTAAAAAAAAACTAAGGGATAGCCGTGAAAGATTAATTGATTAGAGTATGTTCTTAAATTCAACTAAAAGTTCAATAGTGGCTATAAAGTACAAATATATAATTTAATAAATTCTTTCTTTTTTTTTCAATTAACAAAAAGTTAAGATTGGTTCATATTAAATTCGTTATTATTAATCTATACTCTAATGGACTCATGTCGTGAGATATTAAAATTTATATACCATTAGAAGACAATGTCATTGCCAATAAAGAATCGGCGGGGAAAGAATCGGCCAATAAAAACAATGTGATTGCCATGGCTACCTATCGCTATCGGCGGGGAAAGAATCGGCCAATAAAGACAATGTCATTCCCATGGCTGTCTAAAGACAATGTGATTGCCATGGCTATCTATCGCTATCGGCGGGGAAAGAATCGGCCAATAAAGACAATGTCATTCCCATGGCTATCTATCGCTATCGGCGGGGAAAGAATCGGCCGATAAAGACAATGTCATTCCCATGGCTATCTATCGCTATCGGCCCCAGTAAAGAAGCCATGGCTATCTATCGCTATCGGCGGAAAAAGAATCGGCCAATAAAGACAATGTCATTCCCATGGCTATCTGTCGCTATCGGCCCCAGTAAAGAAGCCATGGCTATCTATCGCTATCAGCGGGGAAAGAATCTGCCAATAAAGACAATGTCATTCCCATGGCTATCTATCGCTATCGGCCCCAATAAAGAAGCCATGGATATCTATTACTATTGACGGGGAAGGAATCGGCCAATAAAGACAATGTCATTCCCATGGCTATTTAAAGTTTTAAACCCTTCTCTTCAGTTCTTCAGTTGAAACCTCAAAGAAATGCAGGAACCCTTCAATTCAAACCTCAAAAAAATGTGCCTCGGAAATAACCCATATCAGTGCTCTGTGTTCTGGTACGAGGATGAAAACCTCGCTCACTTCAAGTACCCTCTTCCATCAGGGGCGAAGCAAGAGAATGTGAAGGTTGAGATCGATGAAGATGGGAACTTGCTTACAGTATTCCTAAGCTTCCCGAAGAAAAAGGAAGGAGACACCACCACCCCCATAATCTCAATGAAATTCAACTTGCCAGCGGGTCTTGACCTGGCTGGGTTTAAGACTGCAATCGATGATGCCGGAGTTCTAGCTGTTACCTTCACTAAACTGAAGCCACAGAAGCCAGAGAAGAAAAAGCCGATGCCAAGCCCAAAGAAGATACTGGGTTGGTTACTTAAAGCTGTGCCTATTTGTTCCCTGATAGATTCCAATGTGTGTCATGAGATGAGTTCGGGAGGCTACTAATAAGCTGATGTCAAGTTGTTATTTGCTTCGCGTTCATGTTTCTTGTTCTCCTGTTTACGTATTACCGTTTGAAAAATAACTCTGGACTGTAGAGTCTAGACCACGTGTTCGTTGATTTGTGTGTTCTGCTGTATTTCCTTTTTTTTTTTTTTCAGAACTTTGTCTCGTAAAAAAGGTTTCCTCATGCTGTAATTTTTTTACAGCATTAATAATATTTTTAATTGTACATCATTAGATTTAATTAATGGTACATAATATTTATAGACAAAAAAAAAATAAACGATTAACAAATGTGTAAGGGGTGGAAAAGTTTGTAAAATAATAATGACCATCCTTGGAGTTTGAAATAATTTCACTTAAATAGCATATTTTATTTATAATTATTTTTCAATCCTCCTTTAAATTTGAAATGTGATAATCTTTTTAAAATAAATCTTCCAAAATCTATTACCATTAAGTATAAAATATAATGATAGGTTATTTAACACAAATCAAATAAATAAGTTGCAATTGCAAAATTTATATATGATATAACACTAATAAATAACACAACTAAGTATATATACTTAAGTAAATGTCATAGTTACATCAATAAACTCATTTTTGAGATTGCTTGTAACATAAAAATTACTTGATCACACATGTTTTAATAAAATTTAATATCGTATATTAAAATACTAATTATTTCATATAATATTAAGAGTCATTGTATAATTGATCATGAAGTATGTATCATTTTTAACACCCGTGTTTGGGAGTATTCCAACGAAACCAGAAAGAACGAGCAGGACTAGACGAGCAGGCAGCTGGAAGTAGGGCTTGCTTGGACAAAGACGAGCAGAGGGAAATGGAGCCCGTAGCATGTGGCTGGAGCAGAACCATCCTGCTCCAGCCCAAACGTACTATCCATGAAGCTAGTTTGTTGTTGGAGGCGCGGTACCATTCCCTGAGAACGTGCGGCGAGAAGACCCGGTCAACGCTAGTTGAAGTGGCGCGCTCACCAACCTGAGACTTGAAGCCACGCAGAACATGCAACCACCTACCACCGCAGTCAGGAGGATACACGCAACCACCCACTATCTCAGTCATGGAGATACACACAACCACCTACCACCGCAGTAATGGAGATACACACAAATCACCTACTACCGCAGTAATTGAGGTACACGCAACTACCTGCCACAGCAGTGATGAAAACACACGCAACCGCCTATCACGGAGAAGGAGGAAGGGTCCTCGGGAGGCCTATAAAAAGGCAGCCCGCGAAGGTAAAAGGGTTGGACTTTTTATCACTCTAAGGGACTAAAAAGTAAATAGTTCGTAACCAATAAAAAACCTAAGGCCAAGAGATTTACGACCGATCTTTTCCCAAAAAGAACCTTCTTATCTGATTTGAGCGTCGGAGGGTTTACGCCGGGAAACACCCGGCGCACTCTGACCTGTTCTGTGAACGCAGGAAACGAATCAAAGTAGCTGAGCGAGGAGAGACTCTGGTCGAGATTGAGTTGATCGAGCAGAAAGCCTGGTCGCAGAAGAACACGACCAGAATTTTGCATCAACAACCCGTTTAACATAGTTATTTTCTGAACTTTATATTTACCTTACAGTTAATATCCTTACATGGTAGGAGTTTTAAGTTTTATCAGCTTATATATTTTCATTTTATTTTCAAATATCACTTTGTTAATTTCATAAAAGTTAAATCGAATATATATTCCTAATGCGTTTTAGTTTATGAATCGTGAAAGATTATTTTATTAATATTCTTGTATTGTAATTATAAAATTTTATGTTATGGAGAGTCATTATTTTTATTATGATAGTTAATAGTGACAATAAATAAAATATTGCCTACGATAATATTTACATAGGAAAAAAGTGAAAGAAAATCATTTATATTTTTAGATTTTTATTGACATAGTAGAAAATTATTTGAGCCTTATAAAATTTAACTTTCACAAGCTTATTTTCATTTTATTTCAAATGTCACTTTGTTAATTTCATAAAAGTTAAATTTAACACATACTCCTGATTAACTTTAGTTTATGAATCATGAAAGATTATTTTATTGTTATTCTTTGATAGTAGTTATAAAATTTTTATGTTACGAAGAGTCATTACTTTTATTATGATAATTAATAGTGACAATAAATAAAATATCACATCAAATAATATTTAATAGACAAAATGAGGAAAAAAATCATTGCATGTTTTTATATTTCCATTATAAAGATATGGTTAGGGATACTTTAACTTAAAATTTTGACACAATATTTGAGTCACTAATATATCATAATCTAATGGTTGACATTGAAAGTCAAAGCAACATTTTATAATGTTATATCCTCCACCATTGAATTGCATGAAATAAATAGTTTAATTTTTTGTTAAAATTTAAATCAAAATATTTATCACTTTATAGTTATATAGACATATATATTTTTCAATAATAATTTGTGAATAAAATATTTCTCATTTGTTATGACTCATATAGTATTATTAATAAAAACACATATAAAATAGTTTATTGAAATGCCTTCTATTATCATTATTGTTTAGGTATTAATGGTTTGTAATTAAATTCATACAATACAAATTATTATGAGACTTTGTATTGAATAATCTACTTGATATTATCTTAATACTTAATGGTAATTGATTTTGGAAGATTTATTTAAAAAGATTATCATATTACAAATTTAAATGAGGACTGAAAAATAATTTCGAATAAAATATGCTATTTAAGTAAAATTATTTCAAACTTTTAGGGTAATCACAATTATTTTACAAAAATTCTCCACCCACTTAAACGATTAACAAACTGTACTATTATTTTTAAATTATTTTTTAGTACAAATATTGTATATCATTGATTAAATCTAATGATTCAAAATTAATACATTATTGATGCTGTAAATTTTTTACAGTATCGTAGATGAACCCTTTTCCCTAAATGGCAATTTTACGCCTATTTCAATTATATAAAGACAAATATAGGTTCCTACACAATTGCGTTGTTACCCGTTTTAATGATGTCAAATATATAGATGGAAGTTTGTGAAGTTGCTATGTATATGATGAAAGAATGAAGAGAGATTAAACATATTTGTTGTCATGTGATAAAGGAAGCGATCAGAGAATTAAAATACCATCTCAAAGTACAATTGAGCAAAATGAATATGAAAATCCAATAACTCAAAAGTTGTAGCTTAATTAAAAGCATCATATTAATTAGGGTTAATTCCGTCCTGCCCTTAAATGTTTCAATATTTTTCACTGCATCTCCAAATGTTTCAACAATGCTCACTCTACATCCAAATCCGTTATTTTGACCATTTATTCTAACAGTCAAAGGGCAAATATGGAAATTCATGCCCTAAATATTATTTAATGATGATAAATTAAATTTATTTGATAATTTAATTAATGAGATTATTATCAATTACTTTTAAATAAATTTTTTTAATGTAAATATTAATTATTAAATTAACATTTTATCTCATTTTCTTCTTCTTCTTTAATTTAAGATAAGCGGTATTTCGGACATTTACTTAAATTTCAAATAGCTCCATTAAACATAACGGTCAAATTAACGGAATTGGGTGTGAAGTGAGCATTGTCGAAACATTTAGGTACCGACCGAAAAATGTCGAAACATTTGGGGGTTGGGTGGAAATAACCCTATTAATTAACCTATAAATTATACCAAGGAGCATCAGCTTTTAATTCCTCATAGGGATCATCATCATCAACTGAGTCCGGAATCTTGGCCATAACTCTTTCCCTAATCTCGCGAATCTTCTCTTGTAATTTATCACTAGCCATCTCTTCATCGGTCATGGAAGGAAGGCTCTCAGGCTTCACTTCTCCAAGAAGAATCTTTCTTCTAAAGTCAGGGTTTTTTGAATTCCTAACACTGAACAAGATGGTTCTATACTGGGGGTTTGTTTGATCCACTGATAGGACCCAACATTTTAAACAACGCTGATTCTACTGATGCAGCAACTCCAACTGGGTCATAAGCTCTTAATTGCTCCTTCATCATCTCTTCATAAACTTTAGACAATCCCTCTACAAGACGCTCACGAAATTGGTTACTTGTAGCATCAACATCAGAACACTTGAACTCTTCATTTTTAGAAACTGTAGCATGAGGTTTCTCGGAACAAATGAAAGCCGCATGCTCCTCTTCTTCAAATTTTCTCTTCTTTTATATATCCGATGGCAACTTGGATTTCATGGATTCAGCATATTCCCTGCTCCTCCTGTTTCTTGACAAACCCATGACCATTGAACACAAAAGGGATCGACGCTTAATGCTCTGATTTCTTAGATTACTTTTAAAATCAATGTTTCTTGATAAACCCATGGCAATTAAACTCAAAAGGGATCGACGCTTAATGTTCTGATTTCTTAGATTAATATTAAAATCAAAAGAGATTGATGAGAAAGGGAATTGGGTGAGATCAGATGAACGATCGAGGGGACTGAATGAATAAAAATCGCAAAGAGAAATTAGAGAACTGCTTATGAAATAATTAAGAGAAGAAGGTCTCACAAACTCCTTTTCAATTATTTTTATTTTATTTCAAAAAAATATGTCAACTAGTTTTTTTAATTATTAAAATTCAAAGTCGGATTTTGTTATTTTTCTTTTCTTTAGTAATCTTGTTGTCGCCCTACACATAAATTTTGAAATTTTATGAAGAATTTTTAAATGTCAACCATTAACTTAAATTGCACTTATTTTAAATTATAATTTGAAAAGAATTTTAAGTATAAAAATATTTAATTAATTAAAAATAAAAATAATAATATATTATTTAAAATTTGTACAGCTTATTTTAATTTGATAGATTGAAGTGAGAGGTAAAAAATAAAAAATAAAAAAATTAATTCAAGTAATTTATTGACAAACATTTAAGTGTGTGTAATTATTATTTGCTCTTTAAATGTAAATTTATTCGAAATGGAGTTTAGAAGAAAAATGAAACGGTGCGAATAGCTCCAGTTTTTTTATATCAGCATTGATGATGATGCAGTACTGGCGGCAGAGTGGTGATTCGCGGGACTTCTGATGATGTGGCGCAATCTTTGTTGTTGCTCACTTGATAATGACGCGTCATTTAAAAAGCAGGTGCCACAAGTAGGGCACTTCCACTTGCACAGTGCGGAATTGGATCCATCAATTCCCATCCTAAGAGAAAATCAACTTTGTATTTGTTGCAAATGCCCAAATGGCAAATGCGATAAATTTATTCAGAGTTCTGATATTTGTCTCGGGTCAAATTGTATTATTATTTAACTTTGTATTGATGATGTGGCAGTATATTAGTGGACTAAAAATCGCGCGTACGATACATGCATTACACATGATTATTTTCAACCAAACCGCATTACTGTTCAAAGCCGAGTCAAACCGTGTTATTGTTCAAATTGCGTACTGTTGACTAATGACGTGGCGCAATCCCGAACGTCCAAACTATTTTTAATCCGCTGGCCATGATTTACTCAATGTATCTGTAAAAAGGGGACCTCCTCCCCTAATTTGATATATCTGAATCCATTTTTGGGATCCATTTTCTATAATTCCTTCTCCATTTTGTAGTTTCTACGTATTTTAATAAATTTCTATTTTGTCTCTAGTTCAATTATAAGTGGTTAATTTTCTTTCAAGCTTAGGTTGAAGGTGAAGTTTTAACATGTGTCATGAGCTTTATTTGGTAAATTTACTTTCTCTTTCCCTCTAATTTTTGTGGATGTTTTGACTTCTCGTCGATAAATAATAATAATATTGTCTACTATCGCCTTGGTTTCACTGACCCCCAGTGCAGGCTTATTATTATTTGGCACGATAAGCGCTTAGCACCATATTGATTAGAGCGTGGTTCATGAGGTGTGGATTCCCCCCTCATGATTTAATTGGCATTAATAAGGATTATTTAGCCCATGATGCATGTTGATACGGATCCGGATACCCAAGTGCTTCATTTCAATAGATCTATCTTCAATTTATTCTCGCCATTTTAATTTAAGTTTTAGAATATTCCAAATCAATTTCACCAGAAATCCAACCACTCATTTATAAAATTAATTCTACACACAATTAAAATCCATCTCCTCTTGAGATCGACACTCGTCACCATTAGTCTATTCTACAATAGATTCGTACACTGGCAAGTTCAATAAAACATGTGTTACACTCTCGATCGCCGCGAGTGAGAATGAACAGTGAAATTGTCTTCAGCCTTCCATATTTTTCCAAATTTTGAACCAGAACTTGTAATGTTCCGTTCTCTCTCAATACACGTCGGAATTTTACATATGATATACCGTTGGAAAGATTTTTTCATGCTCTTTCTAATGATACCAATTTCATATTCATATGTTATGCATCAAGAAAGATATGAGTAAACTAAACTTAGGGTTCATATCCTAAGTTTGCATTTTACTCTTTACATGTATCATATTAATCCTCATGGCAGCTAAGAATTAATCTATACACCTCAATATGTTTATTAATCCAATTACATGGCATAAAAAAAAGTAAATTATTACATGCCATTAATATGTGTTCTTGATGAAAAAATAACTTTTTTAAATAACATGCTTGGGTTTCATGATTTACATACTTAAATCCTAATACAACCTATTTAGCTCTGATACCAATGTTGTGTTTCGAGCAAGAATCAATATAAAAACTTAAAAATCCAAATTTAAACACATACCCAGATTATATGCAAAAAACAGATAAACCAATGTTGGGCTACTGATTTATGGTTGAAGAATGATCACAAAATCAGAAAATCTTCTCAATTCACGTTGCAAGAACCCTCCAAGCTTCTCTTGAATTGAATTTTCTTTAAATTGCACTTTTATTAATTCTTTGCTTTGCTTTGTTTAACTTATTTTCTCTATGGATTTGCCCTCTATTTATAGCATTCGAAGAGTAGTGATCATTTTCTCAATGATCACTTAATAAGCTTAAACAATTGTTAGAGTGGTCATCTTCTTAATGATCACTTAATATTTTTTAATATAATATTGTAAGATATTATAGAGTTCTAACTCAAAATGATCACTTACCCTTGGTCACGCATCCCTCATGGGTAACCTCAAAGTGATAGAACCCCATATATAAATATATATCTGCACATATATTTCCAACAATCCTTAAAACAGCATAGTTATTCAACAAATAACTAAATTTGTTCCACAACCAATTCCCATTCTAATCGACACATTCCGCCACCGTCATATTACACATGCTATCAGGAATTGAGGCCACCGTATAGTTGACTAAGGGATCACCATTAGTAACCTAAATATCATCCTAAAACTTCACTGTTTGGCCGTTTCCAACAATCCATCGCAAACCCTTTTGGAAATCTTTCCAAATCCAACCCATTGAATGCCATAAATGAGAACCATTTTTAGCAGGAACATCAGTAATAGCCATATCATTAGGCAAAGCATATTTAGAAATTAAAGCCTAAGAACAAAGCTTGCGAGGATTCATGGTTAAATCCCAAGCTACTTTTATTAATAAGGTTTTGTTTATAATTTCCAAATCTTTGAACCTGAGCCCTCTATTAATCTTCGGTCTACAAATGTTGTTCCAGCTAACAAGGCTCAGCTTACGTTGAGAGCCAGCCCCACTCCATATAAATCTTCTACAAAGTTGATCAATTTTAATTCTAACACTAGACAGGAGATACGTGATCTGCATAGCGTAAATCAGAATTGCCTGAAGTACTGATTAAGCAAAAGTCGCCTTGCTCAAGACAAGTGCTCAGCTGCCCATCTTGATAGCCTTTGATAAACTTTTTCAATGATATTCTAATACATTTTTTCTTAGAAAACTGATCATGTAGAAGAGGCATGCCAAGATATCTTCCCAAATTATTTGTAATCAAGAAGCCTAAAGCATTGTCAATTCCACTAGCTAACATGATCAAGATGTTTTTAGAGAAAAAAAATTTGGTCTTATGTTTACTAACTTTACTCCCAAGCTCCTCTAGAAATTCTCCAACACGTCAACCTGAGCGAAATTTGCTTCCAAGAAGAGAAGCAGGTCATCTGGAAAAAACAAATGACTTAGGGGGGTGCCAATTCTAGTCAACCAAATGGGCTTCGATCTACTTTGATTAACCACCTGAATAATACCATGGCTTAATCTTTTAATACATAACACAAAAATATAAGGCGAGAAGGGGTCTCCTTGTCTAATTCCCTTTCCCGCCTGAAAATCTTTAGTCATTTCTCAATTCCACAAAACATTCCTACGAGCTGTGGACAAGTACTCCATTATGAGATGAATAAATCGCTCTGGTAGCCTAACTTCCCCTAGAGTTTCCTAAATAAAACACTAACTCAACCTATCATACGCCTTTTCCAAATTAATTCATTGTATGAATTACTTCTTAAGCAATAATAATATTCTCTGTGATATGATGACCCGGTACAAAACTAGTTTGCTGGGAGCCAATAAGATCTAAAAGTAGAGCTTGTAGCCTGTTTATAATAATTTTCGTTACAGTCTTATATAGGACTGTGCAAAGACTGATTGGCTGAAACATCTTGAGGTTTATTGGATAATCAACTTTAGGGATGAGGACCAGCAAGGTTATGTTGATCTCTACAGGGATATGATTAGAATTTAAAATATTCTTAATGAAAGAACAAAGAGATATACCAACTGTACTCCATTGCGCTTGGTAGAAACCAGCATGAAAACCATCAACTCTGGAGGCTTTGAAGGGCCTCATACTGAATATAGTCCGTCTACCTTCCTCATATGTAACAACAGACAACAAGCTTAAGCAAATATCATCAAAGATCATAAGGAAACACCCTCTGATAGCATACGGGCTATGCACCCCTTATTTATAAGTGTATAAATTTGAGAAGAATTTTCTAAAAAGTTGCTTAATGATCTTGACGTCATATATCCATTGCCCTATCTCATTCTGAATCGCTGTTATCTGATTCTAGTGACACCTAGTTAGAGTTTTTTTTTATGGAAATAGGTAGTGCTGCGATCACCATATAAAGTCCAATCTATCCTAGATTTCTGAAGCCATAATAATTGTTCATGAGTGAGAACCTCTTTAAGTTCCTTCTGCAACTTATTTTCAAGTCTAGTAAGGCTATAATTGTGCTTAGTTTCCAAAATCTATTGGATCCTAGCTATTCTAGCCAACAATTTTCGCTTTCTATAAATAATATTTCAAAAAATTTCCTTATTCCATCTCATTGTTTATTTAGTAAAATCAGCCGCCACCACATCTAGAATATTAGTTACCTTGTTCCAGCTACCATTCACAAAATTCCTAAACCTCTCATCCGTGAGCCATGCAACTAAAATTCAAAACGGCCTCGGGCCTCTACTAATTGAATCCATGTTCTGGAATTTGACTAAAATATTATGATGGTCATAATCAATTTTCAAAAGATGCATGACAATTCTATTTGCATGTTTTATTAGCCAGCCATCATTACAAACTGCTCTATCCAAGCGTTTAGAAAGGTTTCTCCTAGACCAAGTGAACCGAGGGCCTAAGAATTTTAGATTAATCATCATGCAATAATGAAACTAATGATTAAATAAATTACAAATGCCACTTGTTCAGTTAGAACCCCCTTTCTTCTCATGTGCACACAAGATAACATTGAAATCTATG
This sequence comes from Citrus glauca, assembly GCA_029633175.1. Taxonomy (NCBI): domain Eukaryota; kingdom Viridiplantae; phylum Streptophyta; class Magnoliopsida; order Sapindales; family Rutaceae; genus Citrus; species Citrus glauca. The sequence continues at coordinate 28,727,898 of JAQOOD010000008.1, forward strand.
TCAACCAACCACAAGTCGAACATTTGAAAAGCAATATTTGCAAAGTGATACCATAACTCTTGCTAGACTGTTGGAATAGGAATACCATACACAACAGTCACTTAGCTCTCCAAACCATTGCTAGATATAATCTTAAAATGAACAAACAGCTTATGATTTAAAATTATCTCTACTGTAAGAAAATCCCTCCATAAAATCTAAATTCCTCCAAAAAAACCTACCGCATCGATCTTGTGGGATCTCTCAAAACCACAGCCCCGAATGAAGTTGTTAGCTTTTTGGCCACTAATTCTGGGCTCAAATATCACCGCCATAGACAGGTTATAACATTGAATAATTACATCAAAAGAAAGTAAAAAATTTGAGGCCCTTGCCCTTTGAACGTTCTAAAACATAACTGAAATTGACATAATTATAAGAATATACAAAGGGGTGGAGGTTTCTTTATTGGCGGACTCGTGGGTCCCATCCTCCTCATTCATTGGCGTATCCTCCACAAAACAGTCCTCGCCATCCGTCGTAACATCATCCTCCTCATCCTCCACATAAGTCAGGTCCGACTCATCATCCTCCATTTCAAGATCCATGTTACCACCATATAAAACTAGGGGATCTCTCGAATAAGGTAAAGTGTGACCTTTGGCCCACATATCCGAATGATGTAGGTTGACACCATCCATCTCCTACTATCTATAGGCTTATCACTTGGGTTATAGAAAACAATAGTCGTATGCTTTAAAGGGTCAAGGGTCGTGGGTACATAGTGAGGATTCATCATGGTGCTTGGTTAAGTTTCAACTGGCATAGTTGATGTTTTAGTCCTATTAAGATTCACCACATGGTTTTGTGTGTCGAGTTTAGGGTGCATGGTTTTCCTATTGGTATTAGTTTCTTTAGCTGCAGTATGAAACTTGCCTTTGTCTGCAATCTTTTATGAGAGTCTAGTGGAGTATATACGTTTGAATTTGGGTGCATGGGGTTGCAAAACATAGTGTTTGTTGGGTTGTTTCAGGTCCACATGGCTAGTCCCTTTTTCATGAATGTCAGTAACCACATTTTGAGGTTCATTGTCCCCTGGATCTTGTGAAGCAAGCATGACAAAATGAGATTTATTTTGGTGTATAAACGGCTGATCCTCGACAGTGCCATGAGAATAATTCTTACCAAAGTAATTTTATGGTTTGTTTTTGCGTGATACAACCATCCAAGGATCAAACTTGTTCCCCCTTGTTTCAGCTACTCTAGTATTCGTTTCATTATTCTTCTCGTTGGCCCTAACTGGTGTGTTATTCTCCACTGGATTAATTGTACTAGTTGCCACCATATTCTTCTCCCCACAATCCTCTATAACATATCCATATTTACACATGAAAAGCATATAATTGGAAGCCCCTCATACTCCATCAGTTGAATTTGGCCATTCACCTGAATTTGTAAAACTAAAGGTCTCTTAAGAGAAACCCTAACTGCCAGTCTAGCAAATTTCCCTCTCTTAGAGTCCTCCGTATTGTAATCAATTTTAATAACCTCTTCAATTTATTGCCAAGTCGTCGTAAACTACGTTTGTCGTAATACTGAATCACCATGCATGGCAAACGTACCCATACTATAGTCGATGTGAGATCATTGGAGAAGCAATCAAATTCCATCATCCAAGGTTAAACAAAGAGGTTTCTAGCCAAAACAGTCCATAGTCCTTTTGTTAGGGCACACTTAACATCAACTGCAGTTTGGAACTTGACAAAAAAATAATTATTTTCTAGATCAATGATTGAGAAATCTGCCACCATCGACCTCCATAAGACCTTCAACCTATTACATAAGACCCTATATCCAATATGTCATCCCAACAATTTAACTATCACTAAGAATCGCCGTGGTTGTTGCAATTTCTCTTGAACCCTTTTAGAGAAGTATATCACAAGGATACCCTTCTCTATTCTCTCAACCACATCTTCATCTTTAATATCACAATCCTCCACCGCACTCCTCGTTTGCCTTGCCATCACCGTGACTGCCTCCATAGCCTTATCTCTCCAAGAGGGTTTATAGGGACTATCAACATCGATTCCCTCAGCCCTAAATTGTGCCTTCTTAGTTGTCCTGTCCTCTTGCAGTGGTGGTGGAATAATTTTCTCAAACCCTAGCCCTAGGTTTCAGTCACTTCCAATATTTTCAGAGCCCTTTTTTTTATTATAGAAATCTCTTATCTTTAGGAATAAGTAATAAAATATTGGACAACTATGCATAAATCTTAATTGAGGCAAAATCCCCTTAGGTACTCAATATCTACTCCCATGAAGTTATAGGTGGGGGTACATTCAATAAAATGACATAGGTCTTTTAATTGTTAGCATGGGAATTTGTATGATTATACTATTTAATTTTTTATAATTACTATTTCAAGTATAAATTTGCTATTTGATCGTTAGGATACAGGTTATAGCAATTTTAGTATTGTTTGTTGGGTGGAAGAAAAAAATTATAAGGTAAGTACTTACACATAGTATCTTATTATTGTTATTTGAATGCCATTGCTACATTAATGGCAATGACATTTGGTTTATGACATACTTAAAAAAAACTCCTTTGACCCTGCAGGATCAAGCTATTCTTGTAATTGTCCTATTTCCTTAATGGATGTATATTTTATGTTATGCATTTGACATATGAAGTTTATTGAAAGAAAGCAAATGATCAGGAGCTAGTCTTAAGGAAAATTTACAAAAATAACAAAACAAATTAAACATTTTTCAACTTTAACCTCCCTAATTTTTTTCTATCAACATTAGCCAAATCACCAAATTATGGACGCAATTGCCCTCCTCATTCTCACGTTTCCCTTAAGCAAATTCCTCCCTCTCTCACCCAAACTTTCATCAACGGAATCCTGTATACATCGTCGGCGGCGTAGATCGGCAGGGGAGGAAGTTGTCGTCGGCTGAAACAAGCTAAATCACGTTGAAAATCTTTGGAGATCTTCAAAATCAAAGACAAAAATTGGAAACCCTAGGTGAGTTGTTATTGCCGTTGTTGTTGTTGTTATTGTTGTTGTTGTTGTTGTTGTTGTTGTTGTTGGTGTTGTTGTTGTTGTTGTTGTTGTTGTTGTTGTTGTTGTTGTTGTTGTTTGGGTTGTTTTTGTAGTTGTTGTTTGGGTTTTTGTTGTTGTTGGTGGTGTTTAATGGCAGTCGTGGGTGAGATGCATGTGGGAAAGGAAAGAGAAGAGAAAAGGAGGAGAAATGGAAGAGAAAAGGAAGTGAAGGAAAACATCCCGCACACGAAGCCGCGGCTGTCACACGCGAGATGCACACGGCATGCCCATCCTGGCGTATAGGATGAGCGTGTTGCGCACATCTCGGGTGAGATAGGCGCGGTCTTCAGAGCGAGATGTGCATCTCGAGCGCATCTCGCGTGCAACAGCTATGTCCTCTCGCGCGCGAGACAAGTACCAGCCTGCACGCAACTCACACACGCTTGGCGCAGCCTCTTGGTGCCGGTCGCACCAAAAGACAGCGCAATGTTTGGTGCTGCCTTTTTGTTTTGTTCTTTTGTTCATAATTTATTAACATAAAATACTTTTAACTTGTACCAGATAAATAAGAAAATAAAAAATGGCATTACATAACCCACCCGGACCGACGAAAGAACCGGGAATGATGAAGATACCTTATGTTGATTACTTTCCCGGGCGTATCACGAGTATGTGCAAATTAGATGTCGTTGTTAATACCATCTGGGAAAAATTAACAACGCAACAGTTGCAACTGTTCAAAGACAATATATTTAGGCATTTCTTACAATGCCGAAGCTATCCGTTCAGTGGCGTAATTGTACACAATATATTGTTTCGACAAGTGTCCCATGGCATTGGAAATGAAAAGAATGAATTATGGTTTCAAGTTGGCAAGCATTTGATACGGATATCAATTGGAGAGTGGTGTCTAGTAATTGGACTTTGCTATGGCAAAAATATCTTCCTGATGAAGCATAAAACAAGTCATCAGTTACTTAAAAAGTACTTTTGAGGCATGAATCGCAATATAAATCTATGGCCAGTTCGAGGAAATATTTATGAACTTAAACTTCAAGACTATGGATGACACCAATGCGCTAAAAATTGCCATGTTTTACTTTGCTAATAGAGTGCTAAATGGAAGAAAAGATCATTGTCAAATCAATTTCAAGTTGTTTAATGTGGTAGATGACATAAATCACTTTCAAAGTTGTCCATGGGGTCGTTGGTCATGGGAAACAATATATAAAAGCATTGATAATGCATTGACCGACAAAGCCAATAAATTCAAGAGGGCAAGCGCAGAAAATCCCTTGCATAGAATTGAGAAATACAATTTTTACGGCTTTACGTCTGCAGTGCATGTGAGTGAAGAATTTTTTTTATAACTTATTTTTGTTATAATAATTATTTAAATGACACGTTTTTTTACTTCGCATCTTTCCTTGTTGAAGGCATGAATTTTTGAAGCGATTGGATGACTACCATCACAGTGGGTGGTGAAAATTAGGAGGAAGGGTCCTCGGATCGTGCGATGGAAGCCTATGGCTTCTTCAAATATAAACATCGGCGAAGTCTATTCATACCTCAATGAGCGTCTTGGAAGTCATTTATATGTATGTCTGTCTATCGCTGTTAAATAATAGATGGCTATACTAATATAAAATTTGGTATTCTTTACGACAGGATGACACTATTTTTCAAACCCTTAAACCGGATGCAAAAGAGAGAGTCACAAATTATTGAAAGAGTGTCGAGGATTATGTGCCGTATTTGCAAAGTTGAGTCCATAATGTGGGTATCTTTTACAGTATCATTGAAAATCGAATGCAAAGTCGTTTATATGTTTGTTTATTTTCGCATTTACTATTTTCTATTTTAATTGGTGCAACACCAGCCTTCAATCAACATGCCGTCTATTACAGGGTCAAACGAGGCGGATCATGACACCATGAACCAAAAAGGACTACAGCATAGTCCTGTTGAGGATGATTATGCTGCCGACAACCATTATAAATCCGTACATAATTCAGATGACAGAAATGAGCTGGAGGTAACTTCTGTCGTCATGAACATTTTGTTTAATCACATATACCTAATTTTAGTACTTTGTCATTATTTTCTTATTTTGGAATAGGCAAGGACTAAATTCCGCAATGATTATTTCGTTCAACGACTGGACAAAATAGAGTCTTCCATTCATCAGTTGAGGTCAAAACTTCATGTTGGACACAGTTCCATTAACGAACTAAAGTCAGAACTTCTGGCAGAACGCAGAGAAGCACAACAATATAGAGAAGCAGTTATAGGGTTTATGGCTTCGTTTGGCCCGGGTTCTTCAAAGAGCGCGTATGGTGATTCTCTGTTTGGCCCCTCGCACACGGTGAGCAAGTTTCATATGCTTTTGTTATGTTATTATGATTTCAAACCCGAAATTATTTTAATATGTTCATCTTCTTGAAACGACAGGCCCCAGATGGCTTTGGACCGAACGTTGATGTTGGCTACAGTATATATACTGATGCTAGTAATGACGACGAGCACACCCCCATGTCATTGTACAGTCTATATGGGGACATAAGTGGTGACAGTGTGCAGATACTCACAAAGGCACCTCCTAGTGTTAGTAAGTTTGGCCGTCCGTACTAACCGTCATATATCTTTGGCAGTCCTTACTTCATTCCTCCTTTCAAGAGAGTTAGGAATGTCAGGCCTCTACCCGCACTCAACATTACGAACTATAAAATTGATGAAAGATCGAGTGTGGATATGAATCCGCTTAAGGGTCTAGAAGATTCAAGGCTATGTGAGGAATTTGATCAGTGGTTTGTCAACAAATTTTCTGTGGATCGACCCGTCCAACAGTCCCAAAATTTCTTTGAAATACTCATGGGCAATGCTTCAATGGGGTGGCTTGGTGACGAAGTAAGTGTGTTTAATAGTCAGTACATTACAATATTGTTCATATTCCCACTGGCATGGATTATGTTCTAAATTTTCTTGGTTTAACCCCTTCACAGCATATTCACACGTATTACCGCTTGATCAACGAGAAGCAACGATGGTTTCCAAATGCACTACCGCAACGCGTCACGTATACAGATGCATACTTTTGGGCATGTTTACGAACTCTATAATCATTAACTATAATTTCGATGTTTAAATATCTCAAAATGTTATTAATTTTCTACTCATCTTGTAATAGGTGTTTCTAAAGTAATTATGGAACAATGGTAGTTGCGATGTCCATTCATTACAATATAGCAGCAACTTGAACTACTATATCGATGGGCGGGAAGATATCATATCCAAACCGTTTACGGACGTCGATATGGTAAGAATTATCACTCAATCTTATAGTAATTATGTATTAAATATACTAATTTAGCCTTTTTTTTATGTAGATATTCATCCCTATGAATTTGGGAGGCGATCATTGGGTACTAGCTCGAGCGGACCTTTGTGCGAAGAGGGTGCGGATTTACGACTTGTTGGTTACCTTTTGCGATGACAAAACATATTTGCATAAATTTAAACCTCTTCAGGTCGTCTTCCCTCAATGGCTTTCAAGATGTTGGATTCTATAACATTCTACCTGAGCTGCAGAGTGCCAACCCTTGGAAAGTAAGAATCATTAAGGATGTGCCCCAACAAGAATCTGGAAGTGGTGATTGTGGTGTATTTATGTTGATGTTTACAATGTATTTAATGTTCGAGCTAAAACTTGATTTTGATAGTAGCCACAGGCATTACTTCAGGAAGAAAATCGTTGTAGATATATTCACGGGCGATATTGTCTTGTAAGTCATTGTATTGTGTTCAGACTTGATGTATGGATATAGATTGTTTTTTTAATAAATATAAACTTTTGATATATTCATATATTTAACTATAAGTAATTGTTGATCTACTTTAGTACTCATTATGCAAATGAACATAAAATAATATACCTCATTACATATGATTGTAAAATAAATTATAATAAGAGTTCATAATCCATACTTAGTTACAATGATACAGTCAATTGGATTCGACACAATGAGATTTTTACATCTCTTGCGGTTATGACCTGGTTGGTTGCATTGACTACATCTCACAGTTCTTCGGTCAACATCCTCACTGATAGAAAAAATTCTTAACTCTGGACGACGACCAGGTGGCGGTGCTTCAATCGGTGGGTTAACTCTGATTTCCTGGATTTCTTCTAGAATGTCCCAATCTGTCATGTCACCAATCGGCTCCACTGGTTCTGCATATGCCATGACCAATGAATCTTTAGAGTAATAATCAGAGTAAAGACTTGTGTAATCCACACGGACGGTCAGACAAGCAACAATTGCATGCACACAAACAAGCTGATCGAGTTGGAATACTCTACAAGAGCAGGTTCTTTCATGAATGTCAACTATCCCTTCCTTCATACCTCCACCTAAAACATGAAATTGATGCTGAGACATAGGCCGAATGGTCATTCTTTCGGCCAAAATTCTCTTTTTGCTGACTATCTCATTTGCCAATGTCGTTTGGCCGAGTGCCCATCGATTCAGTCACAATTTTCCTATCATAAAACCATTGTTGTAGTATTTTTCTAAAATGATCAACAAGATGAGTTACAAGAATTTTCTGTGGTTCCCTCATTAAAGAATTCACGCTTTCCGCAATGTTAGTAATAAGTATGTTGTATCTCTTACCTTCAATTCAGACCTTGCACAATTACACATACCTACATTATTCTCTAAGTAATCAGTCGCTCCCGAGTGGAGCATCCACAACCCTTCAAGTTGTCTTTTAAATTCTTCGTGTCCATATGCCTTTGCTGCATTAACAAAGGTTGACTCGAATTGATCCCAAATAGTTTTGGACATCCTGAATTTAGACTTAATATTGCCTTTGACATAGTAAAAACAAACTTCATGAGCATTAGTGTGAAATGCTTTTAAAACGACTCTCTTGATGGCAGTGCATCGATTAGAGATAAATACTAACTCTGGTCTATCACTAATCACTCCGTGTAATTTCGTCATAAACAATTCCCAAACATCATTGTTTTCTAAATTCATGACCGCAATAGCTAACGGATACAGTTGATTAATACTATCTAGACATGTTGCTACAAATATGCTTCCACAGTATAGCCCCTTTAAATGAGTGCCATCTACAGCGATCACAGGCCTAATGTACTGCGTAGAACCCTTGATGAAAGATCCAAGTGCAACAAAGTAGTATAAGAAATTATTATCTCCATCCCGCTGGAGGTGTGTCATTGTGCCCTCATTCGCTTTGGTTAAAACGTGAGAGTATTTGGGAAGTAAATTGTATGACTCAGTAGAGTTCCCTTGTACTATTTCAAGACCGACTTCTTTAGCCCGATATGCTTGCTGATATGTTAACTGGACCCCATATTCTTGCTACATGTCTGCTCTAATGTCATTCGGCGTGTATATCCGTTTATCTTGAATAAATTTATCTGCGATAAAATGGCCAACAACCCGACTCCTAACTTGACGGAGGCTACTAAGCAAAACCTTATTAAAGCAAGTATGAACATTGTCAATTCTTCTCACTACCTGAGGAACATTATGCTCATTTGAACCTCTCATTGCACGAAGACACCAATCACATGATTCCAAAGAACAATGAGTCTCAAAGCGTGTCGTTGTGGACTGTGCAATTTTGGAATCAAACTTTTCCCGTAATGTCACTTTGCGTAATTCCAATATTAACTCATTCTTCTCAGTGAACAACTTTCCCACACCAATGTCAGCAGAATTACAGCTTCTAACTAAGTATGGAGCAACCAATTTTGAAAGCAAAACTGGAGCAAGACTCACCAGGGGATTAACTGCTGTCCTCCTCCTCGAATGGGCTATCGGATGAATAGATTGGTTGTCGCTATTGTTAATAGGAATATCATACTGATGCTCATCCTCATCATTGATAGGAATATCGGAATTACCAATGCCCCTATCATCAACTTCAGTATTGGAGTTCATGCCTTGCACACTATTGAACGATTCCAAACAAGTATTATCAGCTTCTATGTTATTGGTGTTATAACCAGGATCATCATAACTACAGAACTCATTATTGTGAAATGGAGAATAAAATTGCTCTAACGATGTCCCTAATGGTAACACATTTTCTTCAACATCCTCTAACGTAATGCCATTATAATCAATAGTGTCATTATTTTCATTGACTGGTAAGTAACGTTGCTACAACGACATTTGTTGTGGTAACACCTCTTCTTCAATATTGGGGACAAACTCGTTTGCTCTAAATGAAGTTTCACTCTCCACAAGTAGCTCAGGATTTTTGGCCGGAACTCGAGAATGTGTGGTGACAAATATAGGGAGGCATCTATAATTGACCACATCAAAGGCCATGTGCAGCACAACATTAACCATTTCATCATTAAATATGTCCATAGGTAGTGAACATGCATGATACATTATGTTACTAGACCTCAAAGTTGTTTTCATCATCAAACTATATTCATTATGATTTATCTGTAAAACATCATACACCCTTGCCAAAAATTGCTCAAACGTACAATCTTTTCGAACTAAAAATGTTGTATTCTTCGCATTCACGTACTCTGTACGGCCATCTGCAAACGTCTTCCACCAACCTTCGTAACATAATTGAAGTACAACGAAATCCATTAAACTTAAAAATTATAAAAAAAACAAAAGATATAAGATTCTACACTAAAAAACCTAGTAAAGTGAATATACAGTACATTTATTTGGATGAAATGAAGTATATAATTTTGAATTTGCTTCATCTCATCGTAAGCTTCAAAACAATATATTATATGCCTAAAACGGACACATATAGCTCAAATTATTACTTTTGGAAAATAGCTCAAATTTAGTGAGATAAATAGTGGGACAAGTGCCTGTCTCAAATAAAACCAGTGGGATCAAGTGAGACATGTGTCTGTCTTACATAAAACTAGTGGGAACAAGTGAGACAGGCGTTTGTCCCACTTGCCTGTCTCACATAAAACTAGTGGTAACAAGTGAGACAGGCGCCTGTCTCAAATAAAACTAGTGGGTTCTGTCCCACTTGCTTGTCTCACATATTTTGGTGTGACAGGCAAGTGAGACAGGTGCCTGTCTCATATAAATCTGGTGGTTTTATGTGAGACAGGCACCTGTCTCACTTGTTCTAGGCTTCTATTTTGCTCGATTTTTTTAGGAGTTTCAATTATTGATTTTCATTTCTCAACTCAAACTAACTACTTTAACAAGTTACATTATTTTGTTAATGAAAAATAACAACGTTTGCAATAAAAACTCACTTCAATTTTGAACTCAAATGATAAAATCAATGGATTAAAAGTTTAGGTTATGATAAGAGTATAAACTAACCTTAAGAAGTTCTCCAATTGATAATTATATCTTCAATTATGTAATACTTGTTTGACGAAATTTGTTAATTTATTGAGAGTGATGGAGTTTGTTGAGTGATAAAGTTTATTAAGTTGAAAAGAGAAAAGTGGTGGAAGAGCTGGAATTGTTGGAATTGAAAAGGGAAAAGTGACCTGCCTTTGTAAATTTGATGAAAGTGATGGGGGTAATGTAGTCCAAGAATAGGGTATTTGGTTAGTTATGATAGAAAAAATTTTGGAGGGTTAAAGTTGAAAAACGCTTAATTTTTTTTGGCTATTTTTATAAGTTTTCCTAGTCTTAAAAGCATGTTGTTCAAGGAATACAATACAAACTGTAATATGATTTGTGACAATGCATAGAGCTTTCCTTGAGTGAAAAATAGTCATATACTCTTTATATTGACATGATATGCCCTCCAGTTTATTCAAAGCATTATGGGAATAGCCTTAGGTATGTTAATTGAAAAATGCCAAACTGGACAATTCACATTCATACCATGTGACCCAGCTTCGTTAATTTTAAATTCCAACTAAATGTTCCAAACTATCTTCATCTATTTTAGCATGTGTTTCAGAATTCACGCTTTCTTCTTCTTCTACCTTTTTTTCCCCTTCTTAGCTTCCATTGGGTTATTGATATGGTGAAAAAGGAATTATTTTAATCGGATCCTAAAGTGCAATCTTAATCTTAATTTAGAACAGATCCTTAAAGCGTATGTTTCCTTTCTATTCGATACCATTCATATTTTAGGTTTCTTCAATATATTTTAGATTAGAGACAAATATAGTAGTTTTTCATACCATGGCATGACATTGTTCATAGTATAGATCTAAGATGAGATTTATGGAGATTTATGTAGCCATCGTGACACTTAGAGGGTGTTTGGTACCCCTCATTACATGGGATTGCATTGCATTAGCAATGCAGCCCCATGGCTGAGGCACCAAACTGGATTAGCTTAGGTTTTTTTTTTAACTTT